>BMAV01025119.1:0-14444 GCA_019973955.1 Trichonephila inaurata madagascariensis | reverse complement strand
CAAAATTAAGTGGTCCGTCGCCAAAAGCCTTAGCTGAACAGTGCGACGTTAATATTCACTCACTCATTACACGATTTTATTTTTGTGCAATCTTTTTTTTTTTGCTCTATATGAATTTAAACGGTGTTAGCATCACAGTAACGTTTTCGATCAATATACATAAATACGCTTCAAGAATCTCTGTTCATTTGTTTTCCGACACTGACATTCAATTGCTTTCACTTGAAGTGCTAGCAGCAAGCGCTTGATAGAGGACGAAACTTCAGTGACAGTGACATTATCTATAGTTTGATAGATTATGGAGACGGACAAGAACAACCGGATTCTATAACAACAGATAAAATATCTGCAGTGATGTAGGTAGCTTTCGAACAAATTGGAAATGTGCCAGTTGATTCAAAATTAGTGACCAATTTTAAAAGCATATAACTAACTATGGTGAATTTCTATTGTTTTACTAATGGTTTTATTTTAAAAACAAAACATTTAAATTACTAAACGATCGATTTTTATAAGTGAAAGTAAATTATAATACCGAAATATCATCCTCAAACCTGGAACAAAATTTTAAGACTTTTGAATGATGTTTGTTAAAAATCTGTTATAAATAAAGCATTTAAAAATAAAAAATAAAAAAAATTCTGATGTATTACTATCTAAACTTTGAAAGGAAATAAAATTTGGCTCGCAATCAAAAGTTCCAGGAAAAAAAATGTGAACAAAAGAAAGTCCTTAATTAAAAAGAAAAAAAGAAGTTGAAAAGAATTATCGCTGTAGAAAATTCTGTGCTTCTAAGAACTTTGGCAAAGAAAATACAGGTATCGCAATCGACAATTTGTCATCAGATAAAGGTTATAAAAAGATGAATAAACCAGTCTGTCATCAAATGTCTGCAAAGACCGTAGAAAAAAGAAAACGCTCTTGGCCCCTGTATTTAATGATACGCAAAGGTATATATAAAACATGAATAACTTCGGATAAAGCACTGTTTCATCTGTCATTTACAACTAGTGAAACGAAGATACAGCATGCTTCATGTGAAAGGCGTTGCAAAAACGCAGCTCTCTTGGAAAAAGCAAGTAAGCCGTCAGGCTTTATGGTATGGATGGAAATGTCCTCTCGAGACTTAACAAAACCATTTTTTTGTGTAGAACAAAAGGCTAAAATTGATACTATATACTATCAACAAATAGTTTTGAAGCACATGATCAAAGAACGGCGCCGTCTTTACCTTCGAGGAAAGTTTTTTTTCACTATGTCATACAGCAAAATCAACTGTAAAATGGCTAAAATATAAAAATAAATAAGTTTTATTCTTCATGAGAAATAGCTATCATCACTCCGACTGTGCTCCTTGCGAATATTTTTTATGTGGGAATACTTAAAAAAACAATTAAATAGATGTAAAGAAACAACTTTCCAAGGGCTTTAAAAAGTAATCAAAAAGAAGTTGAGAAAATTACCCCCAAAATGTTCAAGAAAGCTCTTTTGGTTTGGCTAAGCGTTTACTTATAATCTACTATGCTAAAGGAAGCCACACTGAAAATTTCAAGTAAATAACTTTATTCAATAAAAATTTATGATGCTCTGAAAATGGTCACACTATTTATGAGTCAAACGGTATTTTGTTAAAATAGATACTAATTCCGAAAGGAGTTTGAAATTCCGAAAAGAGCTTCGATCATGCAAATCTGGTTATCTTGACGCTTACAAGCAACTGACCACAACCGACCTTCGTCTCAAAACTTATCATTGACTTAAGGGTGCAGAAAAATAAATAAATTGAAAACGTATCTTCAAGTGACGAAAACAATTTTGAACCAATTCATCGCAGGAAGATACGCGTTTTGGATTATGACGAGTAATAGTGTGAATTATGTATGTTCATTTTTAAAATTTAAATGTTTCCACACGAGCTATTTAATTATTTATTTTGTTTGGAAGCACTTTCTTGGGTATTTCGTAAATAATTGACGTATTTTCTAAGAGCAACTTTTAACATATGATTCCTCTTCACCGCATAAAAAAAAATGTTTTGTAGTATGTCGACAAAAGTTGTTTTGTTAAATGTAAGCATTTATGTGAAGTTTTCGAATATTTTTTACGGTCCCTATCAACCGCACAAAAACAGGTTTTACTGTATAAAAGATAACCATTTAACCAAAGTAGTTTACAATTTGCATAGAATAAGATTGTATACATCCTCTAAAACCTCTAGAATATCATTAGAAGCTTTTTCAAAGAGAGAAAAATTGAAAAAGTCTCCAGTACTCAGACTTGATTGCGGTTTTTTTTTAAATCATAAAAATACTTTTTTCTGAACGTTAATTTTTTCAACACCTTTTTTTTTTTTTTTGTTCATTTCGATTACATTTTTTGTTGATACTGGTATCCCGTCAGATTTCCTTACAGAGAAATTCATATAAAACACGACTTAACACTTTTTTGTTTGTTTTTTATGTATACCAAAGGTTTTATTCTATTTTTAAAAAATATGATAAAATACAAAATTACATACCCAATTTTTCATCTATTATTAGCCTTTAATTTATAATATTTTATATATTTTTTTATATATTTTATATATTTTTTATCAGTAAGATTCTAGAGCAATTTCAGGTTCTTTTATTCATTTAATTAATTTAACTACAAAAAGTTCATTAAAACGCTTACTCTTAAAGTAATTAAATTCGTAAAATAGTTTTCCAAAGCAGTTAACTCGATTTTAAAAGCTGTTTCCTATTCTGGATTTTAAGAATTAATTTTGCTCTATGCATTATATAATCTCATGAAAGTAAGGTGATTCATTAGTAAATAGTATTAAATAACTGAAGTTGATTAAAAGGTTAAATTCAGGAAATACTTCCAAAAACTTTTTAATTACGCAGCTATTTTTAGTGATTGTCAATCATTTGTTTCAAAAATGTATATTAAACCTTTACTACCACATTATGATTCATTTCAATTTTTACATGCAAATTTTTTTTTAAATCACTACATTAAAAATTAAGGAATCAACATTGGGAAATTTAATCCATTAGAGTTAATTAATTAAATTGGTACTCTTTAAAGTACCTTCAGTTCACAAAGGTCTAAAATATTCTCATAATACGAAAAGACCAAATGACTTTTTTAACTCAGTTTTAACTCTTAAAAAGGCCAAGTAACCAGAGAACACTAATATTTTACAGTACAAAATATTTATTTTTAAAGCTCGTTAAATTTTTTAAATTTATTTACTTTTTTATACCAGGTGGTTATAATTAAAGTTACACTATTCAGAGGCCTGTAGAACCTGTTCTGGTTTTCGTATGTTGATAAAACTTGGAATATACACTATATGGACCATGGGGAAAAGGTTTCTACAATAGAAAAAATAATACATATATTGACCACCAGGTGGCTTTTATGGAATACTCCTTATGCAAATCCGTAAAACCTCTATATAAACTCGCGGTCATAGCCAAAGAATCCTTCAGCATGCGTTTTTCATCATTAGTCATACCCTTACAAAAATAGATCGAACTTTACTGGTAAAACTGTTTTGTCAGAACAGCAACAACCACTTAGCTACTCTGAGTGAATATCGTCGTTTAAAGAATCTATGAAAAGGCCCCATATCGAGGATTGGTTTGAGTAAAATGATTATAAGGAATTTGAAGGAGAAACTAGGAGGAATTTTGGTGTACTGCCCAAGAAGAGGACGAAACCGGTTTGTGACTAAAACTGTGGAAGAAGTCGCTACTGCTATGGTTGAAAGAACCTCCAGTTCCATCTATTCTTCAGCAAAGTGGTGGATCAGTGTCACGCGAGTTGGCGATTCCGTGGTCGGCAGTACGAAAAATTCTATGATACATTTTGAAATGGTTTCCGTATAAGATCCACGTGATGCAAACGCTGAAACCTCAAGATCAGAAAACAAGTCTTGAATCTGCTTGCCGATTTTTGTCGAGAATGGAAGTTTATGATACGTGGCCTTGGAAAATTCCATGGTCAGATGAGGCACACTTTTATTTAGATGGTGCTGTAAATAGTCAAAATATCCGCATATGGGGTACTTCACCAAATATCCTGCACCAATAACCACTGAATTTTGATTAAGTAACTGCTTGGTAGGGATTTACTGCTGAGTTTATCCCCTCAGACCTTTTTTCTTTGAAACTCACTCCACAAAGTCGTAAAAGATGCTCTGCCATGAGTCCACGGTAGGTGAACTTCTTCAACAACAAGTCATTCCAACAAGTCAACCACTATCTTTATGCATGATGGAGCAACTCCTCACATAGGACGTCAAGTCAAAGCACTGCTTAGTGCTTCTTTGGCGATAATAGTATAATATCTAGACATTTTCCGGATGCATGGCCTTCTCGTTCATCCGACTTAAATCCATTTGATTTTTGGTTGCGGAGATTTCTAAAAGAGTGGAGGACTTTATCTGATTTGAAAGCTAGCATTATATGCCATGTGGTTGAAATTCCTCGTGAGTTGCTTCGCGCTACCATTGAAAACGCTTTAATGCGCTTTCAACATGTTATTGGTGTCAACGAAGTACATATTGAGCATATTTTGTAACTGGATAAATTTTAATGATTTTAACATATCATTTGGGAACCACATTTCCACCCGGTGGTCAAAATTTGAACTGTTTTTTTATTATTGCAGAAACCCTTTCCCCATGGTTCATATAGCATATATTCCAAGTTTCATCCAAATCCGATAAGCAGAACAGGTTCTATAGGCCTCTGAATAGTGTAACTTTAATTATAACCATCTGATACATAAAAACAGCTTACACATAAACTTAATTTGATAATATTCAAAGAAATAGTTTTTCCCTTTCATTAATACACAAAAATTCATTCCATGTTGTGCATCTAGAGTGCGTTTCGATTGAAAGTTTTTAAAGCACTGCATCCTGGGGTAGGAAATTCTGTATTTTTTTAACATGAAATACTGCACCTAGAGTCTTGTTCAGTATCTTGATCGTCATCATAAGAATCTAACGACAATTCCAGCAGATTATTTGAGACTTCTTCATCTGAAAAATCATCTATTAGTACGTCACTGATTTTATCATGGTAGGCTCTGTAATAAATTCAAAGCCTCTTCAAGACTGAGCTTTTTTCTAAACACTCTAAGAAAAGGAAAATAATAATAATAATTCTCGAAAACCTCCTATTATTGTTAAATCTTAGTTACACCTAAAGAAATTAAAACGTGATTAATTTTAGAAATAAGAATATATATTTGATTTAATTGTGTGGTAAAAAAAAAACTTAGATTCAAATTTTAAAATTTTTTGAAAACGCTAAAATAAAAGAATAAAAAGCAAAATTTTGGGGGTTGTTTAAATAAGTTAAGCAAAAAGAAATGCTAAAAAAAAAGGCATAAATCTATTGAACTGTAATAATAACGCCAAAACGCAACAGGTTCTTGCTATGACACCAAATCCCTTGGTTTATACGTCCCAAAGATTTAATTTTA
This sequence comes from Trichonephila inaurata madagascariensis, assembly GCA_019973955.1. NCBI lineage: Eukaryota > Metazoa > Arthropoda > Arachnida > Araneae > Nephilidae > Trichonephila > Trichonephila inaurata. Next base: position 8,960 of record BMAV01025119.1, on the reverse strand, counting down.
ACCCAAAACTAATGATATTCACTGTTCATTTAAAATTTAAAATTTAGTAAAATGTTTTTTTGTTTTCTTTAACTTTTCCCAAAAAAAAAATTCTTTTTGATATTAATTACTTCTTCTGAACAAAAATAACAATCTTCACAATCCGATTAAAATGTCAGCTGAAAACGCAACTTCTGCTTTAAAAGACCCCCTTCCCCGCTATAATCCCTAAATAAAAAGAACCCGTTCTGCCATATGTCTTGGGAGAGTGGATTTCAAAGAATATTCCTGCTAAGTATCATCAGGGAGTATTCGTAAAAATGGTTATTCTAAGTAATTTTTTAAATTGAGTGGTACTTATAAGTAGTGTCGGTAGGTAAAGGGTTAAAGCTTTAGAAAAACACGAAATATATATTAAAATATCACACCACATGTATGTAAGTTGCATTAAAATTTAAATAAAAAAATTTTTTTAAATTGAAAAAATATTATTGTTTTTAAAAGCTTTTCTAAAATTCTCGGATTTCATAAATAACCAGTTTGATATTTATTACAAATTAACAATGTATATGTCGCAGGAAACTGATGAAATTAGGGATTTCAAAAACCCCTTGGGAAAAATATCACCCCCGCAAGATTTTAAAAATAACGTCTCATTGAGGTTTTTCCCCCGATTTTGGATTTTATCAAACCCCCTGAACTTTTTTTAGTAAAATTTATAAAAATGAACAAGTCAGCATTTGTGAACCCCTGTTTTCCATTGTTACCACCCCGCTTTCCCTTTACCCCCTCTCTCCTTGCGCTTTTTTTGGGGCAGCCCCGGGCTTTTGACATGACGCACCAAAAAAAAAAAAATGACCAATTTTTTTTTTTTTTAGTTTTATTTAGTTATATTTTTTTGTTTTAAATTTTTTTTCGATTGATATATAAATTTTTGTGTGCCTAAAAATTTAAAAAAAACTGGAAAAAAACTTCAATTAAAAAAAATGTAAATAAACAAAGGGGGAATTCGACCACGCCCTGTTTATAAAAAAAGGTTTTTTGATAAAAAAAAAGCTATTTTAAAAAGGGGAAAAAATTAACTAAAAAAAAGGTGTTACAAATAAAGCAGGATATTTTGAAGTATTAAAAATGTAAAATTTTTTTTTAAAAAATGTTTGAAATTCTAACACAAATACCCTTTTTTTAAAAAAAAATACCAGCTTTTTTTAAGTAATTTTTTGTAAATTTTTTTAATAAATAATTTGTAATTATTGATTATCGTTGTTTTAAATTTAAATTACTTTTAATAATCACCATATTTGCTAAATGAAAACTTTTAAACTTTTAAATTTATTTCATCATTTTACTGAAACAGGTTGGGTTTTTTGATAAAAATCTTTTTACTTTTCCTTGGAAAAATCCCCTTTACAAAAAGTTCTTATTTTAACATTGATTATCTCTTAGGGATTGGAGGAAACCTTTAATTTAATCATTTCCCTGTGACATACACATTTGTTATGAAATACATCAGATAAAATATTTTCATGATTTTACATTATGAATGCACATTTTAGTCAAAAAACCCCGATGGTATAAAAGGGCAAAAATTTTTTTTGGCCCCTTTAAAAAATTTTATAAAAAAATTTATTTTTTTTAGAATTAACTTTTTGTAAAAAAGTAATCCTCCCGGAGCACATTGTTTTATAATCTCCCCCAAAAAAACCCTTTTCAAAAAATTCAATACATCGTTTCATACATAGTATTTACATAAGAGAGGAAAAGACTATTATACCTTTATTCTGAAAAATTTTTTTAAAGAAAATTAATGGAATTTCTTAAGAGTCAAATATGAAAAGAAGGTTCAAATCCTTTTGGCGAATATGCCATAGTTATATTAGTTGCACCATTTTATAATGTGCTTACGCTAGAACAATATATTTTTTATGTTTCCTTTTACCATTTGAAGTATAATTCACATAGGTTTTTAAAAGACCACAATTCCCCCGAATGAAACATTAAGATTGCGCATTTAAGCAAAAATTAAAATAATTCAGAACGTGCATTAATAGAATGCGTTTAAAATTTAAGGTCGTATCATGACAAAAACGAATATATATATAATAAAAAGTTTAAAGTTTAAGTTTTTTAAACCTAAGGGAAAAGGCAAAGGGGGAGGAAGGGAAATTTGAAAAAACCAAAAAATAATTAATACAAAAAAATTTTTTGGAAAAAAAACTAACCCATTATTGATTTTTAAAGGTGAATTAAACCCACCAATTAATTTTTAAAAAACCAGGGTAATTTTCCCCTAAAAGGGGGAAAATTTAAAATGGGAAAACCAAATTGAAAAATTAAGCCCCCCAATAAAAAAACAGTTTAAAAAACCTTATTAAAAAATTAAAATAAACTAAAAAAAAAATAAAAGAATTTCTCAAAAAATTTAATTTTAAAAATAAAAATTTTTAAAAAAATTTGGGGTTTTAAAAAAAACTTTTAATCAAAAATTTAATTCCCTAAAACCCAACGAAAAGGCCTTTAAAAGAAATAAACGCTTTCCCGGGAAAAACCCCCCAAAAAAAAGGAGGTTTTTTTGGTTTTGCCAAAATTTAAAAAAACGCTGTTTTTTAAAAAAACTTTGGGTTTTTAAAACCCCTGTTAACAAAGGGGAAAATGTAAAATAAATTTGGAAATTTTTGTTTTCAAATAAAATAAACTTTGAAGATTATAACTAACCGATAAAATTTGGGTTAAAAAAAAGGGTAAAAATTTTTTTGTTTTTTAAAAAATTTTTTTAAAAATAAAATTTTTAAATTAAAAGGAATTTTAAAAAAAAGTAAATAAATAACCTAAAAAAAAAAAATGGTTTTAAATTTTAAAAATAAAAAAATTTTTTATTAAAATTGAAAATTTAAACAAGATATATAAATATATATAGGAAGAGTGTGAACTAATATTAGGAATTGAAAAATATAAAAATAATATTTTACTATGATGTAACTCTGTTACAAAAATAATTAAACAGTTTTAAATATTTTGAAGTCATTTCGCTAAGCTTTTAAGAATCTTAGAGGGATGTTGGCATATTTTATATTTTACTCTACAGAATGTTTTTGCTGAATAATTTTAAGCTGTGCAGTAAAATCAGGTTTAATTTTTTTTTCTTAAATATGTATATAAGTACTTTTATGTTATTTATTTAGTACTTTTAAATTTCATTTCCTCTAACATTTTCAATTAAAGCATATTTATTGTGATTGAGACAGTAAATAAGGTTTAAAGTACAGAGCAATGCGCTATTTTCTAGAATTTTTGCATCAGTTATTACTAGTTTTAAAAATGGTATATTATTTTCTTATGTATTTTAATGGTCATACTGCAAGCATATTATTAATCTCATGATTATATGATTTGATTTTTTTATTAACGTCGTGTTTTGTGTGTGTGTATATTCTATTAATCTTATTATCTTATATAATACTCTTGTTTCTTTTCTTTCTGAATGATTTAACGTTTATTATTTAAGTATAATCGATTAAAATGTAATGTTGTAAATATTATGTCAGCTATTCACTTATGTAAATGATTCCAGTGCCTGTAGATATTATTTATCCTTGTGAAAAATTATTAGATAAGCCAATTTCACTCACGGTATTATAATAGAACGGAATAATTTGCATAGCTCACTCATTGCATCAATACATATATTCTCATTGCCTCTTTTGTGCATTTTTTAAAGCAAAAAATGAATTTTTCTATATTTTGGAAATATTATTGAATTTTTTAGGAAATAAATCAGAGAAAATCAGATATATTGGTGCAAGTTTGAAATGTTTTCGTTATATTCGAATGTGAGTCTTCTACTATCCCTCTTGTCATAAAAAGAAAGAAAAGAAAAGAAAAAGAAATGTCGCGCCAACGAAGTGATTACATATGCATGAGATCTTCCTTTCGAATTCAAATGTAAATTTTCTACATATTTCCTTCCAAAATAATTTTAGTTGATTCAGATAATTTCTTTTTTTCACAACCTACACAGGATTAGAAATTTTAAGTTTTGAGGTGACTCACGGTCTAAAGTATTTCTGAAACATATTTCTCAATATAGAATGAATAAAATATATTTTCAAAATGAGTTGAATATTATGAAACACGAGGTATTGCCGAATTTTAAGCAAATGTAATTTATGTATTCTTTACGCATGCCATGAAACTACAGTTTTACAAAAACATGCACATTCCATGAAATTATTTTCTAATTTGCAGGAAAACAAGGTTAGATGTTATTAATGCAAAATTTAGACATAAATGTTCAAAGTTTCGAAAACTATCTTTACATTTATTTAAATATTTTTACAATATTTAATTTTAATTTTTCAATTTTTTATTTATGAAAGATGTTGAGTTGTTTTTAAGATATCCGACTACGTTCGGAACCGTGATTTTGAAAAAGCGTATAAATGGATAATATTTATGATATTTAGTGTCACTTAGATTATAACATGTATATAAAATTGTTTTAAGAATATTATTACAATAAAAAATTATTTAAGTACAATATTTTGACAAAAAATGAACATAGAATGACCCATTTTCAAAATATTCTTTTGTGAAAAATGCTTCTATTATAAAAAATATTTTGCCTGTATATAGCTCAGACCTCTGTACAGAGGCTCAACTAGAATGTTTTAAATATATAGCTTAGAAATGGGTTTATCCATGTTTTACGACAACAGAGGGGAGAAATTTTAAGAAAAAAAGGCCGATAACTATTTCAATTAGTTGTAACTCTAAAAATAATGTGAATTTTTCAAAAATCATAGTTGAGCCACTGTACAGAGGTTTGATCTATATACAGGTAAAATATTATTATGATAGAAGCATTTTTCACAAAAGGAGAACATTTTGAAAAAAGGTTATTCTTAATTTTTTGCCGAAATATTTTATTTAAATAATTTTTTTGTCAAATGTCCTTAAAACAATTTTATACGTGTAGTCTAATCTAAGTGACACTAAATATCATGAAAATTATCCATTTATGCGCCTTTTTAAAATCACGGTTCCGAACGTAGTCGGATACCTTAATACGATTAATAAAAAAACACTATCGAAGATAACAAATATTATTTACTTACTTAATTATTACAAGTTAAATTTTATGTCTCATATAGCATATTAGATTTTGGATAATGAAATCGGGATACTTAAATGCAGTCTGTTATAAATTTGACAGATGCCTAATTTACCTGAAACTGGTTATGAAATTGATATATATGCAGTATAATGGGGAGAAAGAGCTCATGAACTTCACAGGTGCTTTAAGGCAGTGGTCTCCAATCCTCGGGCCGTGGATAGGTACTAGTCCATGGATCAAATGGTACTGGGCCACATTAGATTATTTTCATTTTATTTACTGTGGTGTATTTCTCTCAGGTTTGCACAAGTTTCCATGTTAAGTCACTTTATATTCATTTTTTGGTGTAACTATTTTATTCTGAAGCCATATTTAAATACAATTAAACTAAAATTATTAAATCACACACACACACAAATAATCTAAAATATAAACAATTAACAACCCTCTCTCAGCGGGCTGAGGTAAAATTATCAAACGTTGACCGGTCCGTGGCGATAAAAATGTTGGGCAGCACTGCTTAAAGGTACACAGAATGCAGAATTTAATATACGCAGCTGCCACTTATAAAAGTATCAGTAGTTCAAATACCGTTGAACATCGAGTTTGGCTGGGCTTGGAATATAGTCAAAGTTCGTCACTTTTCAAGTGACTTCAATTCTTCATCAGAATTCATCAATAAAAGAAGCTAGTGAGTGGTGGAGTGTAATTCTCTCTATCTATCGGCTATAAAAGACAAATTGTTTCTAATATGTGACACATTAAAGAATGGGCTAATCAGGATTATAGTTGGGCAGTCTCCTTATAGAAGAGATCAGAATAGAAGGGCAATATGCAGTTCTGCATTGCCTTGTTGAAAAGTAGCTTCATATATACCTAGAAGTTTGGGCATGGCCACATAACTTATCAGTCAGATATGTACCTTCAGCTACCCAAAGTACAAGCCCTGCAAACGAAATATGACTGGAATGTGCATCTAAGGGCACTGCATGCCATCAATTTTAGTACTTGTTTAGTATGACGTTGAATAATATACACTGAAAAGGTTCGTTTTCTTTGGAGCTTTCACATGAAAATCACTCGTCATAATGCTGTAAGCAAAACCAAAAAACGTCTGGAAAAATGACGTCATTCTATTTTTAAATTTATAATTATCATTCAGCTCATAATTATTCATGAGGACAAATATCGTTTTTCAAAAGAAATCCTGACTCAAGATAGGTGTGATGGTGGTACAAACCCACAAGGTTGAACGAGCAACATGTCTCAAGTGTATAAGTGGCCGGGGACGCTGAGATCCCTCGAGGCTTCAGTATTACTCACTTGGATACATCAATTTCATATTCGCATAAGTCATGAGACCATGATTAGCATAAGTAACAATTTCGCGGAAAGATATATTGAAAACCTGGTAGGCTACAACCGTACCGATGTCAAATTTCAATGTTTGCTGATAGAAACATTTCCTTTTTAACATGATCTTTATCAAACAATTGACGTTAGAATGTGATTTTCGAAGGAAAACCCGCCATATAATTTTCCTTTTTATATAAATTGCAGGTGGAGCGTCTTCTATCTACGTACTAAACACACTAAAATACTAATGACTTTCATATCTCCGCATATTGTATCTTTTACTAAAATTTGTCGTTTGTTTCATACTCACTTCATAATGTAGTGATTTTAAAGGTGAGTAGCATATAAAGTAATCGTAATTAAACCTGAAGTATTAAGAGTAGTCGATAGCCTTAAGTAAAATTCAAATTGAACTGAAAGGCTCTACAAATAAATCTTGTTAGGAGTCATATTACAAAAAAATACTTCAAAAGACACGCCATAAATAAACAGAAAGCTATTTTTAAGCATTATGCTGTATAAAACTGCTATTTTACATTTTGAAACATTATGAAAATATAAAGAATAATAATTGTAGTACTACTAGTGAAGAAGAAAAACAATCTGATCTGCTGAAGCAGACGGATTACTGGTAAGTTAAGGCATAAAAAAGAAGGGATCGAGTGAGTAACACTTTTTCTTTTACGATAGGTATTAGTTTATCAAAATGTATATTCATCGGGAAACTGTTTAATGAATATCATAGAAATGTGGGCGTGATGCACCAATGTCTCTATAAGGTGGGAGACATGATACCTTTAATCCAGTGCTTCTCAAACTTTCAATGCTGGCGCCCCCCTTTTCAATCACAATTTTTATCGCGCCCCCCTTATACATTAAAAAATTACTGAATGCAATAATAATGCACTTTGACGCTTAAGCTATAATACGCGATCTTAACTATAAACCATACAAATAAATAACGTAAGTATTAAATTTTGTATATGTTACTTTTAAGCAAAAAAAAAATTAAGTAATAGGATAATTATTATGTTATTTTTCCTTTCTACTTTTAAATTGAACATATTGCAAAATGCGGTGGCTGCTTAGAAGACAAAATATAGATATCAGCTAAATATAGAAAAAGAACTCAGAGGGTCAATTTCTAATCATAAGCATTCCTTATAAAAACTTTGCTTTCCAAGACAAGCCCATGCAATTCGTTAATACTTATTAAACTTGTTCTTAATTTAGTATTAATTAATTAGTTATAAAATACTCTGTGCAGCACTGATACATTAAAAGTATACCGGCTGAAGTGTCCGCTCTTTGCACGAGTTCATTTATAAGAAAATAAAACATTATTGATATAATAGCTGAATTGTAAGGAGAGTAAAGCCAAGTGCGCGACAATGTTTACAAAAATGTAAAATGATTTTTTTAAAATATGATTGCTTCAATTATAATTAGTTTTAAGCGAATTGTAATTTTAAGCCTCACAGAATTAGCATTTATAATTGATGTTAAAAATGAACAATAATTTAAAATTCATATGAAGAATAATTGTTTTTTTTTAATATTTAAAGCGAAAAGACTTCAACATGTTTTAACCCGGGGAGAGGCACGACTCGATCCCTGGGGGGGGGTTATTGAGTCAATCCTTTTTTTTATATATATAATTATTTTTTGTACACGATACAAATCGTATTCCCGAGAATAATTTAATTAAGGAAGCAAACTTACCTAATTTCCAGAACTTTTCAATTTTTCGGTAACAATTAAATCGTTTTGCCAAATTAACGATTTGTGATTTGTGTGTCCCCGGGGACCACTTCCCGGGGTTAAAAGTCTTGGCCAATTCCTTTAAAGGCCTCCCTGATTTTCCAAATATCATAAAAAAATTTTGGATGGAAAAAAAACGCAACACGAAATAAATACATGACTTACAACTTCCCCAAATGAGAAAAAAAACCCCTAAGAGAGGGGTCATAACTAACTTACCAATAACTTAGAAGGTCAAATAGATTATCAAAAACGGATTACACATAATGTGCAATATTTCAAAAAAAAAACACAGTGATGAATTTTTTTTGTTCCAAAATTTTTTTATTCTGGGCTGGGGTTTGTTTTTTTTTGAAAAAGAGTAAAATCATTTTTTCATGAATTCACAAAAAAATAAAAAATTTTTTATTTGGTTTTTTTTGGGTCAAAGATATAATTTGGTATTGAAGAAGTTTTTTTTTTTTGAGATGACTTATATGCCTATAAATTATATCAGAGTAAAAATGCATTTTACTATGTCGAAAGTATTTTGTTTTAATTCATTCCAGTAAATTAATTATTTTTTTAATCTTTTATTTTCGATATGTTCGCGCCCCACAGTTTGAGAAACAATGCTTTAATCAAATAAACTGGATCTGTATGCGTTTAAAGTAGCAGAGGGTAAAAGAGATGTTCGAGGTTGTTAAGGCTTTTGTCGAGAAGTCATTGATAAGTTTTTTTTTTAATAATGCTTTTTTCAAAAACTTTATTT
>BMAV01025117.1:0-54890 GCA_019973955.1 Trichonephila inaurata madagascariensis | reverse complement strand
TAAAAAAGAAAAGGTTCTTCAGGGGAGGAAATTTTTGTCACAAGACAACCTTAAAAATACAGAAATTTATTTTCGCAGAATAAGTTCAAAAGGCTTTCACCCCTTTCACCACTGCACTAACAATTATCAGATAAAAAATACAAGTATTTTTAAAGGAATGTTCACAAAACTCGCAAAGTTATACCAACAGCCGAAGCAAAACAACGCTGGTCGACTCTTCACTGTCAAAGCAAGATGAATCTTCAACGGTTAAATCAAGACTAACTCAGTTTCTGCGAGCGACTCCCTATTTATAAGCCTCACGGATTTATTTATATGCCTCACGTTATAGATCGTGGTATTAGTAAATTTCTCCCGTAATTTCCAGAAAAATCCATATGGTCACAAACCCGCCAAAAATGGTTGCCAAAAATGATGCCAACTTGGCTTTATCTCCAAGTTTTCATTGAATCACTATTTTAATATAAGAAAAGGCGTTGCTTGCGAATATTACAATTTCAACATAAAATAAATCTAACGTGGAGAAATATAAACGTATTACACATCCAGTTATAAATTATTTACACAATTTTAAGTATTTTTTACACAAAATTCGTGACAATATTATAAATTAGATTAAAAAATTAATAGGATTGCTCCCAAGGATATACATTTAATCATAAAGTGACCATAAATTGCTTAATCCAGTGGCCCGGCGATGGCCCATTGCTCGGAGAAATTCACTTATTTAAGAAAATTGTATAAAAAATTTGGTGGGAAATTCTTTGTCAAAAGAATTTGTGGTATTTAGGGTACGAATTGATATTTTTTTTCTATTTCGAACAGTTAGGGTTTAATAACAGACAACAGTGGAATAAAACAGTGGGGGGAAATTTAAATTTTAACTATCATTCTACACAAGCGAAAATATTGAAGAAAATATATCGTTTCAAGACGATTGGGAAGTTAATTTTTGTAGTAAAAAACAAAAATGGATCAAAAATTGTTTGATTTGTCACGAAAGGCTTTTTTAAAATATACCAAAAACAGGAATCATTCAATGACACTTTTTCCCAATATCCTTTCAAGGGGTGATAAATAAGTTTTTTTTAATAATCCTTGCAACACAAAAAAAAGTGTTTCGTTAGTGGTAATATCCAGTGGAACAAAGAAACCCAGAAATTTGTCATATTATTAGTTATAATATGCCGTTTTTCCGATAAAAGGGGAGGTTTTGGGATCCCACTATTGAACTGTGATTTTAAAGGGATAAATGGATATTTTATGATATTTAGTGTCCTTAGATTAGTGTATATAAAATTGTTTTAAGAATAGTATTACAATAAAAATTATTTGGGCCAATATTTTGTCAAAAATGAACAAAAATGACCCATTTTCAAAATATTCCCTTTTGTGAAAATGATTTATTATAATAATATTTTCTGTATAGCTCAGACATCTGTACAGAGGCTCAACTATAATTTTGAAATATATAACTTAGAAGTGGGTTTATCCATGTTTTATGACAACAGAACTGAGAAATTAAAAAAAAAAACCCACCGATAATTATTTTAATTGGTCGTAACTCTGAAAATAATGTGCATTTTTCAAAACTCGTAGTTGAGCCTCTGTACAGAGGTCTGAGCTATATACAGGCAACATATTATTATAACAGAAGCATTTTTTATAAAAGGAGAACATTTTGAAAAAAGGTTATTCTAAGTTAATTTTTTGCCAAAATATTGTATTTAAATAACTTTTTTTTGTCAAAATGTCATTAAAACAATTTTATACATGTATTCTAATCTAAGTGACACTAAATATCATAAAAATTATCCATTTATGAGCTTTTGCAAAATCAGGGTTCCGAACGTAGTCGGATACCTTAAATGCTTCTAATTTAGTGTTAGTAACAACAAAAAAAAATAATAATTATAAAAAAGCAAAACAGGAATTATAATATTATGATCAATTTTCCACATTTTAAATTTCCAATGTTATCTTGATCTTAAAGCATTTCTCCTCCCCCTCCCCCATTTATCCTCATGTTGTGGCCCGCGTGAAATAACTAACAAATGTATGCGACCCGCGTGAAACGGCTGACATATGTTTGCGGCCCAGCAGAAAAAAAAGTTGAGTACTCCTGGCTTAATCTATAATAAAAGTAATTATTTTTATAACCATACCTGATTTTTCAACGACTCCTACTAATTCCGCAACTTCAAGGTTAAAAAGGATTTAAATGTAGAATTACGCTCTATTTCGTGAAATATTCAGTTTTAACTCTCTTAAATCTTATACTTTTCTTTAAAATTGTAAAATAATTCTATTTATTTCAAGCTGTGACCCACTTTAGATTTGTTTCTCAAGTTGATATAAAATGAAATCACTTAATTAAAAAAAATGAGCTATTATATCACTCATTTCGAAACGTGATTCTGCATTATCAAAGGATCTCTTTTGTTAATTTTAGTTAGTGAAAATAAGTGTTCAAAAGTTATTGTTAAACCACTAAGATAGTTATTTCCAAGTAGGAAACGTTAAGGATTTAGTGGTAGTAAAAGGCTTATTCAAAGCTCTTTTTCATCGCAGACTATTGTCGGAGAAAAATGGGGGTTCTGTTCTGAATGTTATGAGTCTTTATGTGTTGTAGTTTGAGGTAGTTAGGAAAATGACAATGTCGCTACTATACCTTGCCTCTTGACTGTCACTAAGAGTTTTTAGATCCGTTGCCAAAATAGTCAATTAATGATGCAGGAATCAGTAACCTTTTAACTATGGCGTGTCAAGCACTACCAATATGATTCAGCATGCCACACAGCAGGAAATTTTTGAAACAATTCCATTCCTGCTGCGAGAATGCATTCAGAGTTTGATAATAGAGGTCAATAATAAAGATTTATAGGTTTATTAAATATTAATTTTGCATCATTTAAAGATATTTCTTAACAAAAAGATAAACAACGTAAAATATAACTATTTATTCAACAACAAAAATTCAAATTGTATATACATTATGTATTCTTAAGATATTTTTTAAAATGAGAAATAGACAACACATATTCCCTTCATTATAATTAAATAAAAAGATAAATAGAAATTTTTTAATGCGAACCTAGTGCTTGCACCACTCTGCTTTTATATAGTAAAATCAGCGGTATAGTGAGTTATTTTCAATTTGATACGATTCTGAACATTCAACTGTAAAACATTTTATTTGAGGACTCAAAATAATTTTCATTTGAGAAAAGATTTGTTCATATAGATATGTAGAGCCAAAAGCGGAAAACAGATTGCATGCAATTTTCTCTCCTCGAGCCATTAAATCTTTCCAGCAATGACATTCAAAAATTTAAAAATTAACTGTAAGTTTATCTTTAGAGTTATCTTTCAGACTTTTTCGTAATTCCGTAAATTTCCATAATTCTGAAGATTTTTGTCAAATAAAGACCATTATAAATTTATCAACTCTTCATCCACTCAAAAATTGACAAATTTGTAAAATAGTTCATAGTGCCGCTGAGAATTGTATCGGGTGAAATAGGTTGCTGATCCCTCTTCTAATTCCAAATAGCACAATTCCGAAAACTTTATATAATAATCTAAAACTAAATCAAGACTATTTCAACTTCTTTTTTCAATTATTTCCCATAATTTCATCAAAATAAATACCGCAAAATCTTGTGTATAACGCGCACTTTTAACACAAAAAATAAAATCGAAATTTACGGGTATGTGTTATATGTAGGGTATAAAACTGACAGCTTTAAAAATAAAGAGAAGTGAGCATTAAAAAGAAATAAAATTTTCATTATATGTAAATACTGTTTATTTAAAGGAAATGATGTCTCTTATGAACTTTTATTATTGGATACATGTGGAAAAGTTCCTCATATTCATTTTTCATTATATCTTCAGACACATCTTTGAATTCTGTTTCTTCCTCACCATCTCTATTACTATGACTCATAAATAATCATTTTTTGATCTATTTACATTGTTAGATGTACCACATTTTTTTCATTAAATGACTTTTGAATCATGTCAGATTAAATTTCACATTCCATGTTTTTATTAACCATTTACATACTGTTTCTAAACTGGCATGACACATGTTTGGCCATTTTTTGTAAATAGTTTTTCTCTTAAAATCCGCATGCTTTCTGACACCTGTTTCCTTGTTTTTTAGGATTTTAGTTCTAGAAGCATACCGTTGCTCAAAAGCCTGGTATTGTATTTCGAATAAATGACTCCATAAGATTAAATAACTGCGCATGTACACACATTTCAGGTTCCTTCATTAAAAAAGAGAGAACACGTTACACAACGAATATACCTAAAAATGAAAAAATGCATTTTGGAAGTATAGGTGCGCATAATACGCTGGAATATATGACAAATAAAAGACAGGTTTGTGTAAGGTAATTCCTTTTATACTGAATCATAAGCAAAACTGTAATACTCGTGAAGTTGTACATAGTATTCACATACGAAATATTCATCTCTCATAATGTAATGGAATTGACTTTTTTCTCCAGAGACAAAAGATGCAATTTATTTGTCATGTTTATCACAAATTCCCATGGCAACCACTTTTTTTGATCCCGTGTTTCAGCTGTAATGAAAGATCAGATTGACATCTTCCTTTTTATTGCACAAAGTGTCCCGTGCAGATGTTTTGGGATTTATTTTAACCCAGTCACGTCTGTCCAAAGCTTCCTTTTTAGTTGACTGGATGGACATGACACTCAAAGTCTTCTTTTTCTAGACATTTTTCAAATTTAACTCGATTGCCTATATTTTTGGAGAGCGTAACATTCCATGTATACTGTTCTGTTTTTACGTTATGTACCATATTGCTTACCTGTTCTTCAACGACAACTTTAACTTTTAACTTTGCATCTTATAGTTAAAATCTGAATATTTATAGAACGTTTTTGAAATTTTAAGGACACATTAAAATAAGTTTACTTTTTTCGAGTTGGGCATCTACATTTTAACACAAGAAAGATAACCTTAAATGAGAACAGTTTTTGTCATGGATGGGTCATTAGGGAAAAAAGACATTAATAATTGAGGAAGAAGGACTAATACATAAAACATGCAAGTTCTCATTGCTCTACTACACCCAACCAAACAAAAATATTTTGTTAATTCGTTTTTTAAAGAGTGCACTTTTCATGATAATTTGTGCATGAAAAACGGGATATCTTCTAAATAATCAAATCAAATGCAATGAAATTTATAACATATATGCTATGGGCCCTTCAGAGTGTAACAAACTGCTGATTTTAAGACAGCTACATTTAATCACATTTTACAGCCCTTTTTAGCTTAGAACATCCAGTAATTTTGACGAAAGATCATGACCATCAAATTTAAATACTAATAAAATATTTATTTCTTACACTATTTTTTTTATCCTGGGGTTAGTGACACTTCCTTTAGGATGGATCAAAAAGTATATCACTTCGACGTTAAAATTTAATAATGTGCAATTCTATTTTTATTTATCACGTTTTTTTCTTAACTAAAAATTTGCTAAATTTTCTTAAAATAGTTTTTTTAAAAAAAAGGTGATGCATGTTAGTTATTTAAAAGTTATGACTTTTAAGCCTATTTATGTTCTTTTTAAACAATAAAATTATTCAGAAAATCACCTCTTGAAAAATTTATCTCCGAACCTAGTTGGATACCTTAAGAGGACTCGGTTACCCTTTGAACACCTTTTTTTTATGTACTTAAAACAGGAGCCTTTAGCATTTCATGTGTAATGTTTCTAATTAAGAAAATGATGCAAGATGAAATTTTTCACATATTATTCAAACAATTTTAAAATTTTTTAAATCCTAATACTTTTGTAATTATTAATTTTTTGATGTGAAATTAATTTTTTTGGAATATTCTTAAGGAAGTTTTATACAAACTTATAGGGATCGATTTTACAATAACTTAATTAATTTTGGAAAAATAAAATGGTGATATGTGTGTATGCTAAAATTCAACGAAAAAGCCGATATCTCCTACATTTTAATTTTTTTTAAAACATACAGGGAAAATGGAAGTGATTAGTAAATAATTGTGGAAGAATTAGCATTGTGAATGCCCTAATGTATCGAAAAAACACAAAACTGAGAAAAACCGCTTTAAAGTTTATAATTCTAAAAAAATAATTATAATAAGCTTAAATAAACAAAATACCACTTTAAGACATTACATATATATTTTTACTTTAAGATAATTGTATTTTCGTATTTTACCTATCCATATATTTTCATTAATGATCAATTTTCAGAGAGTATTAATTGCACAAGAAAATTCCAGAAAAATGGTAGAAAAGTTTTTTTTCTGTCATAACAGAAATTTCAGTTTTTTTCTTTACATAATATTGAAGTATTATATTTGTATGAAAAAAATATGAAGAATAAGGATTGAAATTATGAAATTATTAACATAAAATGACTTTATTCAAATGTTTTACATACACACATTTCACAAAGAAAAAAAATTAAATTATTGTAATGCCTTTGTAGTATTCTGCCTTATATACACTCATGGACAAAAAAATTAGCGCACCAAGAAGGAATCGTCAAAAAGAAACGAAATTTTACATACTTAATGACTACTTTGATATAAGTAAATGATTAGAAAATAAAAGAAAAAGGATAGTTTATTTCAGAGAAAAAGGCAAAAGAACGAAGGATTTAATGCCCTGTTGAACCCCTATATATATAGGGGAATGCACGATGCGATACGATCGAGAATTGAAGCATACAGTTCTTTTGATGCTGAGATAAAATTTTATATACATAATTTTTTTGAAAATACGTTTTTGTTAAAATTAATTAAAATTAATAAAACAATTTTAAAAAATTTACAAATACAGCCACGCTGGCGAATTTGTCTTTTTAGTCCGCTTAGAGACCTTTTGGCGATTTTTTTAAAACTTAGGGTTTTTTTCAAAATTAGGAACGAAATTTTAAAAACACGATTTTTTTAAAGATGGTATTTAGAAAATTTAATTTGTTTTTTTGTTGTGATTTTTTAAATGTTTACATATTTATATTAATTGTAACTTTAACAAGTAAAAAAAAAACATTTTAAAGTAAACCTACTTAGATCAACAAAGAAAATTTTTATTTTACTACTTTTATTAAATAGTTAAATTTAAAATAAATATGTTATACATAGGACGAATCCCAAAATTGCGGTAATTAATTTTTTTCATTATCATTAAAAATATCTATTGTCATCCAAAAAAAAATCGTGGATATAAAATTTCAGTTCAACTGAAAGTTTTAAAAAGTGAGAAAAAAAACCCTTTTGTTTTGACACAAGTCGCCAAAAAGGTCGTTAAGTCGAAATGATGCCAACGTGGCTGTATTTGTAATTCTTTGTATAATTAGTTTTAGTCAATTAATTTTTATTAATTCTAATTAAATTATTGTATTGCCATCAAAAATAATCATGTATATAAAATTTCAGCTCAATTGAGTGCTTTAAAATGTATTTTATTAACGATTGAAAATTCCACCAAGATAAATAAATAAATAAACAAACAAACAAACAAACAAACAAATAAATAAATAACTATATAGAGATCGTGAGATAATAATAGGAATTGAATAAGAAGTAGCTAAAATAAATTTTTTCTTTGATCTAAGTAGGAATTGACTTTATTTAATTTTTATTTTACTCGTTTATAGAATAAAAACACTTCCTATAAAGTTTATGATAAGAAAACTTTTGATTCTCATTATGTGAAATACACTTCGTATTTCATTTCAAATAACGTACATCCATGATATTACATCATTAAAGTCTTTTCGAAGAATATCGTTGCCATTGGTTTTTAATAGGTGGTTATTTAGAAATGTATTAATATAACAAAAACAGTACTTTATCCAAAAAGGAAATATTCAAATTGTGTGTGTGTAATGGGCTATCAATAACTTTGACCATAAATTCGCCCATGTTCAGCATAAATGAGCTACTATTATTTACGATCTATAGATAGCGTAACACAGCATGAAACCATACTTCTCATTTCAATGAATTCCTGACGTGGAAAGGTCATGAATATTAAACAAGTAAAACTCACTCTTTGTTTCTTTATGTCCTCATAATTCTACTTACCAGTAATCTTTTGAACTGGCAGTTGTTACGATACTAATAATGAATTGGCTAAGAAAAAGCAAATAATAAACACGTAGTTAAACTTATTGTATTTTAATTTTTTGTAGATATAATAAATAGCACAAATTGTCTTCAGATGGAAAGAAGAAATATGTAAGGTAAATCGGAGGAAGTTGCCACACATTTAAGGATTTTTCGATTAGTACATTGAAAATTGAAATGACAAGACCATGAAAAAAAATACGCTGTATTTTTCAATATTTAATTGGTTATGTATACAAGTCAATCTTAGCATGAAAATAAAAAAGAAATTTAATGTTAAAGAAATTCATTTAATAGTGGCATGTTCCCCCAAATATGGGGGGGGGGAGATGACACCAGTCATGGAGTAAGATGCAACAATACCACAGTAAATAAAAAAAATAAGGCATACATGACAAAATTAAATATGAAGTAACAATAACTATAAAAAAATTTAAATTCTTTCATAATTAGCTTGCTAAAAATAATAACAGTACAGGTTCGAATGATAGCCTACACAACATTTCACTTTGTGCAAATGATTACCATTGCAATCTTCGTGTTGCATTCGATACACTGAATCCAGTCACACTTGGAATCTTTTTTAGCATTAAAAATACCCTTTATACACAGCACAAAAATCATCATTATTATCCTAATCAAAACTGTCACCACTAGTATCTAGAGGAATTTCTTCGTTTGAGGATGGCAAACTGACACGTCTCTTTTTCTTCTGTTTCTCCGAAGGTTTCTTGTTATTTGTTTTGACCTTAACCGCCTTTTCTAGCCTTTTTCGGGCCTTTCCCCGCATAGCTGTTTTCCTTTCTGATTCAGTTAAGACTTCTGATATTAGTTTCCTTACGACCGGTTGGTTTGCGTTTTCTGACCAGAAGAGAATAGCACTATGATCCAGTTTTCTGGGCTGGTGGAGGCAACCGATGGCGATAGACCACTTATCATGAATTGCATTTAAATATTATTAATTATAATAACGATTATCAATTGCATTTATATTTCATACGATAGCATACAGTGTTACAAAATTAAAAAAAACCAAATTTTAAAGTTTATTTTTTTTATTTCTGAATCATGTGGCGTCTTCTCCCAAGTATAAGGGGAAAATGCCACACACGCTTATTTCCCTTTTTTTTTCTACAGTGTTATGGGGGCCCCTACATGCATAGTAAGTGTAAATTTAAAGCGTAACCTTTACTTATATTGCTAATATCTTATTTAAAATAACAAGTACGTTTATAAACTTTAAATATGAGGAACGGAATATTGTAAAAGTTGTACTAACCACTTTAAATGTTCACGAGATCCAAAAACAATGCCGTTAAAGGAGATTAATTCAGATAAATTCACAAGCCACACTCAATGTCGGAGCAGACTCTTCACACAAGTGGCCCAGTATTGCTATGTATCGACGCATAAAAAGTACTATTAACAAACTGGCATCTTCCCCCGAATTACCTTATAATCAAATTCTTATCTATTGTAGAATCCGGTATGTATATATAACGAGAACCTATACTTTCAAGCTGCATTTTTTTTAATTTTTAGGAATATTTGGTCTATAACGCGCACTTTATTTTTTACGAAGAAACCTTACACATACGAGTGTATTGCTCTTATGTTTTGAAGCCATTTATTTGAAGTATTATCCCAGGCTTTTGAACAAATGGTATACTTCTAGAGAGCTACAACCGTTTAAGTTCATGAGAAATGTCGTTTCTTTTAAATATTCAACATTTTCATATATGTTGAAGTTTAATATTTTATATCCTCATCTCTTTTTTTCATTTTTAAAGCTGTCTTTTTCATACCCTACGAATAACGCGCAAACTTAAATCTTAGTCTTATTTTTTGTGTTGAAAGGGCGTGTTATACGCCGAATTTTAAGGCGCATTTTTATTATAATTCTTCATATTTTCACACGATGTGCATATACTTAAAAATATTCAAGGTTGTGTGTGTGTTCTTGACCTTTTATTATTGAATTTTAATTATAATTCACTTAACTTCCAGAATTTAATTAAAAACCTTATTTTACCTAAAATTTTCCACATATTTTGAAATGAATCCTCTTACCAGTACTGATCAATGTTAACTGAGTAAAAATGTGTTATAATGTGTCAAATTCGCGGCTCGCAATGAACATTTTTGCGGCCCGGTTCGGCACACAATAAAATATACTAAAACATCAAAATTTCTCACGAAATAAGAAAGACAGTAGCAGAAAATGTCAAGTGTCAGGTCGTAAATATTAAATTTTTCTTGTGGTTTTATTTATACTTAATATTATGCAATATTCGCGAAATAGATTTACTTTTCTGTGAATATATTGATTTTTTTGAAGCTCACCTAAAGTTAAACTTTGTTTGATTGGCATAAGTTGGCCTTTGAGTTTGACTCCCCTGTTGTAGACCAATGGTCTTCAAACTGTGTTCCACGGAACCCTTGGACTCCATAAGGCATGCCCAGGGGTTTTACGAGTCACAATAAAAAATCGAAAAGAAAATTATAAATATGTATGTAAAAGGAATTCACGTTCTCTATAAAGTTTGTATAACCAGAAGTATATACAGCCCAACCCAGTAATTAAGATTTTAAGGTATCCGACGACGTTCGGAACTGTGAATTTAAACGACGCATAAATGGGTATTTGATGATATTTAAAATGTCACTTAGATTAGAATACATGATTTAAAATTTTTTTAAAGAATTTTTGGGCAAAAAAAAAAAATTTTTTTTAAATACAATATTTCGGAAAAAAAATTTAAATTAGAATAGCCCCCTTTTTTCTGTCCTTTTTAAAAAATGCTTTTTATTGTAAAAATTTTTTTTTGCTTCGACCTTTTATACAGAGGCTCAAGTATGAGTTTTGAAAAAATTTATTATTTTCTGGGGTTACAAAACCCCTTGAAATAATTATCGGCGTTTTTTTTTAAAATTTTTCCCCCCTGTTGTCGGGAAAACATGGATAAACCCACTTTAAGTTTTATATTTCAAAAATTTAGTTGAGCCTCTTTAAAAAAAAAGGTCTGAGCTATAGACAGGCAAATTATTATTATAATAGAAGCATTTTTCAAAAAAAGGAGAATGTTTTGTAAATGGTCATTCTATGTTCATTTTTGTCAAAAATATTTTACTTAAGTAATTTTATTGTGATATTTTTAACCCTCCGTGGTCTGCAAAATTCCGCCATTCCAGAGATGTTTTTTCTGCCTTCAAGAAGACCCCCAAAGCGGCAGGGCCGCATTCTTAAAAATACGGCTCAACCGTTTTTGAGAACCCCACCTGAAAGCAAAAAAATATGTGCGGTGCATTTTTGAAGCATCTCCAGAATGGCAAGACTTTAAGTGCAGACCGCTTAGAGGGTTAAAACAATTTTATATACATTTTCTAATATAAGTGGCACTAAATATCATAAATATTATCTGTTTACACGCTTTTGTAAAATCGCGGTTCCGAACGTAGTCGGATATCTTAAAATATCTACTAGATTGTGTGAATATTCTGTTGTTTACCATCCCAGGTTTCATGAATTACTTTTGTACTCGTTAGAACAATATTTTGCAAGTTTAAATAGTTTTCTAATGGGAAATGTGCTTTTTTTCATTTGTAGGGGGAAGAAATACCTGTATTGAAGGTGAGGGAACAGCTTATCGAAATTCCAACAGATTTGACGTTAAAATTTAAATTTAAGCATGAACAGCATTTAGTTTGCAAATTCCTGTAGAGGTTTCTCCCTGTAGCTATTAAAATTTTAATACCATTCAGAGAACAAAGTATTTAAGTGAAAATATTATTCAACGTATGGGGCAACAAAAGAAAAATATAAAAGTAAATTAAAAGCAAAATATGAAATGCGACTGCGGATAATTTCAATACTCCTGGACTTCGACAGTTTGCGTAAAAGATTGCAATCACAGATTCCAGTTATTAAATATAATGAATGGGTAGGCGACACTTGGATCACAAATCAATATATTATTAATAAGTTAATTATATTAAAATGTTTCACATTAAAATTTTTTAATAACAAACACAATACTTTTTTAATAGTCTACGTAAAGTACGTATAATATGTTTATCTACTTTAAATATTATTTTAAGTCATATTCTTTTAAATGTATTGAATGGATGATGGCGAGTTTGGTGTTTTATGGCGCAAGAGACAGTTTTGACTATACTGCGCCAAACATTCATAGGTCTGTGGTCTGGAAGGGAAAAGAAGAAAAGGAGAAATTGGATGACAAGATGGAGAGTCGAAAATAGAGAAGGATCACTGGGGTACCCCGGGGTCGTGACACCCGTGTTTACCAAAGATAGTAAACCCCTTGGGAAAAGGAAAAGATCACTAGAGGGTACCTCGGGATTGTCACCCGTACCCACCTAAAGAAGGTGAGCCCCTTGAGGGGCGAAAAAGTTTGAATACCACTGTTGTAGATGATTTATTTTCCATCCCCGACTTTGCACTGTTGGATTATCATATGTATCGAAGTTTACGAAACTTTTTAAATGGTAAGAATTTCATTAATAATGATGACCTCAAATAGCACTTTGTTAAGTATTTTTTAGATAACGACCAGAAACTCTATGACGTCGTGATCATGAAGTTGCTAGAAAAGTGTCAAAAGGTAATCAAACAGAATGGAAGACATTTGACTGATTAAAGCTTATTTTTCCTTCCTTCCTTCCTCCTTCTTCAGTAGCTCGACAGCCCAGGGGGGTCCTTGGTCTTCTTAAGAAGCCTTTTCCAGGCCAGCCTTCTTCCTGCTTGTGTTTTCCAATTCTTAGTTCTCAAAACTAGGAGATCTTTTTCTAGGCAATCAATCAATCTAAAATTTGGCCTAACCTTTCTTCGTGTGCCAATAGATTGAGCATTGGAGACTTTTTTAGTGGTGCGGTCTTCGTTTATTCTGACAACGTGACCTTCCCGTTAAACTCGTTGTATTTTGATGAAGCTAACAATGTCAGATTCTTTATATGATTGATAGAGCTCTAAATTTGATCTTCTTTCATGTTTCATTTTCTTAAATTACTTCAAAAATAAATCTTAAAATCTTTCTTTCGTAGATACTTATCATGTTATCATCTGTTCGAGACAAGGACCAAGTTTCACATGCATAAGTTTTAATACTGATCTTAAAAGACTTTTATACAATAGGACCTTTATTTTTATTTTGATTAAATTCGATTTCAAATATTTTCGTATTACATTAAGACATCTATTAGCCATAGTAATTCTCTTTTGGGTTTCAGTAGTACAATCGTTTCTATTGTTAATTTCCGAACCTAAATAAGCGAAACTGTCAACAAAATCAAACTCATACCAAGACTTATGTTTAGTTTAGAAAAAATTTATACTTGAAAACCAAAATTAGTTTCTTACCAATCCAATACATGGTGTATATTGGAGAATATTTAACTCAAAGGTTCTAAATAGTATTCCGAAATTCTATCAAAAGCTTTCACAGTAATGCCACGGGGTTGAAAAAAGAAAACAATTTACTTATCCATCCTTGTAGCTTTGATTATATGACGCTATCCCGTCCAAAAAATCATTAAAAGCATTCTAAGAATTTCCGAAACATAATAAAATCATTTATTCGGTCGTTGCTATCTCTCTTCGGATTCTCGCTCATTTAGTCGGCAACTATGCGTCCGTCCACTGGAGTTGATGTATTATGCATTGAATTCTTCACAAATTCCATGCATTTCTGCTTTAGGTTTTTGAGGTTAATTGCAAATTTTGCTTGAGCTTTAAGGCGAAATCCCAAGTATTTGTGACATTTTCTCCAGAACTGGAGGGAAGTAGTCGAGTCGATTAATCTTGGCGCATGCTTGTACTCCATATCATGCAAATTGTTCCTATTTGCAATAATTCACATTCCTGCAGTGTGAATATTTCGAGAATTGAGTCAACTGGAAGTGGCAATAACTCATTAACGAAAGTATTTTGTTATGAAGATTGTTTGGGAGCAGTTTCCGCTCGCGCTTTTCAATTGGTCGGTAGATTTCGGGGTAAGATTTTGGTAAAGAGGAAATTTTAATGAATGTTTTTGAGAAAAGTTTATTGCGGTGTTTAAGAATGGATTTTTTTTAAGTGGTACATTAGAAAGGCCCCCTGAAGAATACTGTAGGCAAGGTGAAGAGAGTAATGACTTAGTATCTGAATTTATTTTAAAAATGTAAATGCTTGCTTTTGTATTTATAAATTATAAGTTCATATCTTCTTTCATTTTTGCTTTGAAATGTTTATAATTATAATTTAATCAAAGATGAAAAAAAAATATTGCTATGAAGCAATTTTGTACATTTTGGTAAAAGATAGTTGTTAAAAGTTGTTTACTTAGGTAAAGTTAAAATATTAATAAATATTTTACTTAATGTTAAAGTTTAAATTCTATACTTGATATTTATGAATGTTGCATTTCCTGGCAGAATTGTACTTTAGTTCAAAACAAGTAATATATAAAAAAAAATTTTTTTAAGTCAACTCCTACTTAAATCAACCAAGATAAATTTTATTTTAGTTACTTTTTATTAAATAGTTACAATTAAATATAAATATTTATATACAAATGACAGAATATCAATATTAAGTGACAAAATAGAAAACGATTTTCCTTACAATTTTCCATATTTCTTTCTATATAGGGTGTTGATCTATTTTTTTTGTTTGTTACTCTTTAATCATTCATTAAATTTAATTATTCTAATAAAATAGTAGAGTAAAAAAGAAATTACATTCTATGAGAAATCAGGCCATCTCAGGTGGGATTCGAACCAACGATCTTCGGATTAGAAGCCCAATACGCTATTCATCGCGTTGACAACGAACGATTTTCCTTTATATGTATGCTGTTGGACTATTATATTTGTCTGGTGCTTTTTATTCATTTTTTAATTTAATTAATGAATTAATATTTGAAAAAACTGTATTAACATCAAACGTCTACCACCACAAGTTTAAAAAATGTATTTGAACGTGAATGGATGACCAGAAAGTATTTTATTAAGGTATCCGACTACGCGTTCAGAACCGTGACTTTAAAAAAGCACATAAATGGATAATTGTCATGATATTTAGTGTCACTTAGATTAGAATACATATATAAATTGTTTTAAGGACATTTTGACAAAAAAAAATTATTTAAATACAATATTTTGGCAAAAAATTAACTTAGAATAACCTTTTTTTCAAAATGTTCTCTTTTGTGAAAAATACTTCTATTATAATAATATTTTGCCTGTATATAGCTCAGACCTCTCTACAGAGGTACCAACTAGAAGTTTTGAAAAAATTCACATTATTTTCAGAGTTACCACCCATTGAAATAATTATCGGCGTTATTTCTTAAAAATTGCTCCCCTCTGTTGTCGTGTAAAATATGTATAAACCCACTCCTAAGTTATATATTTAAAAAATTTAGTTGAGCCTCTGTAGAGAGTAAGTCTGAGCTATGTACAGGCAAAACATTATTATAATAGAAGCATTTTCTAGAAAAAGGAGAATATTTTGAAAATGGGTCATTCTATGTTCCTTTTGTCAAAAATATTGTACTTAAATAATTTTTTTGCCCAAAATGTCCTTAAAACAATTTAGAGTACATGTATTCTAATCTAAGTGACATTGAATATCATGAAAATTATCCATTTATGTGCTTTGCAAAATCACGGTTCCGAACGTAGTCGGATACCTTAAGGAATTAAATGAACGAATATATTTATAACGAATTTTATTGAAAATTTGAACAAGATATATATATATATATATATTTATATATATATACAGGGAGAGAGTGAACTAATAGTAGAGAGGAATTAAATAAGTTACAAATTTAGACCCTTAAAATTTTTTTTTTAACTTACCATTTCTTTAGAGAAGTTCTTAAGTTTCAGTTATATTCAATTTTTAATATAGAGCATCCCGATTATTTTTGATGCTATAAAGAAGACATTAAATTATCCACAGTTCACAACGAAGACAAATATTTTAAAGAGTTTTAGTGACGTTTTTGAATTTGTGTATCTATAATTTGTACGATGTAAAAGTATTCATTGATTTATTTATCAAATATTGCTCGAATAGGATTGTTCGTTGTTATATTTCTGTTAAAGGTTTAAAATGATACAAACTATATTTTAAGATTCAAACACCACGCGACATTGCTTATTATTATTTATAAGATCACCCAAATTTCTAAGTCGAGGTATTACTGTATTTGTAAAATATTCACGAGCTTTCGAGACCGTGATGTCAGATAAATACTTGGTCTGGACGATAAATTGTGGTCGTCACAGTAACGAATGATCATGTAACGTAGAAACTCCCAAATTATGAAAGAAAATAGAATGATAACAGCGCAGAAAATTCTCTTAGATATAAAATCAAGGATCGTCTAAAACACAGTATTAGCTGACTGTGCTTGGAATCTGATTCCAATGAAATAAATTATTCTGTCTTTAGTCAACAAGAATAGGGTTTGATGATTATTCAAACCCGGTTTGTGACGGGCTCATCGCGATTTCAACTAATTGTCCTCTTGGGTTTCTTTGGGGTCAGAATGGCAATTCTTTCCAACCAACTAGAGAAGAGAAGCGTGAATATTCAAATTAGGAATCTTATAAATAATAGAAGTTTAGATTACGCAGGGTGGCTATGAGAAGAAAATATACGAGGTCTATGCTGACAAACGCCTAAGTTAAAGTGAGAGGAAATACCGAGTTCAAGATTTAATCTATCCGTACCTGTGCGATCTAGCTAAAGGTGGATACCATTCCACAAGGATAAAAACCACGTCAGTTAGAATCAAGTGAAATGCTGTTTACCCAAGATATAGCGTGGTAAGACTGTTAAATTAAGTTGTTAAGAACTGTGTAGTTACTGAAGTTAGAAATAGTCGGTAGAGTTAGATATAGTGGTCGGTTACGTGATTATTTGGAAATACGAATAGTGTGTCTCTTCACTCCAGATTCACTTGAATTGAATATTATTATTATTGTATATTGTTTAAGTTAAGATCTTAATAAAGAGAGATATTAAGATAAACGATATGACTGCTTCTTCGTTCCTTCCCACAGATCTAGGTTGCGAGGATAATGTAGAATTGGGGCACCCCCGATAGGGTACCTTACAGGATCTTAAAATAAATTTGTCACATTCGGAAACCGTATTTTAAATTAGGATAGCTGTTGACCTTAGGACGGGAGTTTATTGAATCCACCTACCTACCGGTCCAGAAGCATGCTGTAGCATGCCTTAGACCAGTGGTCTCCAACCCCCGGTCCATGGATCAAACACTACCGGTCCGCACAAGAAACATTAAATTATTTTCCTTTCTTTACTGTGGTAAATTTTTCTTGGATTTGGGCTACTTTTTATGAAAATCACTTTATATTCATTTTTTGATGTACCTATATTTTATTCTGAATGAATGAGTGAATATTAACGTCGCACTGTTCAGCTACACGAAGGCTTTTGGTGACGGACCAAGTAATTTTAAACCATGGTCAAGTGACGTGGACGATACCTGAGCTGGCACCCCCTCTCCTAACTACCACACCACACCAACGGATGACGTTTCAGCTCTCGACAGATTTTAACGGGCATCGCTGCCGTACACGGCGGGTTCTAGTTAAATTGGGCTCGAACTCATGATATACCTGCCATGATCCGATACCTTGACCATTGGGCTACCGCAGCCACTATTTTATTCTGAAGTCACGATTAAATACAATTGAATTAAAATTATTAAATCAAAACAGTCTAGAATATAAACAATCAACTTCCTCCCCCTCAGCGGGCCTCGGTAAAATTAACAAACGTCGACCGGTTAGGGAACACTGCCTTAGACGACTGAGACAAAAGGAATCCCTATTCGGGACAGTCATTAAGGCCTTTTATTCCTGTCCTTTGTTGTTTGCGGCTTTCAGTAGGAGGCTTCATTGCACCGGTTTAAAGAATTCATGTTATTATACAGAATTAGCAACTCTTTTGCTGTATTTACAAACTCCACAAGACATTTCTAGTTCCAGAAGAAATCTAGTGTATTTTCTTCCAGCGTACTATTTTAGTTTCAAAAGACGAAATTATTATCTGGAAAGATATTATCTAGAATATTTTTAAATTCTTATGTGGAAACCGATTCTGATAAAGAGAAAATTGAAGAAACTACTCATCAGAGTAACGCTTTTTTAAAAGAAGCCGTGGAAAAATCAATTTATAAGTTTTTGAAGACCCTGAAGAGGGTTCCCAGAAAATACCTTTAGCTTTAAGGGTTCCATGAATCGAAAAAGTTTGAATACCAATGTTATAGACTATCCATTTTCCATCCCCGACCTTGCACTATCGGATTATCATGTATATCGAAGTTTACGAAACTCTTTAAATGGTAAGAATTTCAGTAGTAATGATGTTCTCAAATCGCACTTGGTTGAGTATTTTTCAGATAAGGACCAGAAACTCTATGACGTCGTAATCATGAAGTTGCCAGAAAAATGGCAAAAGGTAATCAAACAGAATGGAAGGCATTCGACTGATTAAAGCTTATTTTTCCTTCCTCCTTCTTCAGTGGCTCGACAGCCCAGGGTGGGCCTCGGCCTTCTCAAGAAGCCTTTTCCAGGCTAGCCTTCTTCCTGCTAGTGTTCTCCAATTCTTAGTTCTTAAAACTAGGAGATCTTTTTCTAGGCAATCAATCCAAGATTTGCCCTACCCTTTCTTCGTTTGCCAATTGGTTGAGCATTGAAGACTTTTTTAGGGGTTCGTTCATTCTGACAACGTAACCTGCCCATTTAATTCATGGTATTTTGATGAAGTTAACAATGTTAGATTCTTTATATGATTGATAGACCTCTAAATTTGATCTTCTTCGCCATGTTCCACTTTCCTGAATTCCTCCAAAAATGGATCTTAAAATCTTCCTTTCGAAGATACTTATCATGTTCTCATCCGTTCGAGACATGGACCAAGTTTCACATGCTTAAGTTAATACTGTACTTAAAAGACTTTTATACAATAGAACCTTTGTTTTATTTTGTTTAAATTCGATTTCATATATTTTCGTATTCCATTAAGACACCTATTAGCCATAGTAATTCTGTTTTGAACTTCAGTAGTACAATCGTTTCTATTGTTAATTTCCGAACCTAAATAAGTGAAACTGTCAACAACTCATACCAAGACTTATGTTTAGTTAAGAAAAAAATTTACACTTGAAAACCAAAATTAGTTTCTTACCAACCCAATACAGGGTGTATATTGGAGAATATTTAACTCAAAGATTCTAAATAGTATTCCGAAATTCTATCAAAAGCTTTCACAGTAATGCCACGGGGTTGAAAAAAGAGAACAAATTATTTATCCATCCTTGTAGCTTTGATTATAAGACGCTTTCACGTCCAAAAAATCATTAAAAGCATTCTAAGAATTTCCGAAACATAATAAAATCATTTATTCGGTCGTTGCTATTATCTCTTCGGATTCTTCGCTCATTTAGTCGGCAACTATGCGTCCACTAGAGTTGGATGTATTATGCATTGAATTCCTTCACAACTCCATGCATTTCTGCTTTAGGGGGCTTTGAGGTTAATTGCAAATCTTTGCTTCGAGCTTTAAGGCGAAATCCCAAGTATTTGCATTTTCTCCAGAACTGGAGGGTGCAGTTTGAGTCGATTAATCTTAAGGTATGCTTGTACTCCATATCATGCAAATTGTTCCTATTTGCAATAATTCACATTCCTGCAGTGTGAATATTTCGAGAATTGAGTCAACTGGAAGTGGCAATAACTCATTAACGAAAGTATTTTGTTATGAAGATTGTTTGAGAGCAGTTTCCGCGCTCGCTTTTCAATTGGTCGGTGGATTTCGGGGTAAGATTTTGGTAAAGAGGAAATTTTAATGAATGTTTTTGAGGAAAGTTTATATTGTGATGTTTAAGAATGGATTTTAAATACCTTAGAAAGGCCCTGAAGTATATTGTACGCATGCTTAAGGTGAAGAGAGTAATGACTTAGTGTCTGAATTTATTTTAAAAATGTAAATGCTTGCTTTTGTATTTATAAATTATAAGTTCATATCTTCTTTCATTTTTGCTTTGAAATGTTTATAATTATAATTTAATCAAAGGTGAAAAAAAGTATTGCTACGAAACAATTTCGTGCATTTTAGTAAAAAATAATTGTTAAAAGGTGTTTACTTAGGTAAAGTTAAAATATTAACTAATGTTAAAGTTTAAAAGCTATGTTTGATATTTATGAATGTTGTATTTCCTAGCAGAATTCCACTTTAGTTAAAAACAAGTAATATAAAAAGATTTTTTTTAAAGTCAACTACTTAGAGTTCAACCAAGATAAATTTTATTTTTGTTACTTTTTATTAAATAGTTACAATTAATACAAATATGTATATACAAATGACAGAATAACAATACTAAGTGACAAAATAGAAAACGATTTTCCTTACAATTTTCCATATTTCTTTTTATATATAGTGTAGGTCTATTTTTCTGTTTGTGTGCTACTGTTTAATCATTCATTAAGTTTAATTATTCTAATAAAATAGTATAGTAAAAAAGAAATTACATTCTCTCTCAGAAATTAGGCCATCCCAGGTGGGATTCGAACTCTAACGATCTTTGGATTAGAAGCCCAATACGCTATCCATCGCGTTGACAACGAACGATTTTCCTTTAAATATATGCGTTTGGACTATTATTTTTGTCTGGTGCTATTTATTCATTTTCTAATTTAATTAATGAATTAATATTTGAAAAAACTGTATTAACATCAAGCGTCCACCACCACAAGTTTAAAAAATGTATTTGAAAGCGTAAATGGATAAACAGAAAGTATTTTATTAAGGAATTGAATGAACGAATATATTTATAACGAATTTTATTGAAAATTTGAACAAGATATATATATATATATACAGGGAGAGAGTGAACTAATAGTAGGAATTAAATAAGTTATACAAATTTAGTCGCTTAAAATTTTTTTTAAACTTACGATTTTTTTAGAGAAGTTCTTAAGAGTTTCAGTTATCTCCAATTTAATATAGAGCATCCCGATTATTTTTGATGCTATAAAGAAGACATTAAATTATCTACAGTTCATAAAGAAGACAAACATTTTTAAGAGTTTTAGTGACGTTTTTGAATTTGTGTATCTATAATTTGTACCATGTAAAAGTATTCATTGATTTATTTATCAAATATTGCTCGAATAGGATTTTTCGTTGTTATATTTCTGTTAAAGGTTTAAAATGATACAAACTATATTTTAAGATTCAAACAAATTAAAACCACAGTGCTTATTATTTATAAGATCAATCCAAATTCCCTAAGTTGAGGTATTACTGTATTTGTAAAATATTCACGAGCTGTCGAGACTGAGATGTCAGACAAATACTTGGTCTGGACGAGCAAATTGTGGTCGTCACCAAGTAACGAATGATCGGGCGTAACGTAGAAACACCCAAATTATGAAAGAAATTAGAATGATAACAGCGCAGAAAATTCTCTCAGAAATAAAATCACAGTATTAGCTGTACTGTGCATGGAATCTGATTCCAATGAAATCAATTATTATTTCTTTAGTCAACAAGAATAGGATTTGATGGTTTTTCAAACCCGGTTTGTGACGGGCTCATCGCGATTTCAACTAATTATTCTCTAGGGTTTCTTTGGGGCCAGAATGGCAATTTTTTCCGACCAACTCAAGAAGAGAAGCGTGAATATTCAAATTAGGAATCTTATAAATAGTAGAAGTTTAGCGTAAGCAGGGTGGCTATGAAGTAAATATACGAGGTCTATGTTGACAAACGCCTAAGGTAAAGTGAGGAAATCCCGGTTCAAGATTTAATCTATCCGTACCTTGGATCAAGCTAAAGGTGGATACCTTGCACAAGGATAAAAGCCACGTCAGTTAGAATCAAGCAATTGCTGTTTACCAAGATATAGCGGCGGTAAGACTGTTAAATTAAGTTAAAAAGAACTGTGAGTTACTGAAGTTGGAAATAGTCGGTAGAGTTAGACATAGTGGGCGTTGCGATTATTTAGAAATACGAATATGTGTCTCTTCCTCCAGATTCACTTGAATTGAATATTATTGTTATTGTTTTATTGTTTAAGTTAAGATCTTAATAAAAGATATTAAGATAAGCGATATGGCTGCTTCCCTTTTGTTCCTTCCCACAGATCTAGGTCGCGAGGAATTTAAAGTAAAGTGGGGCACCCTATCGGGGGGCCTTACAGGTTTAAAAATAAATTTGTCACATTCGGAAACCGTATTTTAAATTAGGATAGCTGTTGATCTTAGGAAGGGAGTTTATTGAATACCGGGCCTATCGGGGGTGCAGCTACGCCGTGCGCCTTAGACCAGTGGTCTCCAACCCCCGGTCCGTGGATCAAATACTGCCGGTCCGCACAAAAACATTAAATTATTTTCCTTTCTTTACTGTGGTATATTTTTTGGGTTTTGGGTTTACTTTTATGAAAATCACTTTATGTTCATTTTGGTGTAGCTTTTTTATTCTGAATTGGGAATATTAACGTCGCACTGTTCAGCTACACGAGGGCTTTAGCGACGGACTCATTTTGAACCATGGTCAAGTGACGTGGACGACACCTGAGCTGGCACCCCTTCCTAACTACCACACCACACCAACGGGATGACGTTTCAGCTCTCGACAGATTTAACGTGCATCGCTGCCCCCGGCGGGTTTAGTGGTATGGGCTCGAACTCATGAATACCTGCCATGATCCGTACCTGGCCATTGGCTAAGCAGCCCTATTTTATTCTGAAGTCCCGATTAAATACAATTGAAGTAAAATTATTAAATCAAAACAGTTTAGAATATAAACAATCAACTTCCTTCCCCTCAGCGGGCCGCGGTAAAATTAACAAACGTCGACTGGTCCGTGGCGATAAAAAGGTTAGGGAACACTGCTTTAGACGACTGAGACAAAAGGAATCCCTATTCGGGACAGTCATTAAGGCCTTTTATTCCTGTCCTTTGTTGTTTGCGGCTTGCAGTAGGAGGCCCCACTGCACCGGTTTAAAGAATTCATGTTATTATACAGAATTAGCAACTCTTTTGCTGTATTTACAAACTCCACAAGACATTTCTAGTTCTGTGAAGAAATCTAGTGTATTTTCTTCCAGCGTACTATTTTAGTTTCAAAAGACGAAATTATAGGTTTATTTTGGAAAGATATTATCTAGAATATTTTCTTTGTAAAACCCGATTCTGATAAAGAGAAAATTGAAGAAACTACTCATCAGAGTAACGCTTTTTTAAAAGAAGCCGTGGAAAAATCAACTCATAAGTTTCTTGAAGACCCTGAAGAAAATTTTACAAATACAAAAGACACTGAAAGCTGAATTTTCATTACATGACACAACGAATAAAATAACAAAAAACATAGAAACAGCCCTGAAAACTGTAAAACCAAGCTCAATAGCTAGTGTGAACGAGTATTTTCAATTTCAGGCAATATCAAGACAAGACCAAAATCAGAACAAGACTTAGAAACCGTTCTGTGGATATTTTATGTTTTTTAAAATCCTATTTCTTAGGAGAAATTAAATTTTGGGGAATAATATAAATATTATTTGAAACTTTTTTGTTTGAGTTTTCGTTAGTTTGTGCAAGTTAAGTGTACATTTTTCGTTTTATTATTTTATATAAATTAAATAAAATATATTTTTCCATATCTGTTCTTTTTTCACAAAAATTAGAAAAGCGGCTAAAACCGGTTTTCTTGGAAGTATTGAATTTGAAAATCGGTTTTAAAAAATCGGTTTTTGTATAAACCCTAAACAAGACAAAATTTCTGAAATTCTATTAGGCACGCAAATATTGAACGGTTAAAATTTGGAAAGATAATGTGGTCCAATAATTTCATGACGGTCGCATGATAAAGACAAACACGTGTTCTCCATTGAATTAAAAACACACATCAAACTAGTTGTACTAGTTCTATTTGTAGAACTTTGATAAAATTTCAATTTTCATAATTAGGTAAAGATGTTGAAATGCTATTAAAAAATCTACAAAAGATTTTAAAATAAAATCTTGTTTTATGCATGTAATTTTAGATAAAATGCATTTTGTTTACTTATGTGCGCTATAATTGTGGACAGATTTTGTATTTTTTAAGAGAAAGTTTTTGGAAAGAGCAAAATTCGGCAACAATGAAACGCATGAGCTGATTATCTGGAAACACATGATTGCTTTTATCGTATGACTATGACTCCCCATCACATTAGTTTTGAAATGGTTATTATTATCATGTGACTATGACGTCTATGAATTGAGCTCATTGATTCCATTTTAAATTACATCATACATATGGGTGAGTTAGAGTTTGGTGAAAACAGCATAAAAGAATGGACACTAAATGCATTGCTACAACATTTCAAGCCAGTGGAGTCAATATGAGGCTTCAGAGAATGTTTTCCTGAGATATTTTGGGACCTTTATTTCGTGTGCCTGGATGTCTGAATAAGACATATCTAAACATCGTTGCTGAACAAGAGCATTTGTTTATTAATACAAATGCTAGACATTTGGACACTAGCCGTTAGTCTCGATCTAGCTTCCCAATATTTAAGAACAATAGTTAAAAGACAATAGTGCAGTACTTTTGCCAACATGGTTTTTATCCATGGACTCTCCAGAGTCACAAAGAGTACAGGCTGAAGTGTCCTTTAGCCGAATTTTAAAAAGGTGGGAATTCAAACAATCGTGCCCAGTTAAAATAAGAAATAACACCACGGCCAGAAGACGAGAAAAATCTGGAATGATTGGTTTTGAACTAGTGAGATACTTCCAGGCTTTCATTTGATAGGTAGGTATAGAAAACCTTCTCTTAAATTCAAATTTAAATCGAAGTTTTTCAGAATAAAAAGTCATTTGGTTATTAGTGGTTTGTAAAACAGTCGTTCCCTTCTTTGACAGGAAATTAGTCCTTTCAGTTCCTTCGATGCCACAATGAGCAGGAATTCACTGCAAGACAATTCAGTCCAACAGAGTGTTGAGAATCTTTCTATACATTCATAAATTCATTCGGAAGTGCAAACTTTATTGTTGGGAGATAGCCTGCAAAGCGGCTTTGCAATCAGACAAAATAACTCTTCCGAGCTCTTAATTGATTCAAAGCAATAAATATAGCCTCAACTACACCACAAGTGCATTTGTAATGTTGATCATTTCTCCTAATAGCAACAAATATGGTGGAGACTCTTCATTTATTTCACAATCCTCAGATCCTTAATCATACATCTCATGTCCATCAGAATCTTGATCCACAATCACCCAATCTTAAACTATTGAAAAGTACTTTTTCGTGTTCTAAGGACTAAGATTTTCCAAACGATTTATCAACACCTCGCAGAGTCTATGATAAAAGAATCAATGCTGGCAAAAGGTGACCCAACCACATATTGACGTGATAGTCACAACAAAATGATTATTCCGCGTATACTTTAATTGTAATCGCTATCGGCAATGTGATATTAGTACAATATTTGAGGAATATTTAGTATTGTACTCATCTGACTCTTACTTTGTGAGATAAAAAGTCGAATGTCAAACTACTGGAGTCAAAAAGTTCCCGGAATGGTCTTCTTACATTCATGCAGGTGTTTGTTGGAGGAGAAATATCTGCTTTTGGGGATGGCAGCACAAGTAAAGAAAACACATAGCAATTGGAATTAATCTCCTGTACAGTCAGCGTTAGCTGCCGATAATTTTTGACAAAGCGAATTCTTCCATTCGTCGGATTTTGCAATGTCGTCTTTGGAGCAGCGTGCAAACATCAAATTCTGTATTTTGCTTTAGAAATCACCTAAGACGCTCGAGATGCTGAAGAAAGCATACGGAAACGATTCCAGCACCGGAGGACTTTTACCTGTTTCCATGGCTGAAAATGAAGTTTGAAAGGATATCGCTTTGTGTGGATTCAGAGATAAGGTAATTCAAAATGCAGCGTAACAACTAATGGACACATCTCACATAATGGATTCCAAGAGCTTTTTGAATAGTTATGAATAGTTATACGAAAGCTGTAACAATGTAGATGCAGAAGGGCAGTACCTTGAAGGCCAATAAGATTAAATTATTGCTCTACTTTTTAATAGTTTGCAATTGACCTATTCCGGGAACTTTTTGTCCCTACCTGTATTTTGTGTGTAACAATTTAAAAAGAAACATTTTAAAACATCATCCGACTTAGATATGTTAGAATATTCACTTTTAGATACTGAAAATGGTAATTAAATAAAAAAAAATTGAAATATTGATACAAAATAAATTGCCACAAAAAGAGCCACGATAAGAATTGCATGCTCTTTCCTCTTGTTTTTGTCTCTACAAAAAAGCTACTTTTACTAAATTCTCATAATTTACCTATTATGTTTTGTTTGATTAAATACATGTGAAGATATTTTTAGTATTGATTGTGTATTTAAATTATACCAGATATAATTCTAATTC
This sequence comes from Trichonephila inaurata madagascariensis, assembly GCA_019973955.1. Taxonomy (NCBI): domain Eukaryota; kingdom Metazoa; phylum Arthropoda; class Arachnida; order Araneae; family Nephilidae; genus Trichonephila; species Trichonephila inaurata. The sequence continues at coordinate 28,246 of BMAV01025117.1, read as the reverse complement.
TTCTTTTATGTTGACATTTTTTAAAAGTAAAAATAATATAATATTTATCCTTAAATTGATTTAGAAACTTTAAAAATAAACCCATGAGAAAAAATATCAAAGCCTAACTTTTCCGCGCTTTTTTTAACTAACTAACCAGAAACAAAGAAAAAGGTTTCACTGGAAGTTATTATCGCCTGATTTATTTATCTTATGTAAAGCGTTCGAAATGAGGCCAAACAAATGCCGAGTTGAAGAAGTCCTAACCAGATTTGAAACTTTGTTCTATTAATATTCCATGATGAGGTAGTATTGTAAATAACAGTTATTTCTGACAGCCTTTATGGCATATTCATACAATACGTGATTTAAATACAGTGAAAATCGCTATACTTGATACTGAGGGGAACTGAAATATTTTTTTCCGTGTTAAAGCAGTGCTTCTCAAACTTTCAATATTCTCGCCACCCAATATTCAATTACCATTTTTATCTCACCCCCCTCCATAAAATAACAATGTATTGAATTCAATAATACTATATTTTGACACTAAAGCTGCAATACTACTTTACCCTCTTATATGCTACCTACGTATATAAACGTTTCGCTCTGCCAAAACATTAATTTTCTCGACGTATATATACGTCTTTCGGAAGTACAATCTTTTCTCTGTGCACTGCAATTCATAAAATTATTCCGAAGGTTTTGGAATGCAATGAAAGGACCTTGACAGTGTTTGCAAAGGACTTACTCATTTTAGTGGATTTGCTTATTTATTCCTATTCTCCTCTCCCCCTTCTCCAACCCCCCAACAAAATACGTGCGCCTACGGGGAAAAGGGTGGCATTGGGGAGCGAATCCCGTAACTTTAAATCGACAGTTAAAGAATTAATTATAAACCGTACAAATTATCAAGATAAGTGTTAATAAGTCCATGGGGTAACTGATAATTATCAAACTTGTTCTTAACTTAATATTGTTAAATTAATAATGAAATGCATTGCAAAGTACTGATACATTTGTAAGTGCATTATATTAGTGTAAACGTGTATTTTATATTTTATTATATCAGAAAGTATTTTGTTTGTTTACTTTCAGTAAATTTATAATTTTTTAGATAATCTTTTTTGTTTTTGACTTTTCAAAATGCTCGCGCACCTCTCATAGAGTTATCACGCCCCCCCTCCCAGTTTGAGAAACGCTGTGTTAAAGGATATTGCAAATAAGAAACATATATTAAACAAAATTAAGTTTATAAGAGTACATCTTATTTACGTAGATAAGTATATATGGATGCATTTAATAAAAATGAATGAAACAAAAGCATTCACAAGAACTTAATGAAATTCAATACAAAATTTCGAAAAGCAAAACATTTATTGAGTTTTTGGACAATAATCTGATAATTTTCTTTGCATTGCTGTTCTTAGCATCAAATTGTGCCGATGTCATCCATTTTGTTATGCATTTCACCATTGGAATGTGCGTCTAAATAACTGGGCATACTTTTCATGATGTTCCTTATTTCGGATGAAGTGGGAACAGAAGCTGCATTATTCATTTAACTTTTTTTTAATAGGAATTTGCATCAATGATATTTTTTGAGCTTTCAACAAACTCTAAAATGTCTTTGTCTGCCATAATTGGGGATGTACACACATTATTATCATCTACTGTAATGAATTCTATCGATAATACAGTAGGACAATCCAATAGTACAGAAAACTTTCTAACTTCGGCTGATGTTTTCGCATTTTGTGTACATCTTCAGAAAGGAAATCTTTTCGTGTTAAGAGGAAAAAATGCATGAAAATACATAGTAGTTTGTTGGGAGCGTTGTACTATTTCGTGTTAACCGATATTTCCTCTTAAGCGTTTTCACGTTAAGGTTTCCGACTACGTTCGGAACCGTGATTTTAAAAAAGCGTATAAATGGATATTTTTCATGATATTTAGTGTCACTTAGATTAGAATACATGTATAAAATTGCTTTATATATATAAGGACATTTTGACAAAAAAAATTATTTAAATACAATATTTCGGCAAAAAATGAACTTAGAATAACCTTTTTTCAAAATGTTCTCCTTATGTGAAAAATGCTTCTATTATAATAATATTTTGCCTGTATATAGCTTAGACCTCTGTACAGAGGCTCAACGATAATTTTTGAAAAATTCACATTATTTTCAGAGTTACAACCATTTGAAATAATTAACGGCGTTTTTTTCTTTAAATTTCTCCTCTCTGTTGTCGTAAAACATGGATAAACCCATTTCTAAGTTATATATTTCAAAATTTCTAGTTGAGCCTCTGTACAGAGGTCTGAGCTATAGACAGGCAAAATATTATTATAATAGAAGCATTTTTCGCAAAAGGAGAATATTTTGGAAATGGGTCATTCATTGTCCTTTTTTTTGTCAAAATATTGTACTTTAATAATTTTTCATTGTAATACTATTTTTAAAACAATTTTATATACATTTTCTAATCTGACACTAAATATCATAAATATTATCCATTTATACCCTTTTGCAAAATCACGGTTCCGAACGTAGTCGAATACCTTAAGGTATCCGACTACGTTTGGAACCGTGATTTGGCAAAAGCGAATAAATGGATAATTTTCATGATATTTAGTGTCACTTAGTTTACAGTACATGTATATAATTGTTTTAAGGACATTTTGACAAAAAAATTATTTAAATACAATATTTTGGCAAAAAATTAACTTAGAATAATTCTTTTTCAAAATGTTCTCCTTTTATGAAAAATGCTTCTATTATAATAATATTTTACCTGTATATAGCTCAGACCTCTCTACAGAGGCTCAACCAGTATTTTTGAAATATATAACTTAGAAGTGGGTTTATCCATATTTTATGGCAACAGAGGGGAGCAATTTTAAGAGAAAAATGTCGATCATTATTTCAATTGGTTGTAACACTGAAAATAATGTGAATTTTTCAAAAATCATAGTTGAGGCTCTGTACAGAGGTCTGAGCTATATACAGGCAAATTATTATTATAATAGACGCATTTTTCACAAAAGGAGAACATTTTGAAAAAAGGTTAATCTAAGTTAATTTTTTGCCAAAATGTTGTATTTAAATAATTTTTTTCCTCAAAATGTCCTTAAAAGAATTTTATACATGTAGTCTAATCTAAGTGATACTTAATATCATGAAAATCATCCATTTATGCGCTTTTTTAAAATCACGGTTCTGAACGTAGTCGGATACCTTAAACGTACTTGACTGTATTACTATGATAAAATGCAGCATACTATTCTGAAATTGAAAAAAAAGGAGAAAAAATTATTGCAGTTTTTTTATTTGCTATAGAAAACATAATAGGTGTACAATTTCTCGTATTTGCATAGGAGTCTGGCGAGTTTTATGGTTTTTGCTCGTACTTTGTAGTTTCTAATAATAAGAATTCTTTTTTCAACCGTTATTTCTAGACATATTCAAAATAGTTAAGGTAGGAGATTTAAACATTTGAGCTAAACATAGTTTTTTAAGGATAGATTGTTGCTTTGGTGTATAATTATTAGTTTGTTCGATCTTCGAATTTCAGCATATAAAATAAAAAGCTAATTAATTAGAGAAACAATTGGATAATTTTAAGAGTGAATATCGCTTATAAATTAAGATGTATTTTATGCCGTTTCTATAAAATATTTTTAAACATTAAAAATTTAGAATCTATAAAATCGCGTTTTAAAATAAATAAATAAATAAATTTAAAGGGCGGTGTCCTTTTTTTATACCGTTTTATAAGGCGACGGAGATCAAGACCTAAATTTTCTACGAATTTTTCTTTATTTTGATTTAATTGAGATAGAAGTAATAAAAATAAATTTTTCACGATTTAAAGCGTGAGAAATTTGACTTCGATTAAATAAAATAAACGAAAAAATGTTCAAATTTCGAGCATTGTAATAAAATTAAAGATATCTCAAAATCTGGTGAAAAAAGTTATTGTAATTGACTTAAGAATTTAAATAAGGAATCGATTTTCACCATAATAGTTTTGGGGAAATCTAAATTTTATTTATTTTTAATATTTTCTAGAGTCATGTGGACACATTATTCTTTCAAAATGAAAACATGACAATTCACTTCTTATAAGCAGTTTTTATTAATCTCAAGAAATTCTGAAATTTCTCACTTTGTCGCTAGATAATCCAGTGTTTAGTAAATAATATTTTTATTTTCCTAAATTAATTATAAATATTTTGTTTTATAAAAAGATATTTAACAAAAGAGATATATAAGAGAATACCGAACTCAAACAGCATGTTTAAGAGTTTTATTAAAAAAAATATTACTACAGTACTTTTTCATATTATATTTACAAAAATTATGTATAATCATCTAAAAGACTAAAAATAATAAAGAAACAAAGAAAACAGAAGAAAATAGAAATGCATTTCGATATTGTAGAAACTTTAGTATTAAAATTTTAACCCTAGAAATATTTATAGAATGTTATTTGTTACTAGATACGAAATATTTTGATACAAATTATTCTCTCAGGCAGACGATTTTGGTTTTCTTTCGTAACTGAATTCCTATTTGAAAATATGAGACAAATAAGAATTCCTACGAAATATATTGCTATTTGTTACATGTTTTAAAATACCGTATATTCCGGCGTATAACGGGCATAAAAAATAAAATCGGAATTTATGGGTACGCGTTATACAAAGAAAATAGAAAATAAAGAGAAGACAAGCATTAAAAAATTAGATATTTAAACTATATTGAATACTGTTTATTTAGAAGAATTAACATACTTTATGGACTTTCATCATTGGATAAAATTGTATAATCTCGCCTTATTCATTATCCATTATATCTTTAAGTCCATCTACATCATAACTTAGTGCTTCTCAAACTTTCTATATTTGTGACCCAATATTCAATCACAATTTTCATTGCCCCCTCACCTCCATAGAATAACAGTGCATTAAATTCAATAATACTATACTTTGACACGCTAATCCTACAATACGACTTCAACCTCTTAAGTGATGCCGGCGTATATAAACGACTCGCTCAACCAGTGCGTTAATTGTCCCGGACGTATATATCCGTCTTTCCGAAGTACGATCTTTTCTGTGCACTGATATCCTTAAAATTATTCCGAAGGCTGTGGAATGCAATAAAAATACGTTGACAGTGTTTGCGAAGGATTTACTTATTTCAGTGGATTTGTTTATTTCTTTTCTCCCCTCCCTTTCCCATACGTGGAAAACGGTGGCATTAGTGAGCGGATTGCGTATCTTTTAATCAGCAGTTAATGGAATAATTATAAACCGTACAAACTATCGAGATAAGTGCTAATTTTGTTTATAACTTTATATATGGCAAGCCGATGGGATCAATGTCAATTATTAAACTCGTTCTTAACTTAGTATAGTTAAATTAATTCTAAAATACATTGTGCAGTACTCATACACTTATAAGTGTATTATATCAGTGTAAATTTCAATTTTATTTCTTATTATGTCAGAATTTATTTTGTTTGTTTACTTTCAATAAATGAATAATTTTTTAAATAATCCTTCGATTTCGACCTTTCAATATGCTCCTGTCCCCCTCGTAGAGTTATCATGCTTCCCTAGGGGATACGGCCCACAGTTTGAGAAACACTGCCATAACTGTTATTCTGATCTGTAAATAAATAACTATTTTCCATTCTATATAGATTGTTATACTGTTTTTTAAATAACTTTTTAATTATGTCAGGCTTAATTTCATTCCATGCTTTTATTATCCACTCACACTTTATTTCTAGTTTGGCATGACTTTTTGGCCCTCTTTTGTAAATGATTTTCACTTTTTAGCATCTAAATGCTTCTAACAACTGTTTTCTTGCTCTTTGGCGTTGTAGTTCTAGAAGTATACCGTTGTTCGAAAGTCTGGGGTAATATTTCGAATAAACGGCCTCAAAAGAAAAGAGCATTGCACATGTGATTTCTAATTTCTTCGTAAAAAAAAGGGAGTATACTTAAAAATTAAAAAAAAATGCAGTTTGAAAATATTGGTGTGACACTCACACAAAAAACGAGACTGGTCCAATAAATCATTGTACTAATAGAATCAGTTCTCCGTGACAGTATCATCTTCAAAATAGTTCCTTTCAGCATTCACACACTTCTGCATTCGGTGTTGCCATTGCTGGTAATATTTTTGGAACGAGGATTTTGGAAGGCTTAAGAGATTCCAATTTTTGCCTCAACCTCTTCAACTGAGGTAAAATGGGTTTATTTAAAAAAAGATTTAATTCTAGGAAATAAAAAAAAAAGTCGCATGGGGCCAAATCAGGTGAATAAAGAGGATGTCCCATCACCGTAATGTTGTTACTGGTCAAAAACCGCTTGACAGATAGGGCCATGTGACTATATGTATTGCCTTCGGGCAACAGCTGCCCATCACTCCCCGATTCTGACCTTTTATTCCTAATTTTTTCTCGAAGTTATTTTAGTCGATTAACAGTCTGACCACTCATGTGAATGAGAGCCTATTTCTATCACGAATTTTGACAATGTTTTGATCACTAATCGCTGACCTTGGGCACCCAGCAGGTTCATCCACATTGACCCTTTCCCCTGAAAATCTCTTATACCATTCAAACACTTGTGCACGAGAAAATGTTTAATCTCTATAAGTCTCGGGTCATATTTGAAATGTTTTCGTGGCTGATTTCTTAAGTTTCACATGAAACTTGATGTTGATTCGACATTTTCTGGCAGAATGGTGTTGCAAGTGTTCACTCAATGACACAGTGCTTCCAACTGGCGTAATCCGGTAAGGCGAAACTGGCTACATGGATAGAGGAGGTGCGTGGGATGACGTCATCAAAACAGTTGTTGCCAACGCCACTCTTTTTTCAAACTACACACTTAGTCTCGTTTTTCTTGTGTCAAACCTTGTACGCCTTTATGGGTAAAACGCAGCAATATGCGATTTATAAAAATATTGCCAATTTATTGTTTACATAACAATACTTCTTCTAATTCCTTCCTAATTATCTTGGAAAATAATGTGAAATATATATCTATATTTAAATCCAACAAAAGACAAAATTCTATAAAAATAATTTGTCAAGATATGTTAAGTTTTTATTCCTTCTGAAGACTAATTTATCCAATCTTAATCAAAACATACACTGAAAATCAGGAAGAACTTTATTAAACATCTTAGAATATTTCTCGGAAGGAAAAATGTCAGGAACATAATCCAATAGATAAAGTTCCGAAATTCCAATCCCAAATGAATAATACCATCTTATATAATACCATGGATCACTAATGAAGTATCTGTAAATAACAAAGAATAATTCTATTTAACTATTTGAATGCGAAAGACATCAACACATACGATGAAGCAAATTAAAATAATTTGGGTTAGTTTGAGAAACCAACAGTTTTCTAAGGAAAACTTTGCTTCTTGAGCTTTAATGTAGATTGTTTTCATTGTGCTGGGAACTAATGAAGCAGACGAAGAACTAATTAAAGTTGAAGAACTAAAATAAAGGAATTTGCAAATGTGTATTCAACATTCTTTACGGAAAGCGCTTTTGAAGAGACTGTATTCATCTGTTGAGTAAGCTTTAGTTTAACATTAAAAATGAAAACTTTAATCAAAACATACTGACAAAGAATGACGGCGGAATAAAATGAAAGTTACGAGCGTTTCCACTTCCTTTTAAATCATTTATGTTTCAACCATTTGTTTAGAATATTATTCGAAATTTTAAAGTCTGTTTCCCTTTTATTTGGTACAGCCATCTGTCGTGTATTTTTCACAGTTCTCATACTTGAATCCATTGATCAAAATAAATGAATACAGAAATAAATGTAGTAGAATTTATAAGCTATTAAAAGAAATAGAAATATAAAAAAATATTTATTTCGAAAAGGTTTTATTATTATTTTGCATCACAAACACGTATATATTCATGCTTCTTGACAGCTAAAATTCCTTTTAAGATTATTGTAATACATTTTTCATATTCACGAATTTATTATATTCCTATTTTGGCTAAAACGTATTATACCATCGACCAATTTTTATCAAATCAAAAGACGTTAGCAAATACCGCGATATGCAGCCAATAGAGGAAAACCGTTCTCACGCGCGTTTCAAAACCATAATAACTATGACAGATTTTGGCGATGTTTTTTTGGGGGGTATAGGTATAGTAATACCGATAAGGTATAGTAATAATCGATGTATAGTAAGTACCGAAATAAGTAAATAATAATGGCATAAATATGTATTTAATTCTCAAATTATTACACACACAAAACAAAACACAATGGATGATTATTATAACTACCTTAAAGAATAATTGATAGGTTTTATAAAACCACAAGGGAGCTTTTATGGGTTAGTTCATAGTTCCTTCTTACATTTATTAAAAAAATCTCTTTGATTATACTCCAGTCGCGCGATACACTAGTTCGCACCAAATTACAGTAAAACCATCTAAAATAAAATTAATATTAGTTTTGCCTCTGAATGGTATTGAATTGAACCTATAAACTCGGATAATTAATTGTTACTTAATTGATTATCAGATATATTATTTCTATATACCGTAAAATCCGGCGTATAACGCGAACCTATACTTTAAAGCTGAAATTTTAAATTTTTAGATATATTCACTGCAATACTCGTAGGTTATGAAGTAATTTAATCGAGATATTATCACAGGCTTTTGAAGAAATATTATACTTCTAGAAATACAGCCCTTTAAATTCATAAGAAATGTCATTTCTTTTAAGATATCCGACTACGTTCGGAACCGTGATTTTAAAAAAGAGCATAAATGGATAATTTTCATAATATTTAGTGTCACTTAGATTAGAATACATGTATAAAATTGTTTTAAGGACCTTTTGACAAAAAAAAAATTACTAAAATACAATATTTCGGCAAAAAATTAACTTAGAATAATCTTTTTCCAAAATGTTCTCATTTTGTTAAAAATTCTTCTAAAATAATAATATTTTGTGTGTGTGTGTGCTTATATAAAGTAAAGACTTCTCCAGAGAGTCTGAACTAGGATTTTTGAAGCATTCACTTTATTTTCAGAGTTACAACCCATTGAAATATAATTATCGGCGTTTTTTTCTTAAAATTCCTTTCTTCTGTTGTCGTAAAACATGGATAAACCCACTTTTAAATTATATATTTCAAAAATTCTAGTAGAGAGGTCTGAGCTATATACAGGCAAAATATTATTATAATAGAAGCATTTTTCACAAAAGGAGCATATTTTGAAAATGGGTCATTCTATGTTCATTTTTTGTCAAAATATTGCACTTACATAATTTTTTATTGTAGTAATATTCTTAAAACAATTTTATATACACTTTCTAACCTAAGTGACACTAAATATCATAAATATTATCCATTTATACGTTTTTGCAAAATCACGGTTCCGAATGTAGTCGGATACCTTAAATAAACAACATTTCGATATATGTAGAAGTCTAATTTTTTTCTATGCTCATTTTTTTTTCATTTTTGATGGTATTATTTTTATACCTGGCGTATAACGCGCACCCGTCAATTTCGATCTTATTTTTGTGTTAAAAGTGCGCGATATACGCCAGATTTTACGGTAATTATATTTCAAATTATATAATTGGAAATTTTGAGTAGAATCTTCTGTAGAAGCATATATATACTTCGATCAATGAAATATTCTTTCTGCTGAAGAATTTTAACAGATCATTTTTACCTAAGCTCACCGCATACTTAATTAATTTAGCGGCGTTGTTTTCTTCAAACAGAAGAAAAATTAAAGGAATTATCAGTTGACGAAATATAATGCTAAAACAACTTAATCGAATATTTATATACTCCTGCCTCATAAAATTCTTTTATTAGCCTAAAGGTAAGCTTCATAAAATATTTTAGCTTACTTTCCAAATAGCAAGACTTTTCTCAATGAATCACGCTGGAGATATGTAAAAATTAAGTTTTCTTTCATTAACAACACATTGTGGTTTACTTATTAATTTTTTTGCACTTACATTATTTTCTCTCGTTATTAAAAATCATGAGCTCTTTTTCTGGATTAAAAATGTCCCTAAAATTTATATTACTTCTTATAATTATGCGTCATGATATCAATAAATTTAGATATTTCAATTACAGTTAGCTGCAATATATGATAAATTATTTCACATTCAGTGTCAGATTAAATCGGTTCATTTATAGAGGATGAGAAATTTGTAACAATGATGTATTCAATTTGAAAACAAAATTTTTTATATAAGCTCAAATTCCATACGAATTTGGTCTGTGGCGTATTAGGACTCACACTCAACCAAGGCTTCGAACCGGAACTGAGCCAAAAACCGGATAAAACCATTAATTTGGACGGAACGAAAAATATCGGTTTATTTCGGTTCCATATATCTTCAGTCATTTTCTAACTGTAACCTACTTATCAATATTTTCTAATTTAACGTCAACCATATTATACTTCATTACATGTATATTGCTTCTCGATTTCCTGTTTGTGATGTTCACTAGTACTTTTCTGTTTCAGTTTCACATGACTCTACTTATAAAGGGCAGATTTAATTCTATTGATGTATAGATGATTTCTTAAGAAAAATATATCAGTCCGAGTTATATATTTTTCGCATCTCAGTATGCGATCATCTACGTATGTTTGTATATACTGTTTAGAGCAGGGTTGGGCAGACTTTTCGAGGTACGGGCTACTTCTAATTTTTCAAGTGTTGCGGTCTACCCAGTGTTAGTGGAGCACACAAGAGAGAAGGCGTCCACGGGTCCGGACCCTCCCTCATAGCCTTTGATTTTTTCCCTATTGATCAAAATCCCATGTATATAGTACGTAAAATGTAATTAAGTATTTTTTTTATTAATTAATGTTAATTATTTATTCAGTAATTTATTTTTTTCTGTTTTTGTCCCCGACAATCGACAGAATCAAAAAAATATGTTTGGCTACGTATTGGGGTATGATATGAGAATGGTAGACCTTCGACCCTCAACCCCCCCCTTTCTTTGAAAAATTCTTGTGTGCCTCACTGCCCAATGTCGTAGGTGTGGTGAGGTAAGGAAAAGGGGTTATTATTATCACTTAATAATAAATAGGGAATATGTACTTACCTTTTGTAACAACACTTTTATGACCGCGTTTAAACCAAAGCGCAAGATACAAACATAATAATAATAGCCACAAATAAAATTATATCAAATGATGCACTTATGATGAAACAATTCAAAATACATAAAAAAATAAAGCATTTTTTATCTAAAGTTAGTTTTTGTTGTTATAGTTAGGAGAAGACTTACTCTGCGTACGGTCAGCCAATCTTGAATTTTCCGTATATATATAATTACTAACTACTAAAATCTTCAGGCTGTCACCTTAAAATGTCTTGCGGTCCCCAGGTCGATCGCGATCGACTAATGCCCACCCCGGGTTTAGAGAGACAAATTAGAATCAATGAACCTAGTAGTCAAATGCGGTTTTGATCGTGGATAACAATGCCAATGCTCGCCGTTATCTGCTCAACATTCGTATCGTACATCCTGGTTAATTGTATCAATTCACATAGTGTACTGTGACGTCTTCGATTGGGGTGAACCCCACCCTGTCAATTCATCTGAAGTCACTATATCTATTCATCCCCAAACAGATGTTGGATGACAAGTGCAGGTGGCCATGGGGTCATTGTTTGTTGTCTGGCCTCGGACAAGCGCAGACATCTGGTCTGGAATTTACAATGGCTAGGGAGTGCCGGTGACAATGGGCATTCCAGTGTGAGGGTCTTGAATAGGCGAGGCCTGTATGCACGTCGGTGCATAGAGAGTGGGGCTGTGAGGCCCAGGTGTGAGATGAATAGATGAGAATTATGGCGCCCTTGGATTCCAGACGGACGAGGAATGTGTTTGTGTTTGCCGCGCGGGTGGGAGACGAGGGTGGCCCGGGGACGAGGGCGGACCTTTTCTTTGACCTGCCAATGAGGAAGACGAGGGCAGGCCTTTTTCTTTTTTGACCTGCCAATGAGGAAAACGAGGGGCGTGTGGTGGACCCGCCCCTGGTGTTTAAAAGGGGTGAATTTTGAGAAGAAGGAAAAAAAAAGGGACGGAGAGAAAACTTAGAAGGAAAACTTGAAAAAGACTTGAACGAACGGAGAGAGAAGAAACTTGGAGAGATAGAGCCATGGAGTAAACAGGAGCCCGGAAAAGCAAGGGATTGTCGAGTGCCTTGCGGAATAAGGATTGACCTCGAGTGATAAAGACTGTCCGCCCGGCTTTGGCCTATTTAATGAATATTTTTGAATCTATTAAATACTATTTAAATTTTTTAAATATGGCTGTGACAAATTTTCTTGTGTACTAATGACTGACGACGTTACAGTACCAATTAAATCAAGAATGAAATCTCCTAAAATTTCATAGAATGATATTTTTTGTTTATGATAGAATGACATTTTTTTAACAAATAAGAATATGTATAAGATAAAACTATTCATCCGGAACTGAACCAAAAACCATTATTTTTGGCGGAATGAGAACCGGAACTGAACCAATATATATTTTTAATTGAACCGTAACAAAAACCAGAACGAAAAAAAAAATTACGGTTTGAAGCCCTGCATACAACGTTGGATCCAAAGTAAAAACAGACAAAATCGAAGTTTCTATTCGTATTCAATTCTTGATAAAAAATCAAAAATATTTAAACGCATCGAGCGGTTTACTTAACCGAATTAACGAAATATAAATAGTACTTATCTTAGAATAAAGCTTTACTCAAACTAAGCTCGAAAGATGCCCAATTGTGTTCAAGTAAATCTTCTCAGGACTTTCTCCTAAGTCAATCTCGTTGTGAGAGTACGCTCCAGAACTTTCCCTAATCCCTTTCTAACCCTCGCCGGAATTCCATTATATTTTTTGGTTATCTCCATCAGCCTCACTTCACATTTGCTTAAATAACAGTGTTTATTTGCATACATAGGGTTAGGTTTCACGTAAAACTATGTCATAAAGAAACCTTTGAAGTTATTTAAAACGCGTGTGGAAATGTTACAGTATGTTCATTTCTTTCATTATTAAGGTATCCGACTACGTTCGGAACCGTGATTTTGCAAAAGCGCGTAAATGGATAATACTTATGATATTTAGCGTCACTCAGATTAGACAATGTATATAAAATTGGGTTAAGAATAGTATTACAATAAAAAATTATTTAAGTACTAAGTTTTTGTGAAAGTATTAAAAGTTTTGATTAACTTAGAAAAACCTTTTTTCAAATGTTCTCCTTTTTGTAAAAATGCTTCTATGTATTAATATTTGCTTGTTATTGACTCTGTACAGAGTCAACTAGAATTTTTGAAAAGCATAACTTGAAGTCGATTTATCCATGTTTACGAAAACAGAAGGGAGAAATTTTAGAAGATACGCCGATAATTATTTCAAAAGGCTGTAACTCTGAAAATATGTGAATTTTTCCAAATCTTATTTGAGCCTTCTGTAGAGAGTGTTGAGCTATATACAGGGAAATATTAACAATAATAGAAGCATTTTTTAAAAAGGGGAACATTTGAAGAAAGTGTCTAAGTTATTTTTAAAATATTGTATTTAAATAATTTTTTTTGTCATAATATCCTTAAAACAATTTTATACATGTATCTAATCTAAATGAAACTAAATATCATGAAAAATATCCATTTATGCGCTTTTTTAAAATCATGGTTCCGAACGTAGTCGGATACCTTAACCCCATAACTGGTTTACCTGTACACCATATCGGCTACCGAAAGCTCTGATATTTTCTTCTTTCTATCTTTAATTTGCACATATTTTTAGTTCTTATAGAGAGTTTATTAGTGTTAGTGTTTTTAAGAGATATGTTTTGTCCACGGTACTGAAATACTTCTCATCCGGGATTTTCTTTGTGATGAAGGTTGGAATTTTTCATTGATGGCGAGAATTTAGGTTCTAGGAAAATATTCGAGAAAGAAAATGGATTGGAAAAACAATGTGCTATTTGTTGCATTTTGATTTTTTTTTTTCGTTTGTGCTATTTTAGATAATCTTTCTATTTCTTCTCAAGCAACAAATATCATATTGACTTGCCAATCCCTGTTATTTTTTGAATACTTTCAAGAATCTTAATTTCTGCCTTCAATGAAAAATTTCCACCTTCATCTCAAAGTTCAGGATGAGAAGAATTTCAGTACATTGACAAACTATATCTCCTAAAAACTCTAGCACTAATAATCTCACTATAAGAATTAAAAATATATACAAATCTAAGATAGAAAGAAGAAAATATCATTGCAGCGTGCGGCCAAACTATGGCCAGCTTTCGGTAGCTCGTACGGTGTACGGGCAAACCATTTAAGGTTTCCGACTACGTTCGGAACCGTGATTTTAAAAAAGCGCATAAATGGATAATCTTCATGATATTTAGTGTCACTTAGATTAGACTACATGTATAACTTTGTTTTACGTACATTATGACAAAAAAATTATTTAAATACAATATTTGGGCAAAAAATTAACTTAGAATAATCTTTTTTCAAAATGTTCTCCTTTTGTGAAAAATGCTTCTATTATATAATAATATTTTGCCTGTATACAGCTCAAACCTCTGTACAGAGGCTCAACTATGATTTTTGAAAACTTCACATTATTTTCAGAGTTACAACCCATTGAAATAATTATCGGCGTTTTTGTTCTTAAAATTGCTCCCCTCTGTTGTCGTAAAATATGGATAAATCCACTTCTAAGTTATATGTTTAAAAAATTCTAGTTGAGCCTCTGTACAGAGGTCTGAGCTATAGACAGGCAAAATATTATTATAATAGAAGCATGTTTCACAAAAGGAGAATATTTTGAAAAAAAATTATTCTAAGTTAATTTTGTGCCAAAATATTGTATTGAAATAATTCATTTTGTAAAATTGTCCTTAAAAGAATTGTATACATGTATTCTAAACTAAGTGACACTAAATATCATGAAAATTATCCATTTATTCGCTTTTGTAAAATCACGGTTCCGAACGTAGTCGGATACCTTAAAGGATTAATAAACGAATTATAAAACATTTTGAACTTTTACCCACAGTGAAGTCAACAAACTATAGCAAATTGTAATTAAAAATATATATTCTTTTGTACGACATTATATTATACTTAGATTTAGATTTTATGAATATATGTATAAAAAAAATGACACATAATTTACGATTTCACTCTACAATTCTTTTACTGGAGTAATAGATTATAGTTCTAGGCTCAAAGTATTTGTTTGTAAGAAGCACAAAAACAGTTAAAAGAACTTAGTATAATATAAAGTTCACTAATACTGATTAATTTTTGCGATTAAAATTTGATTATTGGAATATTTTTAACTTTAGTTAAAAGCACAAAATCAATCATGCATTAAATATTTTTTTTAAAAAAACTCATTTAATTAATTAAAAGTGTTTAATAGTATATATAATTAACTTTCTTGTTTATTATTAAAATCCTTTAAAAATCCTTTCGAAGCTAATTTCTAGAAAAAGTCCTCAAAACTGCTTTTAACCCAAAAAAAAGTGATAAAAATTGAAGAAGTAATAATTCAATGGATATGTGGAATACATGATCCTTTAATTATGTTTTGAAAAGAAAAATAATTACCACTCGTAAAAAAAAGCGCAATTTACATATTTTCATCAGAAAGAAAAAAAGTTTAATTCAATTTCACTGAAAAAATGTATTTGTTAAAATATTTTTCTGTGAAAAGATATTAATAAGCTAATTTAGGATATTTGATGAATTATTCATTCTTATTCATACAAGATGTGTGGGTTTAAGTAATTATTATAAAGCTCGAAATTTTTAAATTTCGAATATGTAAGCAATGATAAAGATGAGGATAACAATAACCCAAAATTATTACAATGACCTTAATAAACAAAAGAAAAAAAAAGGAAAAGACTGATTTAAAACAATGTAAAAATAAGTAAGCAAATAATTAAAAACATAATTTTCTTATTATAGTTTTAAATCAAATTATAAGTTTTTCTTTGCATTGTAATAAATTAAGGAATTCTTGCAAATATACTTAGATGCAAAAGATGTTGATAATAATAATAATAATAATCTAACACAGCAGCGTTTCTCAAACTGTGGGGTGCGCCCCCTAAAAGGGCGTAATAACCTTAGACGGAGAGAGCGCGATCTTATAAAAAAAAATCGAAATAAAAAATTATTTAAAATATTATTAATTATAAGGAAGTAAAACAAAATATACATTCTGACATAATAAAAAATAAAATACACATCTACCCGGTCATAATACTTATAAATATATTAGTACTGTACTATATATTAGTACTATTTGATAATTAATTTTGTCAATATTAGCAGAATATACTTATTTTATTAACTACTATATACTAACATATAATATTTATCCTATAACTTATAAGAAACTTATTTAAAATATCTATTACTTAAAAGTAAAGTATACAAAATTTAATACCTATCTTGATAATTAGTACGTTTTATAATTAAGGTCGTTCTGTAGTTTTGGCGTCAAAATATATTATTATTGCATTCAATACGTTGTATGTACGGGGGAAAGGGACGATGAAAATTCTCTGACAAAAAATTGGGTCGCAAATATAGAAAGTTTTCAGAAGCACTGTAATACAGTGAAGATAATCAATAATATCGTAGAGAACTGTAATAGTTAATTTATAATTTTATATAATACTATTTTCAAGCAATTTTAAGGCTCTTTTTGGTTTTTTCGCTTTCGCTGGTATTCAACATCCTATCGAAGAACTGTTAATCAGTATTTTCAATTACTAATCCAGTCTTAACACAATTGAACGACCAAGAAAACTGTTAATAACTCTGTAAAAAAAATCTACATATATGCATGTGTCATTTTTATTATCTCAAGAACGTTTGATATATCAAATCCTATCCCTTTGTTCAAATTCCTCGGAACTATTTTCAATTATGGTGGAAAATTATGATAAAAATAATATAAGAAAGGAAGGTAACATAAAATATGCTTAAGATATCCGACTACTTTCGGAAACTTGATTTTTCAAAAGCATACAAATGAATATATTTTTAATATTTAGTGTCTCTTAGATAAGGATAATCGTATAAAACTATTTTAAGAATATTATTATACTAAAAAAATATTTAAATGTGATATTGTGGCAAAAAATGAACATAGAATTACCTATTTTCAAAACATTCTCCTTTCAGGAAAAATACTTCTATAATAATAATATTTTGCCTTTTGATAGCTAAGATTTCTATAAAGAGCCTGAACAACGATTATTGAAAAATTCATATTATTTTCAGAGTTACTACCAATTGAAATAATAATCGGTGTTGTTTTCCAAAAATGTTTTCACTTTGATGTATTAAAATTTGGATAAATCCACTTCTAAGTTATATATTTTAAAAATCTTAGTTAAATTGTAGAAGCAATTTTCATAAAAGGAGAATGTTTTAAAAATAAATAATTCTATGTTAATTTTTTGTCAAAATTCCGCATTTAAATAGTTTTTGTTATAATAATGTTCTTAAAACCATTTTATACGCGTATTCTAATCTAAGTGACACTAAATTAAAAAAAGATATTCGTTTGTACGCTATTGTAAAATCACGTTTCCGAACGTAGTCGGATATCCTAAATATATATTTGTATCACTGATCATCAGTTTTATACATCAAGGAGCCATGTGACTGAATATACGCTAATGTACAAAAGCAACTTTTTCGATTTAATTATTATTCCGGAAAAGATCAAGTGGAAGGAATGAAATTCACTCTACAGAACAAGTATATAAAAAAATAACTGAAAATGACACACATTATGGAACAAATCAGAAGGAAGCTTGTTGACAAAATGGTATTGGTATAAAACACTGTCTAGACAAGGAGAACAACAAAACAAAGTCCCTTACAGTAAGAAATATGATCTCTCCTAAATGTAAAAAGCTACACGTTACCGTTCCCCAAAATCTATGTGTTACCCAATATTTCTTAAGGCAAGAGTTACCATTCTTCAATGATCCTCTGTGTGTAGGTTATCGTGTTTTCAGGAAAATACACTGGTGTGCAAAACTTAAGCAACAATGTAAAAATTTAGCAGATAGCCATGAAATTGCAGAAAAGGAGGTCTGGAGATCAGTAGAGGGAACACGTAAGTCAGTAGAAACGTCATGCGTATGCAAATATCAGGAAAAAAACGTCAGAAGCGATGTGAGCGTACGCAAAACGCGTGATGTCGACGCGCGCTGCTCAACAGTAGAATGAAATGAAGGACGGAGACACAATTCACCATATTCTCTGCAAGTGCCAGTGAGTCAGTTCTGAAATATGGCTAGAAGAAATCACCTGGAGACTTCACACGTGGAAGAATGATCGGAAAGCTGGAGGAGGGGCGTACTGTCACCAGTGCAGCTGCAGAGTTCGAAATCAACAAAAGTGTCGTTTCGCGGCTTGGAAGCGTTCCAAACCACAGAGTACAGCTGTTAGAAAGGTTGGTGGGCCGCCCGAGGACGACAACTGCAGGGGATGACCGATATATCATCCTGCAGGCGAAAAGGTTCGACAGCGTCAGCAAGCGCCATTGCTCAGAAACTCTGTACTAGCAACAGGTCGACAAGTGTAGCGGTTTACTGTGGCCAGACGCCTTCACAAAGGGGCCTGTTCACCCGCCGTCCTGAACGCTGCCTCCCGTTGAAAGATGGCCACCGAAGCCACCGTTTACAGTGGGACAGAGAGCACAAAAACTGGACAACTGATCAATGGAGTCGTGTTCTCTTTTACGGATGAGAGTCGGTTCAGTACCAGAAGCGATTCTAAACGCGTTTTGTTTTGGGAGAAGAGGGGGGGTTTTTTATCCCAGTCTAAAGGAAAGACACCTTCGGTGGTCCAGTTTTGTCGGGGGGTTTAGTGAACGGGCGGTGAACATTTTCGACAGAGGGTCGTAATCGGGGATCGCTATTTGAAAGGTTTCTTCCCCATGTGCGTCTTTTCCCGGGGTATTGGCCCCTTTTTTTTATGGATGAAAATCACGGAAATCCCTTTGCTGTTGAAGGCCCCTGAAAGGGGAAATATCACTGAATGGTTGGGCCCGCGTGCCCCCCAGATTTAAATCCCATCGAACATGTGGGAAACTTTGGGGAGACGTATTGCCCACACTTACATCATCGGTAAACCAACAACTCAAACAGATGTTATTAGGAATGGGGACCCTACCCCAAAAAATGTTGCACCAGCTGGTTCTGATATGGGGAAGGTCAAACAACCCTTGTAGTAAAGGGGGGGATATATATTAAGGAACATCGGTTTTCTTCCTTTTAAAAAAATCATAGTCTGATACTATGCGTTCAATAAAGCTTTTTTTTGATTCCATACCGTAAGCGTTGTATTCTTTTTTTAGCCATTTTCATTCCTTTTCGCATAATACCCCCCTCATTTCAAATTTCATGTCTCAGATGATTTTTCGTGAAGTTATGGCAATAAACCCACCTGTTGCTTAAGTTTTGCACACCAGTGTATAATCTCTTCAAAGTATACCATATAAGGGATTCAAATTGGAGGACAAACTTCCCAACTTATCCTATGTACCTTCTCATTCTGGGAATTTCTGAACAGTATAGGAGCCGCGGTAGCCGAGTGGTATAGGTATCGGATTGTGGCTTGATTTGTCATGAGTTCGAGCCCTGTATAATTAAATACCCGCCTCGTAGGACAGCGATGCACGTTAAATCTGTCAAGAGTTGAAACGTCCTCCCGTTGGTGTGGTGGGGTAGTTAGGGGAGGGGGTGCCAGCTCAGGTGTCGTCCACGTCACTTGACCATAATTCAAAATTACGTGGTCCATCGTTAAAAGTCCTCGTGTAGCTGAACAGTGCGACGTTAATATTCAATCAATCTGAACAGCATAGGGCTTGTTGGGTTATACAATGGCGTCCATAAAAGCTAATCCAATAGTACCTCTGAACAGATGCACCTCTGGGGGGGGGATAATTTTATCAAACTAATAATTTCAGGTAAGTAAACCTCTGACAAAAACGGGGAGTACCATCTTCCATCCAAAACACGTTCCTTTTCGAGAGTTTGCCTATCATTCTACCTCATGTAAAGGGGACGGTTATTTGTAGCCATATAGTATCTAAAGTTTCACATTCACTCGCAGTGAATGTCTGGAAATATGCCGTATATTTTTCTTTTTAAGTGGTCGAGCAGTGCGCACTTTAACTCCAATCATTTTGTGTGTCGTCATCTCCCCTCCGATGTCATGCTCCTGATATTTGGGTAAGAGTCATTTTCCCGCTTAGCCGAGCTTTCATTGTACTAATCAGGAAAAGCCTTTTTCTACAATTTGATGGATTGTATACATCAAAATGGATTTCTCTGCTTAAATTTCCCACTTTAACCTCTCTCTCTAATCATATAGACACATTAAAGTTAGAGCAAAATTCCTCAAGTAATTTTGATAATCAAGACTCAGTCTAAAGCAGTAACACACTACCAAAACACAATTCAGTGCCGAACTAAAATTGCGGAGCTCATTCTACACTGTGGCCTTTCAGTGGTTCCCAAGTCATGCGGGGATTTTTGGTAATGAGCGAGTCGACCAAAAAGCCAAGCAGGGTGCCAGGTCGTCTCAACCGGAAGTCCATTTGACCCTCAGCAGAACACAGAGCATTATATGCATTGACATATGTACTGCCACTACTAAAAAAAACCAAGAGCCTTGGAAAGCCTTGGAAAGCCATGGGAAACCGTATCTACTGTTGCACTTGGAGAGAGCCGAGGACGTTGCCCACTTTTGCCAAGCCATCGGACATAACTTCTTGGGTGTATACCTCCACTAGATTGGCCTGGCTGCTGACGAGGTCTGTCCGTTCTGAAGCCATGCCAGGATGGATTGCCACCTGCTCCAATGCATTGGACTCGATGAACACCCGACTGATGATATAGTCGGTACTGGAAGGCTGGGCGTCATATGGTCAAGAAGCCAAGCACAGGCGTTGGATAAATAAATAAATAATCAAGAACGAATTTGAAAGAGTTCACATTAATTTTGAGATAAAAGGTGAATTTCAATCATATGTTTAAATTTTCTTTTTGATGTACCAAAAATGTTCAATTATTCTAATTAATATTAAATCATTCGGACCCATTACATCTGATCCGCTGCTCACAATTATATAAGACCTATTAAGGTATACGACTACGTTCGGAACCGTGATTTCAAAAAAGCGCATAAATAGATAATTTTCATGATATTTAGTGTCATTTAGATTAGAAAATGTATATAAAATTGTTTTAAGGACATTTTGACAAAAAAAATTATATTTAAATACAATATTTTGGCAAAAAATTAACTTAGAATAACCTTTTTTAAAAATGTTCTGCTTTTATAAAAAATGAATCTAAAATAATAAAATTTTATATATATACTTATATAAAGTAAAGACTTCTCCAGAGAGTCTGAACTATTTGTTTTTGAAAAATTCACATTACTTTCAGAGTTACAACCAATTGAAATAATTATCGGCGTTTTTTTCTTAAAACTTCTCCCCTCAGTTGTTGTAAAACATGGATAAACCCACTTCTAAGTTATATATTTCGAAAATTCTAGTTGAGTCTCTGTACAGAGGTCTGACTACACAGGCAAAATATTATTATAATAGAAGTATTTTTCACGAAAGGAGATTTTGAAAATGGGTCATTCTATGTTCATTTTTTGTCAAAATATTGTACTTAAATACTTTTTTATTGTAATACTATTCTTAAAAAAATTTTATATACGTTTTCTAATCTGAGTGACACTAAATATCATAAATATTATCAATTTACTCGCTTTTGCAAAATCACGGTTCCGAACGTAGTCGGATACCTTAATGGACTTACAATGTATATCAAAGATATTATTCAAACGCTTTTTTTGAGGGTATATTTAATTTATATTTAATTCACATTGCCAATGGTAAGAGTATTTAGAAATATTTATTTGAGATTCAGCACATATTGCAACAAAAAAAGTCTACATCAAAATGTACTTTATAAAAAATATATACTGGGTTGAAGTATATTAAATATGCAATCTTTCTGTTATTGATAAATTTACTCGGCTTAAAACTTTTTGAAGCTTTTTTAATATAATAAGGACTAAAGAATAACCAAGGATGAATTTAAAACTTATTTCATTACTCTCAAGTTAAGAATCATGGAATGCGTATATCCCAATTTATCAAAAGCGCACATAAACACCTCTTGACACTTTTATTTTAAATGCTTTTCATTCTCAAGGTTATAAATGACTTCATTATACAACAAGACAGAAGTAAAACGATCCGTAAACATTTCTTTGAAAGTCTTTTAGAAAACGCATTTTCAATAAAAGAGTGATTGTTAGGATATGTTGCGCAACGGTTGCGTCTGAGTTTTCTGTTATGTGTGGAAAGATGACACTTTTCAAAGGGTAGCAAACAGAGGAAGTTGAAGATAAGCGTATCTCGATGAAACATTAAAATGAATTTTTAAGGAAAGTTCGATGTCATGTTTAGTATATGTTTTTGACAACTTTTTTCAAATACATTATAAAATTCGTAGCTTAATTATTATGCATATGATACTTCAGAAAACTGATATTTTGGAATACTGCACAAATGTATGATTTTACATACTTTTAAAAATCATACTTATAAACCAGGAATAATTCTGTTTTTTTTTAAAAAATCTTTCAAATTAACTAAATATTTTCCTTCAAATACGATTAAAATTATTTTCCTTGTTTTGAATATAATTTGAGATATTTTAAAAAGTATTTTTTGGCCTTTAACCGAATTTTTTTTATAAAAAAAATCATAAATCTAATAGAAAAATTGCCTTAAGAATTATATTAAGTTCTTTATCAAAACTAATATTTGTTTGAGTTTGAAAAAATTTGTTATTCTTTTCAACTTTTATTTACAGTAATGCAAGTATTATTTTAGAGAAATATGTTTTAGTAAACGTAAAATGTAACGTGTTTCAAAGAACATAAATATTAAAATCAATCTGACTCAGTATCACTTTAGTTTTCTATAGTTGAATAACAGTAATGATATTTATGTAATAAAATTTGTAAAAAACAATACTAAAGATACAATACTAATGCTTTTCCTGTTCTGATAATCCACGATGAATCAATTCTTCTATCTTTTAAGCAAAATACGTCCACATTCGTATTTTGCTCTCATATTATGTTTTTACATTTTTCACTCAACTGAAAACTTTGAATAATTTATTCTTAACAATACTTTCTTAAAGGCATCAAATTAGGAAAAAAAATAAATTCCTTTCATATTGAATTATTTTATGTCTTAATTAAAATTACACTGGATTATAAAACTTTATGAATGTGCTGTTAGAAGTTCTAGGAAATAGATTAATAAAATGGATGACTATATCGTTTTTTATTTTAGATATAAAATCTATTTATATTGTTATAAGATAAATATAAACATAATAAATTATCCATTATCCTACTGAATGGATAAATTATGGAATCAAAAACCAAGAACAGCGCAAACCTATATATATACATACATGTTTCTATATTCAGAAATATTGTTATTAATTATATACAACGCAATAAATTTCTGGTGTAAAAAAACCAGAAATAATAAATAACTATAAACATTCTACTAAATATTGCTTAAATCAGAAATACCCAATTAACTTTATTAATAGTTGTATGAATAAAGCTATTCAAAATAGTAAGGATTAAAAATTCTTAGATTATATATAATAATAGTTTATTACTATAAATTTACATATTTCATAGTTATAGTTATATACCTCCATATTCTAATATTAGATAAAATTACTTATTATTATTTAATTCATATAAACTCTAGTGTCACTAAAGTTATGGTAATTTGTAACTCTCTTATTAACTTATATTTCTATTCTTTTTATACTTTTGTTAAGTGCTATATTTCATTGTGTGATTTTCCTACTGTCTATGTATTTTTCGAATGTGATTGTTGGATGTTTATCTCTTGTTTGTAGAGAATAAGATTATATATATATATATATATATATATATATGGTGTCAAAAAATCAGAAATTATAAATAACTATAAACATTTTACTAAATATTGCTTAAATCAGAAATACCCAATTAATTTTATTAATCGTTATATAAATAAAGCTATTCAAAATAGTTAGGATTAAAATTCTGAGATTGTGTGATAATAGTTTATTACTATAAACTTAAATATTTCATTGTTATAGTTATCTCCATAATCTAATATTAGATTAGAAATTAATTACTATTATTTTATATTCATATTTACTCTAGTGTTATTATAGTTATGCTATAATATGCAACTCTTATTAATTTTTATTTCCGTTCTTTTTATACTTTTGTTAAGTGCTACATTTCAGCCATTCTCTTGATTTAAATCTATATTAGAGTATAGAATCTGGCGATATCTTAATGTTTGCACTCAGATTTAGCGCGGGCTTTGCATTTGTAAGTGCAATTTTTAGGTAAGTTACCTCTATTTTGTAATGGATTTAGATATTCCTATCCATTATTTCCTATTGGTTTTTGCTCAGTGTTATTTACAAAAAAAGGGGGAAGGCTAGCTGGCCAAAAAAAAAGTTCAACCCCACTTTTATATAAATTATTTTATATATTAGCTGTCCTAAGTTAGTAATGTTCATAACATTGCAGCATCCATTTTATATTTATAATCTCGATTACTCATATGTCCTTCATTGTGTGATTTTCATACTGTCTATGTGTTTGACGAATGTTATTGTTTGGATGTTATCTCTTGTTTGTAGAGAATTAGACTATATATATATATATATATATATATATATAAACTTTTAGAAACTCTTATAAGGCTGTAAGTACATTTAATCTGTTTTATTTCATTACCGAAGTAATTTTTTACTAATAGTTTGTCTAAATGACCCTCTCCCGAGCTGATCTCGGGTAAGCGAAACGTACCATCCTGGCTCATCTCAAAGGTAGCTCGGGTACTCTGAAAATTTACACTGTGCAATCTGTTTTTCCCGAATTATTTCACAGGTACATTGTATGGTTTCCAATAATTGAAAAGTACCACTCTGTGGAATTCTCTGCAAAAAGAAGGCTTTCTTCTGCTACCCCCCTTCACGCTTGTTTAAGACAATTTATTGACTACATTACCCAAACAGAGAAGAAAACTAATCCAACACGACAGCGTATTATTTGCTACTCAAAAAAAAAGACAGCAAAGGGGAGAAGGTAGGAGAAGAAACAACATTCTACTATCCAGATGGCGATGTTGGGTTATCTACAGTACCATGTTTTCAAATTTATCATCCACAATCAAATTTTGATTAATAGTTTCATAATCATTTATGTAAATGTAAAAGATGTAAATAAAATTTGCAATTCAACATATAAAAGCTAGGTATTCTAAGTTTTATATTTATAGCTAATGTCAATTGTCTCCTAAGTCTAATGATTTCTGCCATAAAGAAAGACCCAACACAATAGTTAAATTTTTCATTGATTGAAATAGATTTTTTTATATTAATTTTTAGGAAATTTTGTATGCGGATGGTACTGTTATGTTTACACACATGTATGATTGAAAATAAGCATAAAATTTTGACTATTTTTGATCCATAATCCAGAAATAAAATGAGGCTGGAAGGGGTTAATAATAGTTTCTTTAATTAATAAAATAGCTGTCAGTATATCTCAGGTTATTTTGACAGTATTTATCATCCACAGGTAAAGAAACGGTTCTAGGACGACATACGGATTAATGTTTGTATAATAGCAAGTGAAGTCGATTTTTCTAGTTTCGTTCTTTGAAGCGTATTAAATTTGCAAACACACATCACACGGTTAACTAACCTCTTCATAAAATTTGCATTTTACGTTTATATGCAAGAATAAACCATCAATTGCGGTTCATTCTTGCATTTAATGGGATTAACAGGACTGTCAAGTATAATGGATTTTTCATTTAATATGTATTAAGTATGTAAGATCATGTTTTCTAACTCCAAATTTTCATTGTTTAGAAATATTTAAATGAATGAGAAACTATATATATATATATATATAAGGATAAAATTAAATTAGATTTAAAATTAAATTCCATTTATAAAACTTGATTTTTTCCCCATTACATATTCAAGTATTAAATTAACAACTGATTAATTCTCAGAACAGATGTTCCAAGCAAACTACTTATTACCCATGATCATTATTTTTTATAGTCCATATGTCAGCATTAACTTTCAAGAACAATCCATAAAATAACAGATGCTTTACATATCTGGGCTTATGTGGTATATAAAGCCACTTATATTTTCACATGGCGTCGTTTTTTTAAAATTCTTTTACTTTTACGAATAGATTTAAGTTAAAAATTCGAAATAAATTTTCAGATAAATCCTGCCGGCTTTTATCCTGGCATGTTTCAAATTAAAACCCTGCTTAATTAATAATGGTTTTTATGCAGCAAGTCATCTACATGTTCAGTCGCTGAGGGAAAACGAAGCCAAGTGAAAATAAAAAGGCCCTTTAAAATTTAAGGTATCCGACACGTTCGTAATCGTGATTTTAAAAATCGCAAAAAATGGAAAATTTTTTCATATTTATTTTCCCCTTTGATTAGAATACTGATATAATTGTTTAAGGAATTTTGAAAAAAAAATTTTTTTTATTTAAATACAATATTTCGGCAAAAAATTAATTTAGAAAAACCTTTTTTTTCAAAATGCTTTTTTGTGTTCTTCTATTATATTAATATTTTCCCTTGCTAGCTAACCTCTGTACAGAGGCTAAACTATGATTTTTGAAAATTTGCATTTTTTTTAGAGTTACAACCCATTGAAATAATTATCCCCTTTTTTTTTTTCTTAAAATTTCCCCCCTCTGTTGTGAAACCATGGATAAACCTACCTCAAAGTTTTATTTTCAAATATTCTAGTTGAGCCTCTGTACAGAGGTCTGAGCATAGACAGGCAAAATATTATTATAATGAAGATTTCTCGCAAAAGGAGAATATTTTAAAAAATTGGGGAAATTCTATTTTCATTTTTTTCAAAATATTTACTTAATAATTTTTATTGTAATACTATTCTTAAAAAAATTTTTATATACTTTTTTCTAATCTAAAGTAACTAAATATCATAAATATTATTCTTTTTATACGCTTTTAAAATCAGGGTTTCCCAAATACGGAACCTTAACCCCGGGTTTTAAGCATCTCTTTTTTTTAATTGTCTTTAAAGTTAGTAAAAGGACTATAAAAAAAGGGTGAGGGGGTTTAAGTGGTTTATTTGGAAAATCTGTTCGAAATTAATTTTTTAATTTAATACTTGAAAAATATAATGGAAAATAAAAGTTAAGTTTTTTATATGAAAATTTTTTAAAATTCTCTATATATATACAAAAGTTATTCCGATTTAAGAATCCATTGGGTGGGAAAATATTATTCCCTTCTAAACAAGCAACTACAGAAAAAAATTTTCCATGTTGGGGAAATACATACTTTCTATATAGCATAAAAATACTTTAAAATTTTTAGCACCAGTTAATTTGAAATTTTCAAATACTGTCTAATAGATGTTTGACAATCTTTTTTTTCCTGACTCAAAAAAGTTCGTTTTTGACTTTTGAGAGAAAATAACATCATTTACATCCTGCAGTATGGGTATCATTAGATCCCGAGTCGGAACCTTTTTTCTTTGGGGTGAAACAATCACCCAATTTAAAACAGCGTGCCACACAATTGAATATTTTTGATACAATTCTCTTTCCACAATAATGCATGTAGAATAAGGGGGAAAAAGGTCAGTAATATAGATTATATATTTTCGATTTTTTTAAAAAATTTTAAAATTGCATCATTTAAAGATATTTCTTTTAAAAAAAGATAAACAGCATAAAATATAAATATTTCTTCAATAAAAAATTAAAAAATTCAACTTTTAAATTTTGTATTTTTTAACTTTATTAAAATAAGAAATGACGACTTAAAACAGAAATATTTCCTTTCATTATAATTAAATAAAAATTTAAAAGTCATGATTCTGAGCATTAGTGGTCAATTTTTTTGGGCCCCCAAAAATTTTTATTAAAAAAAAATTTTTTAATTTAGATATTTAAAACCCCAAAACGATTTTCTCTCTTTAAACAATTAAATATCTCCCGT
>BMAV01025116.1:16450-88554 GCA_019973955.1 Trichonephila inaurata madagascariensis | reverse complement strand
AACAAACTTTTTAAAAAATTACTACAAACATTTTCAATTGTATGGGATTAAAACACTTCAGACTACAACATTCTGTGTTAAACACCATTTCATACAACTCATGTCTGATTTGAGCATAATTATAAAAAAATGTATTTTTAAATTTATAAATAAATTTTTCTTTCTTATTGATGAAATAAAACTTTGCAACAGTTTTATTTAGTGTCCTTTAATCCATTTAGAAGAAGACTATAGGTAAAAATTGTCCCAAGTATGTCGAAGATCAAATTTCTTCTGATGGGTATAATTTTCCAAACAGTCAATGATACATGACTAGAGTCAATAAAAAGAATACGTTTTTGAGATTGCGTTAGGCTGGTTTTGTTGCATGTTAAATCTTTTAATTTTTCCAAAACCTTTGCATTTGCTTCGTAAACCAAAGATCCTATCCATGACATTGCAATGAAAGATACATAGCTTGCTACAAACAAGCACCCAACAGAAATATGTTGTGGATTTATTGATACTTCATTTGAGCTTAAGAAACTCACTACACTAAAGTACATGGTGCATGCATTGAAGATTGTTGAGGTGAACATGAGGAACGATAACTCTTTATCAACTTCCTCAATTAAATTTCTAAGAACCTTGTAAGTTTGAAGAAAATGATCCAAGTGACAAAAAGATGCAGAATCGACCACTTTCTCAAAGTCTCTTATCATGCATTGTAGATAATAGCATATCACTGTGTAATAAATTGCAAATGTGTTTAACGGAAGCGTCAGATACAGGTATATTGGTCCAATATAAAACACTATCGGTAAAATCATATAAATAGGTTTTAAAGTTATACTGTGTAGCCAGTAACGTGCACTAAACTCATACGTAGCTATTCCACAATATATACCAGAAATAATGTAGAGTATGTAGCTACAGACAACCCAAAAGTAAATATATTTATTTTCATTCAGGATTCCTTTGAGTCTGAATCTTTTTGATACATGGTTCAAGCGAGCAGATAATTCGGGCATTATTCTTATCCTTGATATCAAGGACAATCTGTGAATGAAGGATATTGTTATAAAAGCTGTGTTCACTGCAATCATCTCAATATCATTAACATATACCACAAAACAAATATTGACAAATAAATTATAGGATATGAGTAAAGCATTTAGAATATGTAAAACTATCTTTTTTAATTTATCAGCTTTCCGATTGTTAGCAGATATAGTGGCATTGGATATGTTTGATATTCGAAATAACATAAAAATACTTTTGAAAAGGATTTCACTTCTCATTTTTAATATCATGTGATATTCAGTGCATAAAACTCAGAATTGTTATTAATAGTTTACCATCACTAACTGTTTTATCCTAGGAGCAACATTAAATTGAATCACTGAGCGACATATTTGAGAAAAAGCAAGTAAATGTCATTATCGATTTGAATACTCGAAAATGCATAACTTTCACACAATAGCTTAAAGTCAATATTTATTCTATTTACTATTGATTATCATTCTCAATAACAAAAAAGGTTTTCCTTCTATTGTAGTTTGACATACTTTTTCTAATAAATCGTTCTTCCATTTGTTTTGAGTTACATTTTACGTTACGTAGATAGTCCTGATAACAATTTTGAAAACTTATGTATATATTTTTGAACACTATTACTTCGTGCAATCTCTATAACAGTAATTCCCAAAATGGCCTATATCAACTTCCAGGGGTCTCTGACGACCTGTAAAGGGTTAACGACAGCGAAGAAATAATTTGGGTTTCCATAAAGTGTAAATGGGTGTTTTAGATAGTGGTTCTCATTAAACCAGATCGTGACTTTAATTTTAAAAGCAGACTTAATCAAATGGAAGCCAGAGTTTACCTATTTAATAGATTTATTTAGTAAATTTAAGGTATCCGACTGGTTTCGGAAATAATTTTCTGAAATATGATTTAAATAATTATTTAATTGTTATTTTTGCAGTTTGTTGAAAAACTATAAAAATATAGCAAGAAGAATTTTTTGAAAAATTCTTTTTCAACATATTGAGACGTCTGAACCAAAGTAACTACAAAAAGTTGCTCTTTTTATAACAACATTAAAAAAAAGTAAATTACAAGAACAAATAAAATTTTTGTAGGAATGCAATTCTTCAATGATTAACTCTTCTGTATACAAAAAAGCACTAGTTTTACAACGAAACTTTGAAATACAGGTGTTAGAAATGAAAAAAAACCAGAATATTTTTTTAAAGAAACTTTCTTTTTCATATAAATTTACCATAAAAACTAACTTAATTCAAATATTACCCCTTGGCTTTTAGAACCAAGGAACCATTGTAGTACAAAGAAGAAACTCAAAATATTTCAATTACTTTAACCCATTTTATTCCACTGTCCTATTAAAAGAACAGCTGAAAAATATTATGTGGAAATCCTTATTTGTGTGTTGCGAATATTTTGACAGTGGGAACATATGATTAGGTTCTTCCAGCGTGAGTTAGTGCCCCACCTCAACCCCTCTTCTTCCTCTGAAATTTTGATTAACAAATCGCATTTCATAGTACAGTTTGTATCACCTCTTTGGGGTAGTATAGGATTCTTTTAAATTTACTTTGGACTCTATTGGGCATTTTTTTCTGTGATAGTACTTTTCATTACTATGATCTCGTTGGTAATTGAAGTGATATTGTTCTCAGGTAAGTTTATGCAAATTATATATATATATATATATATATATATATATATATTAACTGTCCTCTAAATAAGACAGTGAGACGATACGCATGCAATTGACGCGTTATTTCTCTCTCTATAACGAAGAATAAAAAAAAAGTAATAATTTCTCTTCTAGTGTTTCCCCCTGCTTAGTTTTGTCAGTGCAAATATTTCTAAAGTTAGAGGAAACATTAGAATTATTAAGTAGTTTAGATTCAGATGAGAGCGATATTGATATTGCTGTGTTGGCAGATGCCAATGAACTAACTGACAAAGATGAAGGGGATGAGAAAGAAGTAAATACTGGTGAGATTATTGTAAAAGATGTTCTTAGGTCTTTGAAGTTTAGAAGTGGAGATAGCTTCCAGGTTGAACCACTCACAACCCTAGTGTTTTGACAAGTAAGAGCAGAAAAAAAGCTAAAAGAAATCATTTATTTTAGATAAAGAGTAAATCACCGCATTATCAAAATGGGAAACACAGGCTGACTCAACTGCAAGTGACTTGCCCAAGCAGATGGAAACTGCATTGAAAGATAAAACTCCATCAGATCTTTTTGGGCAGTTTTATTCTAGTGAAGTTTACGATTTCCTTGTAAAAGGAACACTCAGGCGGAGCAGATGTAATAAATGTACAGGGTTTTCGAATGTCCTGCTTACAAAAATACGGGTGTTTTATAGGAATTTTGCTTCTAACTGGTTATCATTCAAATACTTGTGAACGCGATTATTGGTCGGATGCTGAAGCTGTAGCATTGTCATGGTGAAAAAGGCCATGCCATGAAACCGCTTCCAAAAAATTAAATCTTATTTACGCTTTGTGGACAATGGAACTGTAAATCAAAATATCCAGGATCGGAAATTCGGAGGTGATTATGAAGACAAAAAGATAAAGTTAACGGGAAGAAACCAATTTTGACAAATTCTTACTACAAACATATGAGGGATGTGGATTCCCATAACTGGTTGTCTAGGACGTTCCATTAAGATTCGCAGGAAAAAGTGGTATTGGACACTTTTTATACGTTCACTATAGTAAACGTCTGACTAATTTACAAAATTCTCAACAAAGATGAAGTCCTAAACTTGAAGAAGTTACGAAAACCTCTAACAACAGTCTATCTAAAAAAAATATAAGAAGAACAAGAGGTAGACCTAGGATCTCGATTGTACCTTCTGGTGCAAAATAAGATATCCGTATATAGTTTTGGTCATTTTTTACTAAAGCAAGAAAACGTCGTTGTCAAAGAGAAGGGCTGCAAAAAAAAAAGAAAGAAAGTAAAAGAAAAACATACTGTGTCAAATGTGACAAAAAGATTTTCAGGCTTGCTTTGGACCTTTCCACTGAAATAATAGTGAAATTTAACTGAAATGTAAAATATTTTGTAATAGAGAAAGTATTATTCAAATAAAATAAAATTTTGTTCTCGAAAATAGCTTATCATCATTGAAAAGAATACTAAAACCTGTATGTGCAAATTTTGTTCCTTTATCCAGTGTCCTATTTAGAGGACGAGTCAGATTTCATATATAAAATATATAAATTTTACAAATTTTGTTATATTTAGTTTGTTTAGGTGCAACTAACTTTAGAAAATATAATTCTACTCAAATTAGTGTAAAACAAATAAACTGGGATAAAACGGGTTAAGAGATATCACTGCTACCGTGAACCATTTTGTGTACAAAAATAACGTTCTTCAGAAAATGTAAACTAAAGTTTATACTTGCAATAAAACTTTTTAAAGATTTGGAAGGTATTAAAATGCTCCTGGTTTATACTCTGTGCCTTCCTGAACCTCATACTTCAAACTCTTACATTTTTGAAGGACCTTTCTTTTTTTTAAAGATACGATTTCTTATCAGAATGCCTCTATTTAATCAACAATTCTCATATTAGAATGTAGTAGAAATTTCGTAGTAGGAAGAACACGAATAGACCCGTTACAATACATAACCTATTTATATATTTTGTACCCGATACTACAGCCATCTGTACATTTCCATACAGCTACACTATGATTTTTGTCACTTCAACGTGTGTATGCGTGTATATATCATGGTTATTCCATAATTATTGGCTAAAAAAGAAACACAATATAAACACGAATCACAAAGAAAAAACTAGGAATTTATTGAGTAAAGTATCAACCTTCGGCAGATATACACTTCGTTCAACGAGTTAGGATCGAAAAGAAGGGGGGGGCAGAAGTCGGCGTCACATTGGTCAAACAAAGCATGAGCCAAACAAATCAGTCTTCATATCACCGCTACAAACTTGGCAATTAATCTACGGACTGCCCGCACCACATGCTAGGTTGATGTTGGCCATTGGTGCAGCAGCCGAATGTCCTAGTCGGTACTCGTGCTGAATCATGATTTGCAAGTCGCGTTGCTCTATCATGTCCTTAAGTGTTCCTGTGTTCCGACTGGCATTTATACAGTGTGCGGACTTTTCCATTTCATGTTGTAGGAGTGGTTGGTGGTGCCTCATTACTGTACTAGTTGGTACAATTTGTAAAAGTTGCCTATATCGATTGCGACCAATGATTATACAGAACAACCTAATATCTATTCATTCATTCTTAACTTTATAGGAATTACAATTTGTCTTTATGTACATATATATATATACAACATTTACATATTTATTTTAACTATTATATTTATTCACAAAAGTCAGAACAGTTACTCAGTTGATTTTATTCTATCGGAACATTTGTGAATTAAAAAGTTGAATATATTTCCATTTTAAATAGTAATAAAATATCTTCGATATGTCTAAAGGAAACGAAATCATTTTTCAAATCATGTGTTGTAAGTTTTTATTATTAACAATTTGAAATAATGTTTTCTTTTTTTAATGTTTGAAGAAGATGTTGCTTCAAAACAAATAAAATGTTTCTGTCATATCATTAATATGGTAAAATGAGCTAATATTGAAATAGCATTTTTTTCACTTAGGGCATTAAAATGTGAAAAATCATGAAATCTTGAATGGGTGATATTTTTATTTTATTTTAAATTTGTTCCTCCAGGATGTAAATTTTAAATTATGAAAAGAAAATTCAGACTCAATATAACTTTATAATCATACATTTTTTCACAGGAGAATAATATAGAGAAATTAAAATCATTATTTTAAAATAAGCTAAGTATCATATAACAAACAAATACCAGGTGTATGCATATCAAATGAGATGATTGCTAACAGATGTCGCCATGCATATATGTAAACAGTACGAAACCATGACACATGATATTTTTATAGCTTGATCTATGATACCCATGTTTAGTTTACATTTGGACGAGTTTCAGCGTGCGTTGTATTTTTTTTACTGTGTTGAAAATGTCTAATTTTATGCCTTCCCACCACGATTAGCAGACAGCATTAATTTTTTGTTACCATCTGAAGAAAAATGCTGCCGAATTGCATCAAATGCTTGTAGAAGCATACGGTGGCAATGCTCTGAGCCGTGCGCAGTGCTACAGGTGGTTTGAAAAGTTTCAAAATGGTGATTTCGATGTGATAAACGAGGAGCGTGGCAGACCAGCAAAAAAATTTGAAGATGCTGAATTGCAAGCATTACTCGATGAAGATGATGGCCAAACGCGCAGGAACATCTTGCAGAACAACTGAATGTTGACCAGAGCACTGATTCCCGTCGTCTCAAAGCAATGAGCAAGATAATAAAGGTCGGCAGATGGGTACCACACGAGCTAACGGCCCCTCAACAGGAAAACCAAAAACTCGTGTGCGAAATGTTGCTTCCCCTCTACAAACGCAAGTCATATCTCCATAGTATTGTGACTGGTGATGAAAAATGGAGTTATTTTGAGAATCCCAAGTGTAGTCGATCATATGTTGACCCCGGACAGCCGTCCAAATCGACCGCAAAGCTGAATCGCTTCGGCCGCAAGACAAGGCTGTGTATTTTCTGGGATAAGGAGGAACCAATATATTATGAGTTCCTCAAACCCGGCGAAACCGTTAATACTGATCGCTACAAGCAACAATTACTTAATTTGAACGATGCTATACTCGAAAAACGCGAGCAATACAAGAAACGGCAGCACAAAGTGATTTTCCTTGATGACAACGCACCTAGACACCGTGCTAAACCAACCTAGGACATCGTTAAGGCGCTCGACTGGGAGCCCTTAGCGCATGCGGCTTATTCACCAGACTTGGCTCCTTCCGATTACCACCTATTTGCATCATTGTTACACGCATTGGCTGACAAGCGCTTCAATTTTACAAAAAACGTCAAATCTTGGCTTGATGACTGGCTGCCTCAAAAGCCCGGGATCATTTTTTGGCGTATTCACAAATTGCCCGAAAGATGGGGAAAAAGGGTAGCTAGCGATGGATATTATATTGAATAAAATATAACAGTTTTCGTAAATTTATTGTGTTTTTAAATAATCGTCTCATTTCATTTGCATAACCTGGTACCTTTTAATAAATTTATAGTTTTAAAATTTTTAAGAAGTTACCTAAATATTTAATTTTTATCAATACGAGCCCGACTCAAGTATTTATGATTTTAATTTAACGCAGAAATTTTCTTTGTATTGTTATGATTTACAGGCATTTTGTGTTTGAATTCTTAAAATTTTATTTAAAGAGCTACAGAAGAAAAAAATAAGAGAATTACTATGCAGTTTTTAAGCTATCTCATGGCATTCAATAAGTGAAGGTCCGATCCATAGCAAATATGAAATTCCTTTATATACTTGAAATAATTTTGCAAATATTTAAAGACAAATACTTGCATAAGTTGAAAGAATAAGATTTTGAAATCTTTTTAATTTAAGTTATCTACGAGCTTAATCTGTTTCTCCAAGTCTTTTGCTTAAGTTTTATAAATTAATGACCCACCAGTTAGCATTTCAGTGAATTAAATATGACAAGCCGCAAACATCAAGCAGATATTTTCGGTGCAATGGTGATGAATTTATCGGATCGTAGAAGATTCGCTGTACTAAAATAACATGGTATAAACATTGACGTGAATTTTGGTGAATGCCAAATTCATATAAATTTTCAATAATAGAATTCTAAGAGTTTAGACCAGTGCTTTTTTTTCAAACTTTCAATACTCGCGACCCAATATTCAATCATCATTTTCATCGGCCCTTCCATAAAAAATTGTATTAACCAAACTACTATACTTTTACACTATAGCTACAGTACGATCTTAACCTCTTTTAAAGCCACGACGTATTAAAAAGTCTCGCTCAGCCAAAGCATTAATCTTCTGGATGTATATATACGTCTTTCCGAAGTACGATCTGTTCTGCGCACTGCTATTTATAAAATTATTCCTAAGCCTTTGAAATACAAAAAAAAGGACCTTGACAGTCTTTTTCAAAGGATTTACTTATTTCAGAGGATTTTGTTTATTTATTCCTTTTCTCCCCCCCTCCCCCAAACCCCCCCTTAAAATACGCATCTACGTGGAAAACCGTGGCATTAGGGACCGAACTGCGTAACTTTTGATCGGCAGTTAAGGAATTAATTATAAACCGTACAAATCATCAAGATAAGTTTTAATACAAGCCCATGGGGTCACTGGTAATTGTCAAACTTGTTCTTAACTTAGTATCGTTAAATTAATAAAAAAGTGCATTGTACAATACAGATACTTTTATATAAGTGTATTATAACAATGTAAATGTGTATTTTATATTTTATTATGTCAGAAAATATTTTGTTTGCTTACATTTAGTAAATTAATAATGTTTTGAATAATCTTTAGTTTTCAAGTTTTCAATATGCCCGCACCCCTTAGAGTTATCACGCCCCTCAAGAGGGCGCGCCCCACAGTTTGAGAAACGCTGGTTTAGACCTTTCTGAAGTTTATAACTATACATGGCATACACTAGCACGTCATTGTATAATAAATTGCAAAGGTATTAAATGGGAATATGAAATTTATGTATATTCCTATTGTATAAATAATTGAATAGTTTCAACCAGATTTATGTCATGAAATACCTCTGTACGTATTAAATGTAACGAGCAAAATAGCCAAGGACAGTCCATTGATAAATTAATTTATTTATATTTTGTGCAGCTTCAATTCTTCACCTTTCCGATACGTCGTTCAAGAAATACAAATATTTTTCAAATTGTTTATTTTGGATGACATTGTATATCGAAGTATGAAGAATATCGTTGCAAAAACCTTTTTTAGAGTATTCATTGTAAAGTTTTCACAAAACGCATATTTACATACGCTTGAAATGGTATCAATATAGTTTATAAATCATAGTATCCTCTTAGATTTACTTTTTGATGATATAGGATTACTATTGGATTGATATAGCTCCATTGAATATATTTGAGATTTGAAACAAGAGAAGAATATATCTCAAAATTATTCATTTTTTTTCTCTTTGAAGCACTTTTAATATCTCCCACGTATAAATATTCAGTTCTCTCATGATCTATGTTGAAATAATGTTTTTCCGGTAATTGATTTGATTTTTTTTAATTCTAAATGGTATTTATAGAGGGAATTACAATTACAAAATTTAAAGCACAGTAAAAAAAATGCATGAAAAACCCTATTCATAAGCTGTGATAATACATATAACCTGTTCATAAAAATAATTACAATTAATTTCTTTAATCTATTATCGTTTCATATATAAAATATTTTCCGATTGAATATTTGAGATGTTTTATACTTGAAAAGTACATGAAAGCAAACGATCTATATTTTCAACCATGATTAAGGATTTTAAAATTTAATATTTGATCTATTTTTAAAAAAAAGCACATTTTAAAGCTTTAGAAAGCCACAAATCCATATTTCCTGTTATAAAAAAGCCTTAATGTATATATATTTAACTAAGACAACATTTTATAGTATACCTATTGTTTCCTGTACAAATATTTGTTTTAAAATAAAGTACCATGAGAGAAGAAATCTATCATAATAAGGATATTAATATTATTTAAATGTGACAATAGATGAATCGACACAATCAATACTAGTTTCCTAAGGTGTATTCGGCTTATTTTTTCTAAATGCTTTTCAATTCCTACTATTAGCTCACACTCTCTCTATATTTATTTATTTATTTATCTTGGTGGAATTTTCAATCGTTAATAAAATACATTTGAAAGCGTTCAATTGAGCTGAAATTTTATATACATGACTATTTTGGATGGCAATACAATAATTTAACTATAATTAATGAAAATTAATGGATTAAAGCTAATTATTTAAAGAATTATAAATACAGCCACGTTGGCATTATTTCTGGCAACTTAGCGACCCTTTTGGCGACTTGTGTCAAAACTTGAAAAGGTTTTTTTTTCTCACATTTTAAAGCGTTCAGTTGAACTGAAATTTTATATACATGATTGTTTTGGATGACAATACGATACTTTAATGACAATTAATAAAAATTAATTTCCACTTAATGTTATGATTCTATCATATGTATATACATATTTATATTAATTGTAACTATTTAATAAAAAGTAGCTATAATAAAAATTTCTTTGTTGACCTAAGTAAGAATTGACTTTTTTTTATATTACTTGTTTATTTCATATTTATTGAGTTTTTTAAACTGTTCGCATTTTTTTTGCTTTACTTTATAAAATAATCTTATTTTTTATTCTTTTATTTTATATTTAAAACATTTTTATCGATTGAGTTTAAATTAATTTAAGTATCAGATTAATTTAAAACCATTTAATTTTGTATTCACATTTTTTAAAACATCCCTTCACTTACATACAGGATCTATAGGTGTTATATACAAAAATAGCCAAAAAACCACATTATACCAATGCCGAATCAAATAACTGTTTTATGTCAAAATATAAAATATTTTGAATGAAAGGGAATTTTTTAACACAATACACTTTTGACTGATAATTAACATATATTTTATAGAAAGAATGCATGTATCATTATATACTTCATAGTGGACTTCATAGTAAAAATATAACTATCTGGTGCAAAAATGTGTTGCAATATCGTATCTGTTATATTATAATGTTAAAGAAGTTTCTAATTTAATGTGTAAAAGTGAAAATCTCTATATATTAATAAAAGTATTTCTAAATTTTAAAGACACTCACAATAACTATATGTATGTGTTACAAAAAGGAGAGTTTATATAATAATAGGTAAAAACCTCTTTTCCATTGAAAATGTATTTTGGAATTTGTCTTAAAATCTCTCTTTGACATCAGCAAATATTACTATAAAGTGATCAATTGCCTTAAGTTATATATGCTTACATGAAAGTAGGCTAGATTTTAAGGGTCATATATGCTTTGGGAAGGGCGAAAAATCTAAAAAAAGCACGTAATTGTCCTTCATTTCGGAAATTGCATGTTCAATATGTCTCTATTCCTGGCATAACAAATTTTTTGCACCACTGAGTATTTAACAAAAATATCGAACTTTTGTTTTATTTTCTTTTGAACCAATAGGTAAACTATATTTATTGCATTTAATCACCACATTGAACGTCTAGGTAAAAGATATAATTGATGTGAAATTTTGATCTGAAACTTAAATTCTTTCGATTCCTTTTTAAGAAGGCGGAAACAATATTATCATGAAATGTTACATTTCATGCAGAAGGAAAAACTAAGACGCTTTTTCCAAACTTTCTATTAGCACACAATAAGTTAAAATTGCACCCATTGTGCCAAAAATAAAGCTCCTTCTAATCGGAACGATATTCCAGACAGTTAATGACACGTTGTTGGGATCAATAAGCAAAACTCGCATTTGAGATCGGGTTAAATTGAACCTGTTGCAAATCGCATCTTTCAATTTTTCCAAACCATTGGCATTGGCCTCGTACACCAGTGACGCTGTTGTTCCCATTGCAATAAAGGACACATAACTAGCTGTAAACAAACACCAAACTGAAATGTGTTGCGCAATTGTAATGAATTCGCTTGAACGTAGAAGACTCTTTATACCTAAATACATGGTGCAAGCGTTGAAAAGTGTCGTGGTGAACATTAAGAAAGAGAGCTCTCTATCAATTTTTGCAACCAAGCTGTTAAGAACTTTGTAAGTTTGAGTAACTTGATCCAGATTAAGATAAGTGGAGGAATTGATAGATTTTACGAAACCTTTAGTCATACTTCGTAAATGATAGCATACAGCAGTATAATAAATTGCAAATGTATTAAACGGAATCACAAAGTATAAGAACATCGTTGAAGAATAGATTATTGCCAATATAATTGTGTGGATAATCTCTGTATGTATCATATTGTAGAAAAAATAACTTGAACCAAACTTAGATACTGAAATACCACTAAACACACCAGAAATTATATACAGTAAATAACTAAATAAAGCCCATACATAGATCCATTTGCTGGTATTCTCCATTCCTCCAAGTCCAGAAATTTCGGATACGTGATTCATGTGAATGGAAATGTCGAGTAACTTCTCTATTTTGGATGACAAAGTCAATCTGTGAATGTAAGATATCACAGTAAGTACGATGTTTACTGTGTTCATTGAAACGTGTTTGCTATTTAGCTCAAAAGAAATACTCACGTACAAGTGAAATATTATAATTGCAATGTTGAAAAATTTTAATAGTTTTCTCTTCACTCTATGTCGTGCTTGACTTCGGTCTGATGGCAGTCCAAAATATTCGAATATATTCGAAAGGCGAAAAAACAGAAAAATATATCTAAAAATCGCCCAATTTTTCTTTTCGGATACATATTTAGGATCTTTTACACAATATTGTTTAGAATTCATTATTCTTTTAAAAATTATGGTTATATTTTTGCGTAATTGAATTTATTTTAAATTTAATTTAATTTTCGCAGCAATGTGAAATAGCAGTCTATGTATACTACAATATAACTCAATAGAAAGCTTTCAAATGTAACATCTACAAGTATGAATATTTTTGTTCGTTACTTAAAAAATCAATAATTGGTATACGGATGATGAATAATCGCCATTGTGAAAACAATTTTGTCAAGGAACTTTTCTTCCGTTTCTAAGAATAATCAAAAACACTCTAAAAGGAATAAGAACATATTATGAATAGAGAAGTCTAGGCGCCAGAGATATTTGTAAGTGTATTGATTGATATGTCTATAAAGTGAGATGAGAAAATAAACAAAAAATAAAAACCAATAAATTAATAATCACGTTATCCTACTTAGAGCAACAACAAAGAAATGCGTTAACTTTAGTTCGAAAAATGGTTTTCTTTCTATATGATTCAAAGTCGATATCCAATTTTCCATTTCTTTAATTTAATTGCATTTTTGTGGTTGTATTTCGTGAAATTTATTAATTTTTATGTTTTGCTTAAAGAAGTTAATTAATTTTTGTTGTTGGACTTCTAAAATATATACTACACCTTATTTACTCGAATCTAAGTCACCATCGATTCTGAGCCACACCAAAAATGGTGTCTTCGATTCTAAACCACACACCCGATTCCCTACCCGTTTTTGAGAAAAAATATAAAAAAAACTGTATAAATAATGTACCAATATTCGGTACTTAAGAAATTTTTTAAAACATTTAATGATAAATAATAAGTTGAAATTTTATTTGATTTACGAATATTAAAAACTTTCAAATACAGAAATGAATATGTAATTACTCTAACCGTCAGTATCATGTTTCAAAAATGATTCGTAACTTTCATTGTCATAGCTGACTTCGGAATTGGTGCCGGTTATGCCATTTTCCCTCACGGTTTAGTCTTCCGTGTCATCCAATGCATTTGTTATGCAAATTTTTTTTTAAAAGAATGTAAGAAAATTATTAATGAATGCAGAATATTTAAAAGCAAAAATTAGTACGTATAATTGTTTCTTCCGTGCCAAATTTTCAAAGGCCGCTGCTGTATTTCCGTTTTTTTATGCATTTGAAACTGCGTCACAGTGAACTCGTCTTGTTTACTACTACTGATATCTTTTATGGTTAGGTGATTAAAAGAAAGCGTAGTTAAAAAGATTTCCAAAATACGAGCAAACAACGATGTGTAGGATATACAGAATACTGGAGATAAACTGTGGTAGCAAGTGGTAACTTGTGTGTAACAAGTGGCCAGAATGGACGGTCACATTTTTCCTATTGAAAGGGGTCGAAATTCAATTTCTTCCACCCAACAAATGTTTTGACTTTGATTCTAAGAATCACCTAATTTTCAGTAGCATTAACTCTGGAAAAATGGTGGGCTTAGATTCAAGTAAATACGTTATATATGTATAGAAATGGCAAGTGGAGAGATTTTACTTATTCATTTGTACACGTTGAAATTATCTATTCCCATTTGTTGAATGAAGGATGCATATTTTTTTTTTATTTCAACTTATTTTCCAAGAAATACATTTAAACGATTAACATTAAACACACACAAACATAGGTAACAGTGATTAACAGTCACGTAACCATTACATTACGCAACAGCGACGTTCACATGTTGAAGACAAAGACAAAGAGCGAAAGTTTTCAGAGTCCTGACTATTTATATAAAGTAGCTAACGGAAATTACAAACTTTTGACTTCCGTGGATGGAACTGTTTTGTTGGTATTTTATTCATTTGTTCAATAGATTCCCGTTAGGCATGTAGCTAGTAATTATTTACTCAAGAATCCTGAAAACCCAAACCATTACAAATTAGAAACCTTTACCGGATGATTCAAAATAAGTGTGACCAATTTTAAAAGCTTATAACAGTTTATGATGAATTTATATCATTTTGTGACATCTCTCGCGTTCTTCTTCTAACATAACTCCTAAGTTCTTTGACGGCCACGATTAATGGCAAAACTTTTCCAACCCAATACCAAGAAGAGAAATGGATCGAATATGCAAATGAGATATACTTTAAAAGGATAGAAAGTTTGGTGAGATATGACGGCAAACCTAGAGATAACTTAGTGTGGAATCGTTCGGAACAAGTGTTAGACGTCCTACAGCTCTAGAAGAAGGATACGCTCATCGCAATTGAATATAATAAGGATTTAGAAAGCCTGAGTCTTCTCACCTACTATTAACATAATAGGAATTTCTTCAACCTAGGAAGGAAGGTGACTCTATAAAAGGTAATATTTTGTATAGGAAGTTAGATTAGACAGTTAAATTATTATAATTAAGATAAGTGATCTAGTTGTGCGATCTGACTTGAATATAAAGTTTAATTGTTGGCTTATTCTCACTTTAAAAAAGTTGTTATTTAGAATTAAGTAATTTAAGTTATTCTTAATAAAAGTTGTGTTAAGA
This sequence comes from Trichonephila inaurata madagascariensis, assembly GCA_019973955.1. Classification (NCBI taxonomy): domain Eukaryota; kingdom Metazoa; phylum Arthropoda; class Arachnida; order Araneae; family Nephilidae; genus Trichonephila; species Trichonephila inaurata. The sequence goes on along the minus strand of BMAV01025116.1, from coordinate 73,594 downwards.
ATCGCAAATGTCTCATCTTTTAGATAATCCCACACCTCTAGCTTACGCGAATCACCCCAGACATAGTTATCGCAGGATGGCTATGTCTCAATTTTACTACTGGTTTTATTTGAAAAATGAAACATTTAAATTACTAATCAAACCATTTTTATTAGTGGGTGTCAATTGCAGTACAGGAATAGGATCCTCAAACCCGAAACAAAATTTTAAAGCTTTAGAAGGATGGTTGCACAAATTCTGTAAATAATAAATCATTTAAAAATCACAAAAAAGACATTTTTCTATTGTATTACTATCTAAACTTCAAAAAGAAATAAAATTTGGCAAGCAATCAAAAGCTGCAGGGAAAAAATGTGAACGAAAGGAAGTCCTTAACCCTTTCAGGACGAAGGACGCAAACGCATGCATACCTCCAGGGCCGGAGGTTTCTGTCGCGAGTGTCACTCACAGTCCGGAGGGTTTTGTGTAGTTAAGCCTAACTCCGTGAAAATACCGAAACTTGGATGCATTATTTTATGTAGTTCTGTAGAATGCACAATAAACATATGGTTCCTATATTTTGTATTTACATACTCCATTAATTTAAGTAACTTTCTGCTCAAATACAATTTTTAAACATTTTTTTTTCGTTATTTATTTATCATTAATGACTCTTAACACTATATATTTGAAATCTAAAAATGTTACTTAAAATTCCTTTTTAGTATGAAAAATTTAAAAACAAGGATATACACACTATGTTTCATATAATTACGTTATTTATTTACATAAGTTATTTCTTGTTTAAATACGTTTTTTTACATCTTTTATACTCATTATTTATGTACCATATTTAAGTACTTTTTTTCATAATACATTTCGAAGCTAAAATTGTATTTAGAATTCTTTTTTCGAGTTCAGTTAAACTCTACGCTTCAACGTTATAACAAAAAAAAAAGAGAAGTTTCGTCTAAAAGATCTAAGTATATAATAAAAACTAGACTACAAAACGAAACCCAATCCTCTGGAGAAAATAAAAAGTAAGAAAAAAAAAAGACAAATTTTGTCTACCAGATCTAACTATCCATCAAACCTAGACTTCAAACCCAAATCAAATGCTTTATCTAAAATAAATCTCTCCTCTTCACTATAACTAAATAACACGTGCACATTTCAAGAGCTGTCATAAAGCATTCAATTCAGAAACATTCAATTTCCCTTATGTTTATAAAACAAAAACCACGTGTGTGTGAGTAATATTTCTCTCATTTTGAGCAGAAGGTCAGATATACATGTATCTCAAATCTTATGGACATAGAATGTCATCTTTTACCAATAAACAGAACTTACAAAACATCCCAAATGCCTGGCGCACGGGTGAGTCATTCGGCCTACGCAGAAGAAACACGCTGTCCCATTTTGCAGTCATTCGGCCTCTGGTGGTGTTTTGAGCTGTCTCACATTGGAGACGTTCGTACCGAAAGGGTTAATGAAAGAGAAAAGAAGAAGTTTAAAAGCAATATCGCTGTAGAAAATTCTGTGCCTCAAAAACCTATGGCAAAGAAATTATAGATATAACAATTGACAATTTATCGTCGGATAAGGAAAATTGGCTTTAAAAAAGTAAATTTTTCAGTCTGTCATCAAATGTCTGTTAAGACCATAGATAAATGAACAAAACGTTCTTAGATTCAGTATTTAATGTTACACAAAGGTAGATATAAAGCATGGATAACTTCTCATGAAGCACAGTTTCATCTGTCATTCACAACTGGCAAAAGGAAGATTCAATACATTTCAAGCAAAAAACGTCGCAAAGACGCAGCTGTTTTGAAAAATGCACGTTGGCCAGATTTCATTGATCAACATCACAAGCATGTTGTTACTGGTGACCTCAATATTGTAAAAGACAATAATCTTAGAAACATTATGAATAAAGGTACTGGTTTTAGATTAATGATTTCGAATAATAATAAAATTATCAAAAATCAGTTATATAATGATATTGAGCATTTTATATACAAAATAGCTATTAAATATAGTATGCCTATAGAGGCATTCACAGAATTCAAAGGTAAAATTACAAAGCAGCTTAATAAATATAACTATGGTACAGATAATAAAATCTTTTTTAATAATATTAAAAGTCAGATTAAAAATTTACGAAATAAATTTATTATAGTTTATGTTGATAAAGTGCCAGGAAATTTTGCCTTCATATGTAAATACTATTATAATGTATTGATCAACAATTATTTCGATAATAATACAGCTTTTATTAAGTCTTCTGTTTCTGATAGAGAAATAAATAAACGTATTTTGGCTTTTCATAAAAAGTTAAAAATTCAAATTAATAATAATTTTAAATTTCCACATATATTTCTTACTTCCAAATTTCATAAAGACCCAGTTAAATTTAGGACAGTTACAAATGGTTTTAATACATATATCAGCAAAACAGGCAAAATTCTCCATGAAATATTGCATGAAACAATAAATAATCTTAAATCCACAGCCATTCTTAAAAATAGTAAATCATTTGTTGAAAAAATGTAAGATAAAAAAAATTTATTCAGTCTATAGTTTAGATTTTGAAGATCTCTTTAACTCTATTAATATTGATGATTTGATTAATATACTTGTAAATTTACATAAAGACAATTTATTTAATAATGTTAATTATGATAGATTTGGTTCACTACTTAGGTTTGTACTTAAAGAGAACTATATATATCATAAAGGTAACTATTATCAGCAGATTAAAGGATTGCCAAAAGGTGGCCCTGCGAGCAACTGTCTTGCCAATTTATACTTACATTATTTTGAAAGTAGTTACATTAATAATTCTAAATATTATATTTATCGTTATATAGATGATATAATCATTTTTGACAAACAAGCCAATTTTCTACCTAACATTAATTTTTATCCACAATATCTTAATTTAATGCAGACAAATAATAACAACAATGAAGCAAATTTTCTTGACATACATGTCAAATTTTATGAAAATGTAATAGTTTCTAATATTTATGATAAAAGAGAAGAATTTAATTTCAATATTATAAAAGTTCCTCATTGGGAGAGTAATGTACATGTTTCTATATTCAGAAATATTGTTATTAATTAAATACAACGTAATAAATTTCTTGTGTCAAAAAAATCAGACATTATAAATAACTATAAATATTTTACTAAATATTGCTTAAATCAGAAATACCCAATTAATTTTATTAATAGATATATAAATAAAGCTATTCAAAATAGTTAGGATTAAAATTCTGAGATTGTGTGATAATAGTTTATTACTATAAACTTAAATATTTCATTGTTATAGTTATCTCCATAATCTAATATTAGATAAAATTACTTACTATTATTTTATTCATATTTACTCTAGTGTTATTATAGTTTTGCTATAATATGCAACTCTTATTAATTTTTATTTCCATTCTCTTTATACTTCTCTTGATTTAAATCATTAATTAATCATAATTAAAATTTTCCATTCTCTTGATTTAAAATCTTAGGAATCCAGGAATTCTTAAATTTTTTGTTATAGTTATCTCCATAATCTAATATTAGATTAGAAATTATTTACTATTATTTTATTCATATTTACTCTGGTGTTATTATAGTTATGCTATAATATGCAACTCTTATTAATTTTATTTCCATTCTTTTTATTCTTTTGTTAAGTGCTACATTTCAGCCATTCTTTTGATTTAAATCTGTATTAGGGTATAGAATCTGGCAACAAATTAATGTTTGCACTCAGATTTAGCGCGGGCTTTGCATTTGTAAGTGCAATTTTTAGGTAAGTTACCTCTATCTTGTAATGGATTTAGATATTCCTATCCATTATTTCCTATTGGTTTTTGCTCAGTGTTATTTACAAAAAAAGGGGGAAGGTTGGCTGGCCAAAAAACATGTTCAACCCCACTTTTATATAAATTATTTTTTATATAATAGCTGTCCTAAGTCAGTAATGTTCATAACACTGCAGCATCCATTTTATATTTATAATCTCGATTACTCTTTTGTCCTTCATTGTGTGATTTTCCTGCTGTCTATGTGTTTGTCGAATGTTATTGTTTGGATGTTATCTATTGTTTGTAGAGAATTGGCCTATATATATATATATATATATATATATATAACTTTAAATATAGCATTTCATAAATGTACACCCAACTGTATTCTTACATGGTCTTTTTTACACGATTTTCAAATAAGACGTTTACTAATATACTTTTTACATAAATTATTCGTTCTAGTACAAATCTCCCGTTTTTTTTTAAATTCTAATTGTTACAGTGCTACCAGAAGATGGTCGGCTTATGCCTAAACATATATGAGTGACTTCATGGTTTGTTTACCTTGTGCAAAAATCAGCTTTGTGTTATAAAATTATAATCAAATGCAATTTTCGGCGAAGGTTTTAGCAACACGCAAACAGCTGACATCGAAGAATTGATGCTAGAAAGCCCCTTGGATAAAGATGATTTGATATAAGTTATTACAGTTTATTATAATAAAGAAGCGGATAATGACGAAATTGTGTGAAAGTGAAATTCAGTTGTTAACAGCTGATTTAATTCGAGAAGGGCTTGCAATTTGCTTCAATTATGGAACAACATTTTCTTACCTATGATCCTGACATAGAGCATGCATTGAAATTTCAAAGTTATCTTAAATTTTGTGTTGCAGGATATCACAAGGATTATATAAGCAACATAAGAAGCAAACAATAAACAGCCGAAAAGACAGACTCTGTAACAACAAAAACAAAACAAAAATCCAACGTGAAACCGTTAATAAAGAATGAAATTCTCTATTTGGATCAAAATCATAGGTTGTGTTTGGCATATCTGTTACTTCTAATGATACATCCGTAATAAACATGCACGCTTGTTATCAAGTAGCGATGAACAGTTGTTATTTAGTGGTTTTATTCCTTATCTCAATTTGAAGTTTTGTATCTTATATGTATACTCATATACACTAAATTTTGAATGAAAACTAATGTTTTTTTGTTCTTTTTTTTGTAATAAAAAGAAATTATCTTTTTTGTTTTATAAATATGTAACTTGAATTTCATTATTACTCATTTTGTACGTTTTTTTGTGGGGAGAAAATGTTAAGAGTATTTTTATCTTATACGATTTTTTAAAGTTGTGGAACATGTAATCAAATTCACATGTGTCGCATGCATTTTTTACACGATTTCTTAAGGAATGTGTATACCATGTAAAAAAGGGGTGCATTATTTATAGTTTCGTATTTCATAAAATTTATTTTATTTAAATATTTTCATTTTTATTTTTTTATTTTTTTTTAAAAAAATATTCAATATATTCATAAGAATCTTTTCAGTCACATAGGCTTACCTCTTATATTTCGATTCTTATGTTTTTATTTAATTTTTGTAAAGCTACATGGAACCCTTTTACAAAAAAAAATTTGGAGAGAGTTATAATAGAAATAATTGATAGCTGATTCTGCAAGTAAAACGTCAGTTTAATCAGCCATTTTTTTACAATTTTAAAAAATTAGGAATTTTTGAAGTTTTTTTAAATTTTTATAAAATACTCAATTTTTAAAAATTTTTAGTCATTTCAAGTTATTTATGTTTCTTAGGTTATTACAAACAAAAGTTAGCATGGATTTGCTGATTTTTAATAATTATTTTTCTAGAAAAACCTGGAAAAAACACGAAAATTTTCAAAATTTCAACTTTAGCATTTTTTTAAAAAAAATAACTAGAGATCTCAGCCCTAAATCCATACTAACTTTTATAGAACACATATTTGTTAATATATACAAAAGAATTCAAGGCTGTATCTCGAACAGGAAAAAAGTCTTAGGGATTAGAAAATATTTATACCTTCAGGATTGAAAGTCTGAGAAAAAAGCATTTAAAGTTTGTTAAGTCATAAAACAAAAACTTATAATGCCCGTAAATGTCTAATTTTTAATATGTTATTTTCCAGTGTATGTTCTGCATTAAAACATTATTTTAATAAAATATGACTGAAAATAATATTTTTAATTCGAAATATATTTTTGCATAATACTGATAGCATTTGTTAAGACGTCAGTTTATTCAGCTTTATCTTAACCTAATATTTTCACAAAAGTTTTGAAACACAAATCATTTATGTGTCAAATAATAATGATACTAACTTAAGCTAAAAATAGTCAGGTTTGCTCTCATAAAATTTAGTTTTTTACAGTTTTAAATTGCGCAGTTTAGAAAGTTTTAGCTCTTGTAGTACTACTTTAAAATACTAAAATATAGTACTACAACATGTTTAGTATAATGTAGTTTGGTACATCAAAAGGAAATATTCAGGTATATCTGCAACATTTCAATTCAGAATACCTGTATTCGGAAGTCTAATTGCAGAATCATCAGAGTAAAGAATTTTATGTATATCATTTTCAGTAGTATTCTATCTCTTCGAAATATTGTTTTTCACAGCAAACTGAGAACGCATTAACCATGACATTTTCTGTACAGGAAAAAATTAATGATAAAGCTCTTTTAAGTTATATAAACTATTTTTAAAGCAAAAATTGACCATGAAATTAATCTTGATTAATTAATTATGAGAACTCAAAAAACTCAAAACATAATCAAGCAGAAATTATTTTTGTAATGAAAATTGGAGTTAATAACCATTTCAAACTGAAAGCTCAAAACTATTTTAATTAATTCAATTTAAGAGTGGAAAAGTGCTTTAAAATGAAGCCGAAACCAAAACCATAGCTCAAAAAACTTCAAATATCTTAAAAAGTAATTTGCTAATAGATCTGAAATTTCGTGGCAAGATTCTCAATGTTATGAGCCACTAGCAAATGCAAATGCAAAAAAAAAAAAAATTCGTAAAAATGAAATTTTTAGAGTACTGCGTAGCCTTAAATTCTGTTCCTTTTTTTTTCCTAATATTTTCTTTCCTACAGAGCGAATATAAATTGAATTTTTGGACTAAAAATACAAACCCTTTCAACCTCTTTTTCCTCTTTACCTACGATTAGATATCTCTATTAGAATTTCCATTTGTTACCCGAGGCCAGCTTTGACGAACAAAACACTAAATAAAAGAAAAAAATAAGGTTGTAACTTCCTTATCTTATTCAATAACTAAAAGACATCCAATAAACTATCTAAATCAGGGATACTCAACCTGTGGCCCACCAGACCTTTCTCAGTGGCCCAGTCATGGCTCATTGAACAAATAAATTCAGCTCTCAGAGAGCAATGTTTTGTAAAAGGGAGAAATTCTATCAATCAAGCAATCACATATATCAATTATACTATCTATGTCGTTTTGTTACGAATTGCACGATAACTTTTTTTCTTTTTGTAATTTTAACTGTTAGTGATGACAAATAACAGTAAAGTAGCGATCCTTTTATGGGTGAAAACAATTTTTTAATTAATCCTCATCCCTTGGAAGAGAAAAATATCTAAAAATGTATTTGTAGTTTCAAGACGATTGGGATTATGACTATTTCATAGAGAAAAATAAGCAGGATCAACTACTTGTTTGATTTGTTACGAAAACGTTATATTTAATAAATGTATAATTTTGCTCATTACTATACCACTAAGCACAAATCCTTCAGAGACACTTTTTCTTCAGGATCTCTTTCAAGACGAGATAAACTGGTTTTCTTAAAAAAAATCTTTGCAACAGCAACAAAAATTTTTTAGGGTCAGTGAACTTGAGATCATTGACGAAAAGAAATCGAAATCACCACGTAACAGGGCAACAAATCCATAAAAACTTACTTTTTGTGAGTTGAGTTTGATAGAGTTTAATCCAGTTCTTAAACAATGTCCAAAATTATGAGTTTTAATATTTTAAATGTCCTTTGTCTTATAGCGCTCCTCCCCCAACTAATCCTCTTGTTGCGACCTGCGTGAAATAATTGTCATATATATATGACCCGACGAAAAAAAAAGCTAGGTATCGCTTATCTAAATCCATTCAATTTTTTTTTCACATTGATCAAGATTCTAAAGACTTCTTCGCTCAGCATTTGGTGTCCGAGACATTGATGGCCCAAAAGATCGATGATCAATAAGAAATATGCCGTGGTTTCTCCTATCCCACTGTTCTGCTGCTTCTCGGTAAAACTAATCCAAAATCTTTGATCCTCCGAAAGAATGTTTACTGCTTGTTCCCATTCTCTTAAATCTTGTTCGTCCTCGGTCATTACTTACAAATGATAGAGTACGAAAAGTAACTGAAGGTAGCATTAAGGACTGTGTTTTTCTGTGAAGCAACTGGTTCTCATTCTTAATTGGCACATGACCTTTTTCAAGATATATGACACTGATTTATCCCGTGGAATCTTTCAAACTTCCGTTATTTTATAAATCATTGCACCATAGACTGAAGAACATCAACCAGAATAGGTTGAATCAGAGCGAAATCTTGTTATGGATAAATTGTTTATACTAATAAAGAATATTTTTTAAAAAATCTTTATTGATAGAACGTACAACGAGAGAAGTTTCCTTGACAAGACTTATTTTACACTTCAGTTGAGAAATAATGATGCACGAACACACAAATATGTTTTCTTTTAAATTTAATTGGATCTCCACAGTTAGGATTTCTCTTAAAAGGAAATGCTTATTTTTTTTATATAATAAAAACGTTTGATACAAAGTTTGCTGTAGTTAAATTAAAAGGGGAAAACAAAGGCGAACAGCTAGAATAAAAATATCTGGGAATAATTTAAAGAAAAAAAATATGGACAAAAAACATCTTTTTTGCATGTTTTTTAGTGAAGTTCCTTTTTAGATGCTTAAACGCAAATCCTTAGAACAACAAACAGTAAAAATATTTAAATGTTTAGACTATTAAGCAAAGAAAAGCATTCATTTGCTTGAAAAACTTATTTAGGAAATTCTACGAAGATTAGTAAATTTATCATGAAATGAATTAAGTAAATTTTTTTCACCTTTTTTTGAAGACATTTTTTTAAATACTTTTAAGTTTTCTTTGTATTATTGTCTTTTTACTGGAAAGTGTAAATTCAAAAAGTAGAAAATGCTTAAAATAAGTGTTTTTATGTTATGCAGAAAATAAAAGCGTAAATATTTTCAAAGGGATTAAATATACGGGTGTTGCCGAATTCGACCCACAAATTCAGAAGAGGTACAGCAGGCAGCAAGGGAACGGCAAATCACCATAGAACATTAGGTTGTGACTGTCTCACGCGTCTTTTCATTAACATGTCCTTTGGGTTCTTTTGGGACCAGAATTAATGGCAACTCTTTTCCAACCAAAACCCAAGAAGTGAAACGTGAATAAAAGATGCAAATTAGAAAGCTTTTAAATATCAGAAGTTAGAGTAAGCGAGGTGGCAATTTGGGGAATGTTATGATAGAGCGTGATACAATTGTGAAGTGACATCCAACAGAGGTTATCCCGAAGATATAGCCATTAGGTCAAGGTGCATACCATTGCACTCGAGTAAATACGTAACTTCCATTAAGTTTGGACCGGTGATCGGATTAAGGTAGGACTGACTATTTAATATTAGGACCTGAGATAGTATTGGAATTGAGCTTAGGCAAGTTAGTTAATGATAGCGGTCTGAGGTACGTTATTTCGGTATTATTTATATTGTGTGTTTTGTCACCGTAGAATTTCTCACATATATTATTATTATCTAATCTGTTAGACGTTTAAGTTTAAGTTCTTAATAAAGCCATATTAAGAACATGGGAATTTCTAGTTCTTTCGTTAATCCTACACCTCTAGCTCACGCAGATAATCAAGGATAAGGGCACTCGAAGGGGGTAATTTCACAAGGTCACAAACTAAATTAACTCAGAGTAATACACAAAAAGAGTTACGAGGAGTGTGATGCCAAGTGGAGTAAAAAGGAGCAATAAGAGGAAAGAAATATATTTATTAGGCTTAAAGTACGTTTCAATACGATCAATGTATCACAGCTCGACATCAGAAATGCAATAACATGTGATTGTTGCAGGAAGTGTTTAAGGTTATGGCAGCGTAGGGAATAGCACAGCCGACACCGATGGACGAAAGAATGTCTGACACTTTTAAACAAACCCGGTGTGCTGGTGATATCAGCAGAAGCGACGATTATCCTTGCTGTGAAATTCTTAAATGTAGCAAACTGCGTCTGATACCCAAGTGATTCCAGGTGACCCTTGAAGAAGAAATCCAAGGGATTGAAGTCTGGGGAGCATGGAGGCCAAACAACAGGTCCGCCACCTTAATCTACCTCTTGGAATTGTCCTCCTTTGTGTAATCCAACATTGTCACCAAATGGAGTTTAACAATCGCGTTTTATGCAACGTCCATTTGTAACAACTTGATCAACTTAGTTATTCTCCTCAGACTAGCAGGAAATTTGCAGATACTTCATCCTTACCACGGTGTTCCAAATCACGACATTCGCTTGGCCACTTCCTTCATCTAGCTCATCATCTTCCCAAAAGCTATTATTATAGTGAATTTCTTCGATTTTACGAGGTTTGTGACTCAATCATTTATGTTGATTTGTCGTCCCCATGCTCCCTAGTATCATCCCTCTGAATTTATCGGTCGAATTCGGCAACACCCTGTATATTGCAAACATTTTGAAAGGAAGGATCGTAAAATAATTTTTAAAAAATATTTAACACAATATGTTATTTCTTAACACATGAATGACATCTTTTTTAGCTGAGAAAAAGAAAATAAATGTCTGAAAGCTAAGACGCATGCTCTTAAATTCAACTGGCGTTGTAATTTTTTCAGGTGGTTTCCAGAAAATCATCATTCCCCTTAATTTGTGAGTTCATTGATTTATTTTGTAATGTTATTGTGTTTTTTCCCACAATATTGTGCTTTTATTTTATGACTTTTTCATTGCTTTAATTTTATAACTTTTTTTTTATTTGATTACATAACTTCATTCAATGAATATTGTAAATTCTGACGATTTTGTAACGTAGTTGGTTTGATTCTTAACTCTTGCTTTAAAATGCTTGGTTTCGTGTCCAAACTCTATAATTGGGTGTCACATGAGCTAAGCGAAAAAAACTTAATAAACAGAATTTCAAAATGCTCTTCAAATCTTGCTCGTCACAAAATTGAACGGTTTTTGGACCACTTGGTGAATGGAGGCGACAAGTGTATAATGTACAAACACGTGGTTAGAAAAAAAGCATATGTTTAAAAAGGTGAGACACCACCATCATCTTTCAAAGCTGACGTGCAACAGAAGAAGGTTATGTTGTATTGAAGGTTAAGGGCACTGTGAGTCTACGATTCAAGTAAAAATTCATTTTCTTTGAAAATTTAGTTGTTTGTATTCTTGATATGAAGGAATATGCATGAGAAATTTCGAGTTGATCAGGTTATCAAATCGTACTTTTTAACAAATTTTAATACATTGAGATTTGTATGTTTCGGAAAAAGAAATTATCATGAAAAACATTCTAAGCAAAATAATATACTGATGCATTAAAATTACAGAGTCCTAGACAGTGGCAAAAAACACAGTCAATCCTATAGATCAAGAATAGGCATTAAGTCGATCGCGATCAACCGGTTGACCACCAAGACATTTTCGGGTGACCGCCTTTACTAAGACCTAAGATATTTATGGAACACCAACGCAAGCTAGACTGGATAATCTGCTTTTCACAACCGATGCAATTATGTTTATTTAAGCAAATGATTCGATATATGTGTGGATAACACTCGCAATTTCGATAGAAACGAACGGTGACGCTTAACGCGTTTACTGCGGTTGTGAGTGAAAATGTGACAACTGCGATGTCAGCTGTAGAAATAAGTTTCTCCTTGCAAGCCGACTGAAAGGGAAAATAAATGTTGATGATTAGCTCTTCCCGTGATAGCACGGAATTGGCTATTGAAACATCCCACAACCCGCGCTTCCACGGGAATTGGTTCTCGAGTCAATTGTTGGGTTGACACTGAGTGGGTCCCGTATCTAAATTCCTTCGGGGCCCTTGTTTAGATATGAGAGTCTTGTTAGTGGGACTATAATTATTCATGTTTGGGTACCTGCAACTTGGGAGCCCCTTATCTTTGATACGGCTGATACGGTGGTAGCTACGCCCCTGTGGGTAGAGTTGAATTCCTGCGATGGTGCGGGAATCGGAAGGAAACAAATGTAAATACATTGTTTGTTTCAGATTCATCGGTTCAAATATGTTCCCTGCAATAAATACGTTTACGATCTAGCAATCTCTCAGAGTGCATTCAACTTGAACTTAACAATTTTATATTACTTACGTTTTTGTAATAAAAATAATTATCTGTCATACTTTAAAAGAGAGGTATAATGTCGAAAAAAAGTGTTAAGAAAAGCAGATATGCAATTTTAATACAAAATGGCCACTTCTACGCCATTGGGTACACCGCAACACCTTAAAAACATTAGAAGTAGCATGTAACCTGGAAAAGTTCACCCTCCCCAGCTATAGATTATAAAGTATTCATGAGAAGAATGTTTAGTGATATAATGAAAAAAAGTGCGTGTGCTTAAAAGACCACACGATAGAAGTGATAACTTCAAATTTTGTAATGTTACTTCAGTGATTAGTTCCGTAAATAAAAAACAAGGGGATATGAGTATTGAAGTATAAAATTATTTATTCATATGTCTGTACTCAAAAAGTATTATTTTTTGTGAAATATATATATATATATATATATATATATGTACAAAAATATATCTGAATTAATTATATTCTAAGAAGAAAACAATAGGTTTATGGTAGCTGAATTAGATTATAAATACTTTAGATTCAAAATTATTTAAATATCTAAAAAAAAATCCATCAATCATTGTTCCCTACTTCGTTAACCTTCCTACTTGAATTAATTAAATTGAATTTTGATTTTAAAAAATCAACTAAAGGCTTTGATTTGTCTTTTGGAAAATCTACATTAAAATTCCCACTTAAAATTATAGGTAATTCATTCAGAAGACCCAATCTGACTTTGTGAACTTTGGTTGTAATTTAACAATATTCAATTAAATCCATGAATTAATTTAATCGAAGGAATAGTAAGACAAGTAGTTGATTGGTAAGAGAGGAATCTAGATCAAAACATTTAAAAAGGGATTAAATCAGAAGACTTATATCATATAATACGTAGCTTATACTAGCTCTTTTGTTATTGTATGGCAGTTTTGTACAAGTATATCCGGTGCTGCTGCAAGCTAAGTCTTCTTAATTATATTTTGTGTTATTGTATTTAAATTATTTAATGTAACTTTTTCTTAATAACTTTATACACTTAATTTTGTTATTTTAAATTTTTAATTTATACTTAATTTTGTTATTTTAAATTTTTAATTGTTTTAATTTTCTTTTTAGACTCAAAGTATTTTTAAGTAATTATGTGATTAATAGAACTATTTGTGTTCATTTCTATTCTGATTTGCTTACAAAAATAGACTTTTATTCTTAAATTCACTTCATATTGCTAATAATAGTTATACTACATACTTAGTTCTTTAAAAATTTGTCCTTTTTCTCAATTTTAAGTTTAATTTAAGAGTAAGGTTTATTTATCTCTCTAAGCCAATTTTTTAAAAATATTACATATTTAATTTCCATTCTTCTACTAGGATTAGAAAGAATCCTTCCATTCACAGAAAGAGGTGGCGGGAGAGCTCCACTTAGATCGAAGCTATAGATAAGATATAAGATTACAGGAACTCTTACTGCGTATTGGTGGAGGGAGGGGTAACAGATTACCACGTTTCATGTCGTTTCGGAATGAAGGGGGAGGAAACATCTCTCTTTTAGCCATATGTCTTTTTAGGGGGATGGGGTCGCTGACGACCTTAAGTACGATTTCCAACTTAAGACGAAAAAAGCTGAATCAGCGTTACTAACCCAAGCGTGACGTCCTTTCAAGTTCACTCTCCAGCAAAACGCGCGTAAAAAAGTTATCACTTCGAAAAAAACAGCTGATTTATTATGCTTCCAAAAATGGTCAAATTTTGATGGTTCAGTGCTTGGGAACATCGGTATTGAAAATGGCGTATTTGGTGGGCTGCTCTCGTGCAGTCATTAGAAATGCTTATCAAAAGTGATGAATGAGTAACGAAGTTTACTTTTTGCATAAAAAAAAAGCCCCATTTTTTTTTTCAAAATTCAATGAACCATTTTATTAAAACCTACAAAGTCTTTGTGACGAATAATATAAATTTGAGATGGATTAATTTTATTTTAAGGAACGATGCTTAGTTTTACAATGTTTTTACTGTTGCAAAGATACTAAATTAATTTTGTTGATTTAAATTTAAATTATCTATGAATATCAATTTAAAATTTCTAAATAACAGTGAAGTTTTATGACAAATTTTAGTTTTATTAAGAGTCTCAAGGGTGCTAAATTTCTCTAGAGAACAGAAAATATCCCCAATTTTCAAACAGATATAATTATTTTAAATTTAAATTAAATAATTCGAATCTTTTACACATTATTTATAAAGGAATGAGGATTCAGAAAAGTGTAAAAGGTTTAAAATATAATCAAAATTTTAAAAATTATAAGCATATGAATATAAGAAACATTTAATATGAGAAATATTAATTGAGTTTTACATTGTGCATGCTATTTTCTATAATAGTAGCTTTACTTACTAGCTATAAATTGATTTATAAAGTTAAATGTATCCCTTTATTGCACTGTAGTATTTTTGAATAAATAGAAAATTTATTAAAATTTTTTTAAAAAATAAAAAATTGCATTTTCAATTTTTTTTTTAAATTTCAATATTTTTCAAATATTTTGAAATACAATAGATATATTATTCTTAAAGGATGTAGGGTTTAAAGAGTACAATACATTTTATAATTCTATAAAGTTTTATACGTCAGAGGTAACTATTTTAGAAAATAGTGCGCGCAAAGCACAAAAATTACTTAATATTTATTACAGAATTATTTCTTATTTTCATATGCTTATAATTTTTAAAGCATGATTATATTTCAAACATTTTGTCCTTTTTTTGAAGCCATAATCATTTGTAAATAATGTGTAAAAAATTCGAATTATTTAATGGAAATTTAAAAAAATTATACCTGTTTGAAAATTGTTTATATTTTTACCCCTGAGACACCATATATGTCAAAAAAAGAACTGGTTGAAACTTCTTTCCCTTTAATTGAATGCATTAATAAGTTAAGTTAATATTCATCAAAAAAGGTTTTCAAAAATAATAATTTTAAGTAAGTTGAATAGAAAACTTTTGCTACAATAATGTCATTAGTTTACAAAATTATTTAGTAATACCTAGTATGTGTATATTATATATAAATTGTTTCAAAATATAAACTAATTTATGTCTCTAGAAATAACCAATTTAATTAAATTATTTTCTTACTAATTATTTAAATACAATTGTTTAATTATTTTTTCCAAAAAAGAAAATTTGGATTAATTAAATAGTTTTGCATAAAATAGCCTGAATGTAAATTTATATTTCCAAAAATGTTACCTGCTTTTTCAATTCATTAAGAAAGAAAATATATTAACATATTTAAAAGGCTTTACTCGATTTTTCATTTTTATTTATTTATTTCAATTTCAATTTATTTTTTATGGATTTTTGTTAAATTCTATTATAAAAGGTTTTAGAAAAAGTGTAGAATTCTAAAGTTTCAAAGGAATAATATTCAAAGAATATTTCTATTATTTTTTTACAGGAATTTCTTGGATTTATACCATGACGGAAGTAGTATAATATGTGTGACACACAACAGGTTATAAAAAATCTGTACCTGAATTATCGTCCCATATAAACACTCTCTTACTTTACCTTTCACTTCTACTTTACCTTTACCCCTTTCAATCTTTGACACAAGTTACAAAAGAGAGAAAAGTAATAAAAAAAAAAGGATGACTTAATGGTCATTCAACACACTGTACTTCTTTAAATAAACTTCGAAACCTCCTTTCCATCTTGATGCCCGTTTGCTTGACTTGGAGTATCCGAAACGTTGACAGATCCGAAGATCGATGACCACACGGCAACTACCTCCTGGTTTCTTTCTTCAGCTTCTTGGTTAATCTAATCCGAATTGCTTGATCCTTCGGAAGAATGTTTACTGCGTGTTTCCTTTCTCTTAAATCTTGTTTGTCCCGGTTTGTTACTTCTAGATCAGTGATTCCCAAAGTAGTCTATATAGACCTCCAGGGGTCTATGATGACCTGCAAGGGGTCCACGTCAGCGGAAAAATAATTTGGGGGTCCATGAGATGTAAATGGGGGTCTATGATGATGGCTCTCATTAAACCAAATCATGTGATTTTAATTTTAAAAGAAAATTTAGTCAAGTGGAAACCAGATTTTATCTATTTTATAGATTTATTTACTAAATTTAATGAAGTTAATTTGCAGTTACAAAGTGACATCATAAATTTTAATTAAACAAGGACTATATCCCCAATTTTAGCTTTATAAGGACATACTACCTGTTATTTATCCCGAATTTTGGAATTCCGTGAGAAAATTTTTAATTTCTTTTCCTAGTGAGGAGTTTCATCGTGGTTGCCAATCTCCAAAACAAAAAAAAACAACAAAAAAAGGAGGGAAATAAGGTCTGGACACTACTAACCGAGGAGATTCAGGGTTAAACGTAACACAATTGATTCCAAATGTTGAAAAATCGTTACTGAAGCACCAGATTTATATATTCATCCCATTATAAATATTTGTTTGTTGCTCAGTTATTTTATGTATTAATCAAATTTTACTTTAATCAACATAGTTTTCTTAAGTTTTAAACACCATACTTCACTCCAGTTAGAATTTTAAATCGTTTAAAGTAAATATCTCTATACCAGCTGTCAAAAAGACATTTAAATTGGTAAATTTGCAAACAATTCAATTTTAGGTAAGCAGGGGTCTATCCCAAACCGAGAAACTTGGCAAAGGGTTTACGAGACTAAAAAGTTTGGGAACCTCTGTTCTAGATGATGGAGCACCAAGGACAGCTAGAGGTGAGAAATTGTTTTTCGAAAGTCTTTTCTTGCTACATCTAGAAGCAACCCAGTCATTCTTTATTCAGCGTCAATAGGGATTGGTTTGACCACACCGAAATGGGACGAAGACTTCTCATCAACAATGTCTTTTAGTTTTTTCACGATATATATATATATATATTAGTCGTACAGAGTCGAGGAGATATTATAAGATATCTGAAAAATCTTACATTATATGCAATGAAACATTGTGATAATTAAAGGAATATTCTGTGTAAGTGAGTGTAAAAGAACTCATTTCTAAAAATAACGAGGATGATTGTAAGAATTTGGAATGGTAACATTTGATAGTAGTTTAATTTTGTATAAAACTGCTGTTTAAAATTATTAGTTTTAAAAACATAAATTTATATCAAAATTGTAATAAATTTTAAAGTTATGGTTTATATTTTGTAGAATGCTTAATAAGAACTAATTCTCCGAAAAGAGAGAAACTTGATGCAACAAGAAGGAGAAAAATCACGAAATCTTATATCTTTAGTTAAAAAAGTATTATACCTGACCTTAAATTTTGCTCAATCACAATATTTCGCGTGAGAACCATACAAACTGCTCTAAGAAATTGTAAAAAATTCTTGTGGGCTGCCTTTCTGGTCAGTGTGATAGAGATTCATTCATTTTTAATTTTCCTAAGAAATAATTATAATAAATATTTTGTATTGCGTTTAATATTTTTGTCTTAAAAGTTATAAGTAAAGTAGTTTGTAGTATTTATTTAAAATTTTATACACTAGAAGTACTTATTCAGAAATTCTTCATAAGAACAATTTAACAAAAACATAACATTCTCCACATTCCAACATTTATACATTTACACTCTAAACATAGAAAGGGATATAGTAAGAATGTTTTATTAGAATGTGATGAAATGTTGCATACGCACATGTTTTGCGACAGAAAAGGTAAATCATTCATTACATTTTTGATGACTAATGTGTAATTGCCTGGAGATCTAGCGAATCGCAAAGGAACATCGGGCTGGTATATAAAATATAGGACATTTCAGTTATAAGGCAGATTTTTTAAAGGAATATGATTCTGTTGATCTACGTAGAATGTACTAATATTTCTCAAACGGATTCGGGAATACAACAGTATGAGCAAAGGTCAACATTTGAAAAATGCTGTTCCATTGTAATAAGGCAAGCAGAGTTATTACTTTGCAAGATTTCAGCGTATTTTTGTCACAAAGATGCCACCATTCGATTATTTTGTAGAAATGGGTGAACCAGGACGTGTAAAACATCGAATAGATAGCAGTGAAACGAGAGCAAAGGTAAAAAGCAGAAACAGATGGATCAGTGTATAGCTATTAACAATGTCTACTATACCCTCATCAACGGTCCGGCATATAACCTAAACACTATTGAAGTACTACTCAGAAAAAGAAATTTTTAAATATTTTTATTTCGGAAATATGGAAAGTCTCTTAGTGCAGTATATTTTCAATTAAATGTCTTGTTGTCGGTATTTGCCACGTTTACAAATTTATATGCCAAATATTTTCATTTAATATTCATCATCCTTCTTATAAAGCATGGGTTCTTATAGATTGAAGCATTTATTTTTGTTTAACAGCTTGTAAAATTTTCTTTTTGGATCCAGAAATGTTTTTACATTTTCCATGCAATAATCTCAAACTGATTAAAATCTCAAATGATTTGAACCAAATCCGTGCATATTTACTCACTTGCAGTTGACAACTCTTTAAATGCAAATGATGTTGTGAGATAAAACGTGTATGCAGAAGATCGGACGCATAGTATGCGTGTGCATGTGTTTCGAATTTATCATATTCTCTCAATATTTGGGTATTAGAAGTATGTTTGTGAAATTTTATTTTTCTCCGGGAAAGAGTCTAATTTTGATTCTTAATATTTTTTTTAAAAAAAGAAATCCTTTTCTCCCCTTTTCTCTCCATTTCTACGAGATTTTCACTGCTAAAGATGTTTCCCACTCTCATCGAAATCAGTTTTGACCTGGAGTTCTTTCTATTTACTCGACAATCATTTTATTCTTCCTGTCCAGATTTACGCTCCGGAGATTTAAACTACAGCTATGAAGGAGGAAGGGTGTAACAATGGGCTCTCCGTGAGCTCTATACTTTCAAACTCGGATTGTTTTCCAGCTAGCCAATTCGACACTCTAAGTTAGTCTCCTCAAATGAATGTCACTACCAAATAGTATATGAATAGTCAGTGAAATTGAGGTTATGGAGAATAGGATATGATGTGGGAAATATCGCCACGTCAATTAGAGTTTGAATTATACTCGCATAGCCACCTTGAGAGTTAGCAGACCTCGGAATATTTCTCTTCGCAGAGGCGTAACTACCGAAGTATCAGCTGTATCAATGATATGGGGCCCCCAAGCTTCAGGGGCCCCAAAATGTGTAAGAAAAATCCGTAAGATATTGAGAGGCCACCAAAAAAGGGCCACAAAGGAATTTCGATACGGGGCCCACTCAGGACTAGCTACGCCAGTGTCTCTTCGACAAGTTTCAGAGGTTGCAACTCGTTTCAGATAAATAAACATTTACTATTACCCCACTGCTTCTCCTGTACGCATATCGTGTACTTATTCCTAACTTATAAACTAATAAAATTTAATTATTGTGAATACATGTTTGTAATAATTTCGCGTCCAATTTAACGACTTCTCCACCCATAGGAAATACCGTCACCTCCAGGAATACCAAACATCAGTGAGATTTTCACCTCAATCAACATAAGGAGGAAGTAATACCACAATTGTTTAGGGGTGCTTTTGAACGCCAGATCCTGAAAAGCGTTTTCAAAGGAATTCAAGAAAATGGTATTTGACATAGAAGACAAGACATTAAATTATACCGAATGTTCAAAGAGCCATATATTTTTTATCACATTAAAGCAAGCCGCCTAAATCTCACTGGGAATGTTACCCGGAAGAACGTGTACGTAATCGTAAAAACGTGTGTGGTGTGTGTGTGACAGTAACATTCTAAAAGAAATCTTTTCAGCTAAAACTAACACTAAAAGAAGGAAAGACCTAGACTGCGATGGGTAGATGCAGTAGGGCAGCAATACTCAACCTGCAGGCAGCGTGGGGCCCACCAGGTTTTTTTAAGTGGCCCACTCATTGCCAATTCCACAAAAAAATTCAATTAAAAACAATATATTAAAATTTTGCGGAGAATATTAGAAATCAAGCAATCAAATACATCAATTTTGCTATCGATGTCGTACGGGTATGAATTAAAAGATTTTTTTTCTTGTCTATTTGTAACTGTAATAGGTAGTAATAACAAATACAAGTGGAATAGCAAATTGAACTGGAGTAGTGACTATTTTATTTGTGAAACTGAGTTTAAATTATAAGCAAATAATATACTGATTTCAGCCTGGAATTCTGTGAAACCTTTTTTTTACTACCATTTTACGCTTGATAAAATAATTTTTGAATTAAAAATGAGAGAAGTTTTATCAAAAGAAAAAAAAATTAAATCATTAAACGGTTTGACCGTTTTGTTTGTACAACAATGGGTCATTGATTTAATGAAACTGAGACTACTTCACAACTCAGTAAAAAATGCATAAAATTGAAATCGTTTTATGTTTTCTTATAGAGATTAATACAGTATTATATAAAAGCCAGAAAATAAATAACTAACACGTTTTAATATTTTGATCAATTTTCTACATCTTAAGAGTCAAATATTGTCTTGGTCTTATAATGTTTCTTCCGTTAATCTTCATGTAGCGGCCCGCGTGAAATATCTACCATATGTATGCGGCCCGGCGGAAAAAAAGTTAGAGTATCCCTGCAGTAGAGGATGGTTGTTTGGCCTAAAAACTAAGATTTTGAGAAGTTAGCTGAGATTTGAGATGGTTGAGAAAATATCTGGCTCAAAAGTCTTTGGTCCTGCCTGGTCTATCATGCCATGGATTTATTGCCTAGAAACTGGTGGAAAAATAAAGAAAATTGAAAAAAAACTCTATTGGCTTTTGAATATTGAATTATATTTTTATTATAGAAAAATTTCTAAATATTTTTAATGTATTTATTTTTTATTGATCAAATAAAGACACATATAGATAATATTCTTTAAAAATTTTCTTTTGTATTTTAATATTCTTTTGAAAAATCTCTTTAAACATTAAGGTACTACTTGAAACAACGATGAACAGTTTTTTCTGGCAAAATTGTAAGAAATTTTACAAAAGGTTACTTCCGTACCTAAATTTATTTCTTCTAAACTCGTCTAGTTTATTTTTAGTGTACTTGATATTATTAGTTTTAAGTATATTAGATTATAGTTTATGTATCTAAGAAAATTAAATAATACTTTTCTTACATTTAATATTATGCACACTAAGTTCCTAGAATATAAACCACTAATCTATATTTTAACGGAAACACTTAAATATTTTTTAATTATAAATTAGTTACATCAGCACTTTCTGAAAGAATAGCTTGATCGGTTTTACACAAATAATTTTGACTAACGTTTTAACATATCCATGCATTGAGGTAGATAAAACTTGAGCTACTTAGATGAGGTACTTAGTTTAGATGGATCCAAGCAAATGTAATATTCATTGAAAATATGTATGGCGCACAAAATAATTTGTATTTACTTATATGAAAAATGTTTGATCAATACAGAATAACTAATAAATATTTACATAACATTAGCAAAAAACATTAATCATATACAACATGGAAGGCTTTACTTTTATACTTGCAATATGAAAATTGATTTCTTGACAGCGACGCTATTATTATTCTTTTTTGTCAAATTCAATAATTTTATTTTTTAACGGGGTATAATGAGCCTCAAGTAAAGTAATTATATTTTTGATCTAAATGATGGCAACGACACAGTTTATAAACAAAACCGATCACATGAGTGAAAAAGTAGTTTTGAATTGGATCACTTACCGTGTAATTCGCTGTAGTCTGCTGAAAAATCTGCAATTTCAAAGCTTATTTTGTAAGAAAAACATTTTTCCATATATTATGTTGTATATGCGCCAGTAAGTTCATTAATTTATTTCAAGAAAACGGTTTATCAAAGAATAAGAAGTTTGATGTCCTTAATTCTTGTCTAAATTAAAAAATCAAAACTAAATATAGAAATACTACAATCCAGAAATTGTTTGAATATTTAACTCATGACTGCGAAAATAAAAAATTCAAACTCATATATAAATCCAAACTCACGAAGTGTCAAGATGGAAAAAGATCATGTCTTAAACTGTGTATTCATATTTCTTCGAATGTCAGTTGCATTTCATCCAAACCAATCTTGTGTAAAATCCTCAAGAAAGAAAATATTCAATGCAATCGTAAATTTATTCAACGTCATTATTTTATTATTTCACCTAATTATAAACGTCTCATATGTTACGGCAATGACAAGAACGGCAGTTCCTATTGCATGGGCTTCTATGACTTTAGTAACATTAATTCACAGATGTGCTTTATCATCGCGTTTGCAAAAGTTGAAAATGATCTCACTTTCTTTGGAAAATGTATTCGAAAAGTTAAAAATCAGCACGGCGAACCGAAATAATAAATGGATTCATTCATGGGCTATTCTCAACTCCCTGTTGTTTGTCGTTTTTGCAGTAGCTAGCGGTGTTACAGTTTATACCAATGGCACACGAGTATTTCTATTCAGTTTTTCATTAGAAAATGAAGGTTGGAAAGCTTCAGTTGCATTTTTTTACTGTTTAACCCTAATTATATATTTTATGCTGCCTCTTAATACGTTTGCTGTTTATTATACAGTCACTTGTCACCGTATGAGGTGTGTGTTAAATACCTTCAAAAATGGACTAGAACCAATGCCTCATTCTGAATTCGATCACGTCCTTCGAATGTATAAAGCTATACAAAACTTAATTGCCGAAATGGATGGAGGAATGTCCTTCTTGATGTTTACATCAACGATTTTCAACGCAATTCCTATGTATTTTGGTATAACGAAACTTCTTCGACCAAGAGATTTTGCAATGGATAGTGAAACTCTTTCAGTATGGAGCTTGTTTATTGCGAGTTATGGAGCGTTTATTGCAATGGCTGCCAGTGGATCCTCGGTTTATGAAACTAATGTAAAGTCTATGGATCAACTTAAGGGAATAGTAAATAACAGGTCCGATTTAACTCCTTCCCCGAATGATGTATCATTTCTTGATACAAAAGTTGAATCTTTGACAGTATGGAATATAGTTCCCGTAAACAGAAGCTTTATCTTCAGCATTCTTGGTACAATTTTCACATATTGTATCCTTTTAGACGGAATGAGAAAAGATATGTAAATATTTGTGGGATATCATTAAGAAAAGAAATTCGGAGAAAGTTCTATTTCTATACTAGATAGGAATATTTAAGAATTCGATATTAGAAGATTATAAATTTTACTAAGCTACTGTAGAATCAAAACAAAATCTTTAGATTACATAATTTTTTTCATGCACCACTGTATTTGCCCTACTTATGATTTTCTATTAATTCTTTATCAAAAATATTTTTAAATTAGAATTCTTTTATTTTCAACCTATTATATTTTAAGCAGCTATAAAATTAACTTTTCATGCATGTTAAATTTATAAGAAAATAAAGGATCTTTTTTAGTACATAATTGCATTTTAACTAAAAAATATATTGTAATTCCCGTCAACATTGGAGTAAGTTTAGATAAAAGTCTTGATCTTAAATGTATTAAATTCATCAAATTAAAATAAGCGCTTCAGATACTTCTATTTAATATTAAACTTCATATAATCGAAACTTTCTTATTTATCATATTTGAAATCTAACTGTATGTAGCTACAAATAAAAATAAATACAACAAAATTCTCAATGTAATATGTAAGATCATTTTCGTGTTTGATTCCTCTGACTGAGTTTTTTTTTGTTGTTGTTGTTGTTATTTCCCTCTTTACCACTTGTCACGTATGAAAAATATTGCTTCGCATCTAAAAAAAGTATGCAATACAATACACTATAAATCCATTTAGCACTTGTTTATTTTAAATAAATTATAGTTTTAAAAAAATTAAAAAAACACCCTTTTATAGTTAATCGAACTATGTTCTAACTTAATCTTTTGGTCTTCAAATTTGGAATTATTCGCCAAATCTAGAAACGGGATATGAAATTAGTGGCAAAGCTAAAGATGATCTGAATGAATGGGATCTGAAAGTAGGAAATCATTAATCCTGATGATCCTGATCAGGACAATGGAGCAAAGTTATTAAATTAAAGTATTGTCATCGGTCCTGGACAAGTGAGCAAAATTTCGAATTAATCTGACTTTTTAAAGTGGGTAAAAATTGACTTCAAAGATTCCATTCCATACAAGTGAAGCTTATAAAGGGGTATTAAAAATGCAATAGTGTTAGGACTTAAAGTTGATTAGTTAGGAAAGAAACAAATATTAATCAATGGCTTTTGTTGTCTCAATTTGAAATATAAACTCATTATCATTCCAAATGGTTTTCTAAAAACGCTTTTTATGAATTTATGTAATATTTATCAAATGCCAGGCCATTGACCATCATGTCATCATTCAAAATTTATGTAATATTAGATTAAGCAATTTTCAGTTGATTTATTTGAATTAAAGTAATGAAAGCATTTACACGTTTTCTGGGAAAAAAATATTGCTGTTTCGATTTTAAGTTATTTATTAAAGATCGATTATCTTTTATAAAAATACATATGTGGATACATTCACAATATTTTTTGCGCAATTTTTATTGTGTAAAAGCAGAAAAAATGTCATTCGAAAGTGTTCTATAAATTAGAAAGAAATTTATCCCCAAAATGAAGTATTTACTACTCAAAAGGAATATGTTTGTGAAGT
Source organism: Trichonephila inaurata madagascariensis (assembly GCA_019973955.1). Lineage (NCBI taxonomy): Eukaryota > Metazoa > Arthropoda > Arachnida > Araneae > Nephilidae > Trichonephila > Trichonephila inaurata. Next base: position 48,692 of record BMAV01025116.1, on the reverse strand, counting down.
GATCTGGAGTATCATTTTGAATTATATAAATTCAAGCATTTTGGAAGGAAATCATCAAAAGTGAAATGAAGTAAAAAGAATGTCACGCACAAAATAATTTAAAACTAGTAGCTTAATTATTATTTGTAACTATACAATCGATATCAGGGAAAGGTTCTTGAATGTGTACATTTAAGAACTGAAAAAACCTCTTCCGTTGAAAACATCTTATTGAATAATTTATTTAAGTTTAGGGTGTATAATGGTACATTATATAATTAAAACACTTATGAGAGCATATTTTGGTATAAGGATATTTATCAAAATGATATTGATCATATAAACTGTGGATAATAAAAATTATAATTGTAAACGTGATTTCCAAAACCGTTTATAAATCTATCATAAAATTCACATCTGACATCTATGAAAACTAAAGATTCATTGTAGAAATTGATATAAAAAAAGAATAGCAGAAAAATTAAGAATTAAGTAAGTTTTTTGATAAAATTGCTATTTTTCCCTCTGTGGTCTATTATTAGAGTTTAAACATAATTTGTGTAATAAAATTAAAGATTACTTAACATTAATATCCGGTTCATGTGTTTTTTATTTATAATTTCATTTCAATGTTTTATTAGAATATCATTTAGAAAAGTAATGCATTGAGATTTTTTCTAATATGTTTAAACTGTTCATTTTAAGGCTTTAGGAGTATATTATAATTTTTATGATTTTGTAAGACAGTTACAAATGTACATAAAGTATTGGTTTCTTTTTCGCATTGGTGCACAGTTATAACTAAAGTATTCATTGCAAGTGGAATACGCTCGTAAGTAAAATATACTATACATTCATGATAATTTTGGATGGAAATGTACTTCCAGTACTTAATTTTCAAAAATCGCAAACTTAGTCTTTTATTTACTTTATACTATACAACATTCTACTTATTTTGTTCTGTGTGGGATTTATTAAACCTCAATCTAAAAGAAAGTAAATATTATAATATATGTAAAATGTATGTGTGTAAATATGTATAGTATAAAGATTTTTAAACAAAATATATTAAAAAGAAAAACATATTTAAAAAAACATTTTGCAAGCGAAAAATAAAGAATTTTCTGCATTTTTTTTTCAAAATTGATGTTTTTTAAATGTAAACAGCTTGCTTTTAAATTTTTCAATTTTCTTAGAAATCAGTTTAAAAAATCTCAAAGCTTCTCAAAAAATGTCAAAGAATTTTAAACAAAATTATAAAATTTAAAATTTAATTTATTCACATATTTAAGTAATTTGTCCTTAATTTTAGCATCTTAATAAAACGTTATACGTAAAAAAAAAGAAAGAAAAAAACCTTACCTGTGAACGGGAAATGATATTTTGCACAAATTTTTCATTTAGCTTGTAGAAAATAGAAGAAAAAAATATTTTTGACTCAAAATTGCGTACAAAATTTTAGACCAAAACATTATTTTTTTTAAATAAATCAAACGAATTTTTTTCAGAGGGTTTCGACTTTCATCCTCGAAATTAATCGTGTATATCCAAATTATTAAGCAATTTAAATCACCCATTACGTTATGAGTTATTGGATCATATACAAACATTAGTTGTATGTAATAAAATAAATAATTAAAATTATGGTTGCGGTTATAATATACACTCATGAACAAAAAAATTAGCGCACCAAGAAGGAGTCGTCAAAATGAAACGAAATTTTACATACATAATGACTACTTTGTTATACGTAAATGATTCGAAAATAAAAGAAAAATGATGATTTATTTCAGAGAAAAAGGTAAAAGTACGGAGGATTTAACACTCTATTGAACCCACTCTAGTGCGAATGCACGATGTGTTACGATTAGGCATTGAGGCATACAAGTTCTGTATGATGTCTTGAGACATTTCGTTCCCTATTTGCTGTAACCTTTACTCTAGTTCGTTCAAATTTGTGGGATCCCAACTGATCCCAGATATGCTCGGTTGGAGACAAATCTGGGGATCGGGCAGGACCAGAAAGGGCAGTAACAGTGGTGAGACAGTCTTGTGACACCCTTGCCGTGTGAAACTGAGTATTGTCTTGTTGAAAAATGGCTCCTGGGAGCCGTTACATGTGGGGCAACACATGTGGTTGCAGGATGTCATGGACATACCGCTAGGACATACATCATGGTGCCACGGATCAATCTTTAGGGGGACCGAATATTGTTGGCAATGGCACCCCATACCATCTGTGGGAGCGGTGTGTTGCTGTAAAACAAAGGCAGGATTGAAGCGTTCACCACGGGGTCTCCACGGACGAACACTGTTGTGATTGAATCTTGATCCGCCGCTAAAGACTACCTGGTCGATGGGTGGGCGTCAAGGGCAGCACACGTAATGAACCTTCAGCCAGGTGCCTTCGCATGGTTCAAGAAGACACAGGGGCCCCTAGTGAAGGTGCAACCTGTTCCTGGATGGCGGCCGATGAAGCAGTTGGCTGTACGCGTGCATTTCTTACGATGCAGCGGTCTTCTTGATGACTGGTCTGTCGAGTGCATCCTGAGCCTGGTCTTCGTGTAAATTACATTTCTTGGATACATTGATCCCAACACCTCCTCATAACAGAATCAGAGCGGCCTAATTGACCAGGTACTCGCCTAGCTGACCACCCAGCTTCCATCATGCCGATGATTCTCCCTCTCTCTCTCTCTCAAACTGTGACAGCTTTTCATATTGTCTTCGAAAACGGCGTAATGGCATGTCTACCTCAGCTCTTCCTTTGTAAATGATTCAGCACATTCAAACAAACTTTGGTTACCTGCTTTATACTCCACGGGGAACGACGTTAAACGCTCTCTACTGGCTATACGTAATGCACAATCACGCCGCATTTCTAATCATTTGCATATCTCCTCGACATGTACCTTCATGCCAAGTTTCGTTACGATCCCGCAATTATTTCTGAGTATCCATGTGTGTGTGTGTGAGTGTACATAAAAGATTTTATTTTTCTGATATAGCATTCAGCATTTTATTTAATAAAAATATATGTGGATTCAGGCAATTGTTAAAATATTCGGCTAATTTTATTATTTTGGCTGGTGTTAAAATTCATTTTTTATGTAATAAGTAAGAATTTGTATCGGAGTGTTTGATTATTTATTTACTTCGCATTATAAAGCAAACGCAAGGACAATTAGGTTAACTGTTTACATTTGAGTAGAGAAGAATTATATAAAATTGTTTTAACTTAATACGATTGTCAAATTTTATATTAAAACTCATAGTGAGGATACATAAATGGTTTAATTTTTGAGAGAAAAATAAACGATTAACACTACTTTTTTATAAATGACATAAATTTTTTTATGCAGTTTAGAATTTCTGCTTTATAAATATTCTAGAGATAACTATGTTTTACTTTTAAAACTAATTGATGTTTTTAATACATTTACAGGAATTCATGGAATATCATCGGTGAAATATGCTTTAGATGAAAACAGTATGATTTTAATAGACTTTTTGGTATAATTAAGATATTTTTTTTTCAGATTAGAGTATTTTTGTCTGATAACAAACGAATAATTACATTTCAAATTAGAGCAAACTTGAGTGACTAATAATAATTCTCAGAATTTTATTAAATTATTTTAGTTAAATACAAATTGTTTAAAATTATTTGTTTTATTTTGTTTTTATTTAATTACTAATAGTCCAATATAAATAAAGCTCAGATGAAGTTTATTATCTGAAATAACAGTTGTTCAAATAATAAATTACTTAAATATTTTTTTAATAACAGATAAAGGTTAAATCCCTTGGGGAAAAAATCTGCAACCAGAAAATTCAAAAAAATGTTATATACTTAGTGATTTATTTACCCTTCTTTATATATTCCCACACATCGTAATATTCTCCACATATTAGTATGCTACACTCAATCCTAATCTTTTTGCCTTTTGATGGATTTACTTTCTATTCAAAAAACTACATGATTGATTTATTCACACAGTTATTTATAATTATAGGAAAGAAACATGACACTAAATGTTACAATTTAATTTCTTAACTCTGTAAAAAAGCGAATATGTTTCATGTAACTATACAGAAAGTGTTTTTTACATTTTAATGTTTATTGGAAAGCTTTGTAATATATGTATATATAAACCTCCAAGTAATATAACAAGAGCACTAAACAGTATTAAAACATCATTGATGATAAATATATAAGCCACCTTAACGAAGCCTTACAGCTCATTTCCCTATAATTATCGTTTTTATGACGGTTGATATGTTTGATTTCAGACTAATGTCCAATTAAGACAAAACAAGTTTTAAAAAATGATCATAAGTTCATTTTCTCCTTAGCGGAAGCTTCTCAAGCATGTGTAACTTTAATTTTAATGACCCGATGGAGATGTTATTCGTTTATTAAGCACCTTATATTAAGATCGTTAATATCTTTTTTTTAAAAAAAATATGACTAGGTTTCAATTTTTTTTCCGAGGATTTATTTAGTGTTTTCTTATTCCTTATTTTGATTGAGTTCGCTTTACCGGGTCATTAATATTATTATATTATCTATCTGAAAATATTCTATGTCCGTGAAAAAATAAAATACAATAAAGTGAAATTAATATTTTATTTAAAATTCTGTTATTGTATAATTCTTTTAAATTACATTTAGGGTTTGACATATAAAACCTTTCAAGTGAATGAGTAGAGTGACTCAATATTTTTTGAAACAACAGTGCACGAAATTGCAAAATTAACATACGTGATTACTTTTTTTCTAAAAATATATAAAGAAAATTAAAACTTATGCTTCCAAACAGAAATTAAACTTTTAAATATTAATTGCTTAAGCGTACATATACATATGGATTTTGCACTAAAGGAAAATGCTTTATAAACGCGACGTTTGCCGAACCTCGTTCACACACCTCTTCATTGATTAACACAACTAAAAATGCATACTATATCAGCCCAAATATTTTCCACTTAAGCTACCAACGATATATCAGATTGGTAATAAGAAAAGGCAAAAAATATCGTGTACCAGTATTCAAAATCAATAGAATTTATATGTTTAGTCGATTTCACAAAAATGTACAGAACGTAAAGTAAAATTAACTCTTACAAGCAATAAATTATAGTTAAAAAACCAACAAAAAAACACGCTTGTATAGTGAATAAAACTAAAAAGTAATTCTTAATATAAAAATAAATAATTAACGAGAAAATTATTGTCTTTGCGTGGGTTGCTTTGTATTACATTTTTACACTAAATCCGCATTTCGAAATAGAACTAGTAAGAAATTATAACAATTAAAATAGAGAACCCTACGCTTTTACATCAATGACATTAATTTTCTCGTTAATCATTTTATTCTTTTATTAAGAGTTATTTTTTTAGATTTTAGTTCAATTCACTATAAAAGCTAGTTTTTATTTATTTATTTTTTTATTTCATTTTTTTTTAAACTATAATTTATTTTTCATTTTTTAGTTCGATCTACAATAAAAGCCTGTTTCTTTTTTAGTTTTTACAACAATCATTTATTCTTTGTTGATTTTATCCTTGAGTTTGATATTTGGAGCCTGAATTACGTGGCTGCCGGAATTAGTCTTACTCTTCAATGGGTATTAATTAATGGGTTTGAAGGGTACTTACTCTCTTCGTTTACGGGGCCTCGGATGAGTTCCATATCGTTGTATTTCAAAGATTCCGTCTCTATAGATACAGGTCTAATAAAAGTGCGTAAGAAGAAATATTAAATGTCAATCGTATTATCACCTTTTTTAACGTATTGCTATAATGTTAATTCGTATCATCCCTTCTAAACAAATTGCTTTATCAAAATAAAATAAAAAATATTTAGCAGTTAGAACATAAATTTATCACTTTTTAAACGTATTGATATTTTGTTAATTCATATCATCACTTCTAAATCTATTGTTTTATCAAAATAAAAAAAGAAATATTCAGTAGTATGAACATAAATTATTTTTTTTACATGCACGAGTCTTTTTATTTTAGTTTCCATTGTCAAGAAAACTAGATTTAAATTATGGTAAGAAATTGCTGACTCACCGACCGCCTCCTTTCTCACATAAAGAACATCTACTTTGTTTGTTTTATTTGTATTAATAACAAGCGTTTTCATTTTTAGGGTTGCACCTTTTTAAGGGGTAAGGTCTTTTAGTCACAAAATTTGGAAATGCTGTTTGGAATTAATCACTAAATTTGGAAATGGTATATGCAATTAGTCGCCAAAGCTGGAAACGATATAATGAATTAGTTGCCAAATCTTGAAATCCTTATTTTTGAGGATCTTGATCAGGACAATGGAAAAAAATTATGAAATTATTGTATTGTATTGTCATCAGTCCTTGACAAGTATGCAATATTTCCAATTAATCTGATCTTTTTAAGTGGATAAAATTGCCAAAGATTCCATTACATAGAAGTGAAACTTATAAAAGCGAGTTAACAAAGATGTTTTGTGAAGACTTTTGAGTTTACATAATTTCTCTCAAAAGGAAATAGTTACCTTCTTTTTTTTTCATTGAATATGTTTTTACTTGGAGTTAATGTTTTTCGTTTTTAGATAAAGAACTAATTATTTAATAGTCAACGATTTTTACATACTGTCATCTTCTAGCAATAATTTAATGCATATATGCCGAATTACATTAGTTACAAATGCGTCTGTATTTCTCTTTTAATTTAAAATCTATATTTTTAAAAATTATATATACTTACACAATGAACTATACAAATTTACAGATTTTGAAGTAATTTCGTTCTTTGTTTACAGGAGAAAAAGTACTTTGATACTATTTTTTAAGAAAATAAGAAATAGGAATTTTCGAAAACATAACTTGAAATTAAAATTAATCATAAAAGTAACATTTAAGAAAAGTTTTAAATAAATTGCGAAAGAAAAAATATCTAAATGTATGTCTCAAAAAAGGATAATAATAATCTCCAGCGTACAATATATTTTGGCACATTAAAGCATTCTTAAATTTCAATGAAATTTTAAAAAGTTTAAATGATGCCAATATGTTCTGTTACAATTTTTTTAAAAAATTCTGTGAATATATTCCATGCGGGACTAACGCTTAGAAGAAAAAAGTTGCAACAGATTTCTCAAAGTACCCCTATAAACACAATCCCTTTTATCTTACATTCCTCTTCCTCCTTACAATTCCTCTAACCCTTTAAATCTTCGACATCAATAAGTTACAAAAGAAAAAAAGTATCAAAAAGAAGTTACCTTAACGGTCATTCAATATACTATACTTCATTAAATAAACTTCTAAACCCTTTTCCATCTTGATCAAGTTTCTAATCCCCGTTTGCTTAGCTTTAGCTGTCTCAACGTTGACAGACCTGAAGATCGATGATTAGGCCGGAAATACCTCGTGGTTTCTTTCAAGACTTCGGTTTCCTTGTTCTTTGGTTAAACTAATCCGAAATCCTTGATCCTTCGGAAGAATGTTTACTGCGTGTTTCCTTTCTCTTAAATCTTGTTTGTCCCAGGTCGTTATTTACAGATGATGGAGTGTCGAGGACAGCTGAAGGTGAGAAATTGGGTTTCGGAAGTCTTTTTTCTTGTTTCTTCTAGTAGCAACTCAGTCATTCTTTATGCAGCGACAATAGGTATTGTTGTGATCTTTTCCGAATTATGGGGGGAAATGTATGAATAAGAGTTTTTACAGTTTCTTTTGAAAATTTTTTAATGATTGCTTGCAATTAAAAAGACTTTAGGACATATCTAAAGATTTAATAGTGATTTATTATTATATATATAAAAAATAAGTAGAGAAAAGGAAACTAATAAAAACAGACGTAGTCTTTTGTAAATAAAAAAAAATCCTGAAGTGACTGTAAAAGTCTATTGCAAATTAAAAAAATCCTGAAGTGGCTGTAAAGCTCATTTTTAAATCTTTGCTAAGTGCTTGTGAGGCAAATTGTCTTTTTTGATTGCCTTAACATATTTCTCAAATTTTAGAAGGTCTCTGTTCCTATTTTTGTCCTTTTTTTTGGTAAAACAAGTTAAATTGAGGAAGTATTAGAATACACATTTTCCATTTAACCCAAAGTAAACATGAGAAATTGGAGGAAAAAACTCAAAATTTTCTTTTTTATAGAAAATCGCCAAATGATCCAAGAAACAGCTTCAAAATTGGCATTATGATTGAATTTATTCGTTATCTTTCGTTTGAAATACTTAAAAGATTTAAAACAAAATGCCAAGATAAACGATAATATTGATAATTTACGTCAGGATCACAGTGTGGTTTTATAGTATAAAGATAATGTATGCATACAAAGCAACTGATTCAAAATTATACATTTCCTTGCATATTAAATAATTGTGTTAATATAACACGTTAAGCTTGCGAATACTCCCTTGTCTTATATTCCGGTATAGTGGTTAGCATCGCTGACTGCTATGCCGTTGGGCCTGGGTTCGAATCCTGGAGAAGGCATGGATGTTTGTAAATGTATAGTGCCTTCGCGGCATGGGGGTACTTTAAACAGCCGTCGAACAGCAAGTCCTCTTGTTAGGTTGGTGAACGGGGAACCGAGTTGGGAGGTCCCTGGCCACCCTCAGGGTGTTATCCCTTAAAATTGGGGTGAAACCGAGCTGAATCGTTCTGTCACCTGTATGGTGCTCAAAGCTACGGTAAACGATAGGTGTCACTTAGCCCTTTCCCATGATGAATTTCGTGGACCTTGGTCTGGCCTTTGCCGATCAGGTGGAATTAGTAAAAACACCAACATAATTACTTTGTTGTTATAATGAAAGAATAAAAATGAGTCCATATGGAATAAATTTTACATGTGTCACAAATGTAACTTCTATTGTCTAAAGTTAAAAAACAGCTTTTTAAAACAAAAAAGAGAGGATGAAATTTATTTATGTTTTGTTGCTTGAAGTATATTCAAATAATCTCTCCTCAAAGAAATATTTTCTCTAGTCATCCATTTTCTTTCAATCCATTTCTATTTAAGCCGCTAAAATGGTGATTGTATATTTTTAATTTAAAAATTTTTATAATTATTAAAGTGAAAAAATAATAACACACTTCGGTCTTTGCGATTAAGGAATTAATAAACGATTTAATAATCCGGGAAATTGGGAAAAGTATATGATTAATAAATTAAATTTTAATAACGATAATTTCTAAATATGTTATTTGTAGGAATTTAGATGGATTCTTTTGGAATGTCAATTATTTTATTTAATGATCACTGGAATTGATACCAGAAGGTTTTTCAAACTATAGATGCAAGTAAACCGTTGCCATAACGTAGACTAAAATAACTGTGCAAGGCAAAGTTTCTCAAACCATGAAGCGCTCTTCTTTATAGGGGCGTGATAACCCTAAGAGGGGGGCACGAGGCTATTGAAAAGTATAAAACAAAAGAATATGAAATAAAATTATTAAGATACTGAAAGTAAACCAACACAATACATTCTGACATAACAAAAAATAAAATACACATTTACACTGATATAATACACTTATAAATGTATCAGCACTACGCAATATATTTCGTACTTAATTTAACAATACTAAGTCAAGGACAAGTTTAATAATTACCAGTGACCCCATGGGCTTTGTGACGGTCTCACTCGTCTTTTCATTAACATGTTCTTTGGGCTGTTTGGGGCCAGAATTAATGACAACTCTTTTCCTACCAAATCCAAAAAGTGAAGCGTGAAGGAGAGATGCAAATTAGGAAGATTTTAAATATCAGAAGTTAGAGTAAGCGGTGTGGCAATTTGGGGAATGTTATGGTAATCAATGATTCAGAGGTTTAAGAAAGATTGAGTGACATCTAACAGAAGTTATTCCTGACGTAGAGCCATTAGGTCAAGGTGCACTCCAGTAAAGACGCAACTTCCATTAAGATAGAATCGGTCGATCGAAATTAAGGTAGGATTGTGACTATTTAATAATAAAATCTGTGATAGTTTTGGAATTGAGTTTAGGCGATTTAGTTATTGATAGTGGTCTGGGTTACGCTATTTCGGTATTATATACATTGTGTGTTTAGTCATCGTAGAGATTCTCTACCTTATATTATTATTATTATCTAATATGTTAGAGGTTTAAGTTTAAGGTCTTAATAAAGTCATATTAAGATCATGGAAACTTTTAGTTCTTCATTTATTCCTACACATCTAGCTCACGCTGATAATCAAGGAGAGGGTCACCCGAGGGGGGCAACTTCACAGCTTTTAAGATATAAATTTATATACAAAAATTAATAATCATCTTTAAAATATGTACGGTTTAAAATTAATCTCTTGAATGCCTACTAAAAAACATATGATTATATTCCCAATGCCACCATTTAACACCTAGGCCAGCGTATGTATTGGGTGAGAGTGGCGGAGGGAATAAATAAGCAAATCCTCTGTGAAATAAATAAATCCTTCGGACACACTGTCAAGGTTATTTATTGCATTCCAAAACCTTCGAAACAACTTTATGAATAGCAGTGCACGGAAAAGAACGTACTTTGGAAAGACGTATATTTACGTCCGGGACAATTAACTTGGCTAAGGGGAACGTTAACATACGCCGGCGGTACTTAAGAGGTTAAAATTGTATTGTAGCTTTAGCGGTATTGGAAAGAGTCATCGAATTTAATACATTGTTATTGTATGGAGGGGGGCACTATGAATATTATCTTTGAATATTGGGTCGCATATATTGAAAGTTTGAGAAGCACTGACGTAAGTGAGGATTGTGCTTTTTCGGAGTTATCTCCTAGAAAAGAATTAAATCCGGTGTAGCCAACAAATAGTCGAACATTTAGTAATAAGTGGGAAAACAACATTAGACGCGTGTTCTTGCCCTTTTTTATATATTAACAGATCTATGCTGCGGAACTAAAGAATGTTTTCTGGTAGGGTTGGCAACCCCGGGATTAAAATAACTATTTCCGCATTTAATTTTTGTCTGAATTATATTTTGAAATTTTGTTCTCATGAAAATTTTCTAAAGATTTAATTCTCTGAAAATTTATATATGTTTTGGGGTGAAAAAAAAATTGGAAAAGGTAAAATAATTTTTAGAAATTCACAACTGGATCTTCTATTTTATATGAAGTAACATTTAAACTGATTCTCTTTCTTATTCAATACCTGAATAGCTGTGTACAAAAAAACCATTAACTGTAGCAGAAGAATGAGATAATGTTATCAAAGATATATAGATATGCGCCAATGCAACTTATTTTCAGGAAAAATTCGAAAAGAAATGTCCCTTTTTGAAAAGGAAAGGCGAGACGGGGTGACAACCTAGGAAGAACATACTCCTATTTATAAACAATAAAGGCTACTAGTGTAGAGTCTGAATGAGCATTTTCTACAGGAGGAAAATTTGTAACAATAATAAAAATCCATTTGAACAATAAAACTCTGGACAAAGTTTTTTTATAAGTTTATATACAGAAACACAAGAAATAAGGATTTTTTTAAAAAATTTTTCATTGTGCACTATTTTTATTTGTTTTTAATGATGAATTAATCCGTTATCTACCGACGGTACTTATAAATACTACTCACTTTAAAACTACATGGAATAACTAATTTTACGAATACTCTGACGAAACTTAACAGGAATATTCTTTTAATATCAATCTTCTAATATATATGGTAGCACGGGTTCTATGATGAGCATTTTAGTGCGGAAGGCAAATAGTTTTATAGTCGAAATTGCGTTTTCAGCTGACGGCTATTTCAGCGGATTTCGATGATTGTTATTTTTGTTCCGAAAAAATAGTTACTGTCTAAACGTAAGTGTCAGATCTTTTTTGTATGATAATGAAGACCTTAGAAAATGATTTGACTAATTATTTTAAGTTATAAGTGCATATAATTAATTTTACTGTTGAATATCTCTAACGGATTAAATTTCCCATAGTTTATAGGGCTGCGGTAGGCCAGTGGTTAAGGTATCGGATCATGGCAGGCATGTCATGAGTTCGAGCCCAGTACCACTAAAGACGTTAAATCTGTTGAGAGCTGAAACGTCCTCCCGCGTTGGTGTGGTTGTTAGGAGAAGGGGGTTCCAGCTCAGGTGTCGTCCACGTCACTTGACCATGGTTCAAAATTACGTGGTCCGTCTCCAAAAGCCCCCGTGTAGCTGAACAGTGCGACGTTAATAATCACTCACTCCCAAAGTTTATTATTTTATGTATGTATATCTCTTAATTTTCATTGGAGTGATTTAAAAAATATTTGTATTTCATGAAAAAATAGCAGTAAATCATAATGCAGTAGATAAAGTGTTAAATTTTGTCTTGATTTGTTTAGAGATAAACAAGAATACTAAACCAGTTTACTTTACCTTTCAGTTTTACTATGTAATTCCAACTAGGCTAATGTTTAAGGTATTTTTCATAAATAGTTTAATCCTAATCCTGGGACCAATCTGGGATTTGGATAATGTAATCCCGAAATCTAGGAATCAGAAAAGAAACCCGGGTTTGCAAACACTATTTTCTAAGGGCCTTTCCTGATTACTGTAATAATGCCTTGATGAGTGTTATTCAGCAAAGCATAAATGCTAGGTGAAAAGCAGCGCTTCCATAACGTAATTGATGACAATTAGTGAAGAGCATCATGGTTCTAATTGGAAAGTACGAAGTCATTCAGTTTGTTTAAAAGATTGGGCTGACAACTCATTACCATAGAATCTTTTATTCATCTTTAATAAAGTTTATAATTAATGAACAGTGAAAAGTGAGAAAAATAAAAACGTATTATGTTCAATACTTAATGTAATAAACTTTTACACACCAGATTTTAGGACACATTAAAAACTTATTTACTTTAAATATCTTTGAAATCAAGCATTTATTTCCAGCATTTCACGATTTTTGAGCTTTAAGTTCGGAAAAATAAACTTTCTCTTAAACTAGTTTTTTTTTATAAGATAATAAGTAAATTTTAAATATTCTACAAACATGTTTCTAAATTTTTTAAATTGTTTGGTTTTTGCAATTTTTCGTGCAAAATGAAAAGAAAAGTTACTTGATGTTGAAGTGTCTTTTCTTTTGAAAAAAGGGAATTCAACTTTATTTTTTATCTATCTTTTCCACTACTGAATCTAAAAAAAATGTGTATTTGAAATTTCTTGATATGGAAAACTTTAACGAGTGTTTTTGACACTTTGAAAAATATAATCTATTACGACTACAAAGGAAAATACGGGGGAAAGATTAATACCGTATGAAAAATATTTAGATTTTCTTTTTAAAAAAAAAATGCTTTTTAAATACTCACAGTGAATAATTTCAAACTTCAAATTAAGTATTTTTTAAAAAGTTTATAATTACAAGTCAAATCCTAAGATAGTAAATTCATCATTTTTTTTTAAATACTCCGAAAACATATTCATTTGAGACTTATCTGGATGACTCTCAGCACATTTTGAAGTAAAATTAAATATGATGTAGAAATTGTCCAAATTATTTTTAAACAAAATGATAATTTAAAATTACTGTAAATTATCTATAATTCAACCATCGTAACATACATTAATGTCAATAATTAGGTTTCTAGATCTCTAAAGATCACATTATTTCAGACACCTAATTTAATGACAATGACTTAAATCGGAGAATATTCAAACATTGCATTAAATCATAGGTTCCCAAACTTTTTGAACTGGCACCCTCTTTTCTAGTGAATATTTCGATACCAACAACTTCCACTTCAGAGAAATAAGAGTGTACATAATACATTGTGAAAACAATAATTAATTTCTTAAAAAAAATATTCTAAAACTAATAGAAATATTTTTTAAAGCTCCCAATTTTTTTTTCTTGGAAATCTGAAATAATTATTGCTACGAATGTATACAATTTTATAATACATACAATCAACATAAGGTAACCAGTATTAAAGTTTACTTTTGTGTACATAATCAACGTGTTTTTTAGTCATTTTTAAAACTATATTTGGTTAATCTGGCCATGCCCTCCACACCATCTCAAAAACCCCTAGCTTACTTTGGGTTTTTTGCTGCCCCCTGAAAGCCTCAAACGCCCACAAGGGGATGTTATCGTCCACGTTGAGAACCTGTGCATTAAATGCTTATGATGTATCATAAATTGATCATTGAAAATTCATCGAATAATTGGCTTTCCCAAGTAAAAGTTTTGAAAATTCTCATTTATATTAGCGTTGTCATTATATAAAATTACCTAAACGTTTGTACACGTAAAAAAACATATTTAAAAAAAAAATCCTAACTGATAAAAATATATATAATAGAGCAAAAAAAAAATGCACGTTTTGCTCTCTATTGTAATTCTTTCAAAATTAGTATTGATTTATCGATAACAGCGCATACACTTTTATTATTCCCCAACCAATTCGTTTAGCATCCGGAGGTATACAATACTCGTAAAATACAATAGTTTATTATTACGAAATAAATTATGGTAATGGAAATTAAGCAGATTACAACGGAAGTGCTATTTTAACAAAATAGCACTCAGAGATTTCATTCACTGCAGTTTTCTATATGATCTTAATTTCAAAGTGATTTTTGAAAGGAAAAGAAAACACATTACGTTTAATTTATTGTGCTCACTACTCCAAATAGAAAGATTATAAAATAATTTTTAGAAATTTACTATCAAATCTTGTTCAAGTGAAAAACAATATAACTATATACTACTTTCAGGTAATTTTTTGAAAGTTTAAATCACGATTGTGGGAAAGAAAATCTCCTGATAAATTCCAAAACCGAGGAAGCTAGAAAATGGAAGAAGATAATGTTTTAAAATATACATTCATGTTTCTTCAAATGTCGGTTTCATTTCACCCAAACCAACCACTTGACAAATCATTAAAAATGAAAACAATTAATATTGTTATTAAAGTCATTAATTTCTTTATTCTATTACTTCACCAGATAGTAAACATCTCATATATTACGACTATGACAAGAACGACAGTTCCCATTGCCTGGGCTACTATGTCAATAATAACTTTAATTCATAGATATGCATTATCACTGCGAGTACTAAAGTTGAAAATGTTATCTCTCTCATTGGTAAATCTATCCAGCAAATTAAAACACGACACAATAAAAAGAAATAATAAGTGGATTCAATTATGGACTGTTCTCACCTCAGTGTTCATCCTTACTTTTGCAGTAACAAGTGGTGTTACAGTTTATATTAATGGTACACAAACCTACTTATTTAATTTTGTATTGGAAAATAAAGGTTTGAAATTACTAGCAGTATTTTTTTACAGTTTAACCTTAATTATATATTTTATGCTGCCTCTCAATACGTTTGCTATTTACTATACAATTACTTGCAATTGTATGAGATCTCTGTTAATTGCCTTTAGAAAAGGAATAGAATCAATGCAATATCCCGAATTAGACCAAGCTCTTCGAATGTACAAAGCTATACAAAACTTAATTGCCGAAATGGATGAAGGAATGTCCTTCTTGATGTTTACATCCACAATTTTTAATGCAATTCCTATGTATTTTGGCATAACGAAACTTCTTCAACCAAGAGACTTTACCATGGACAGCGAAACTCTTTCAGTATGGAGCTTGTTTATTGCGAGTTATGGAGCTTTTATTGCAATGGCGGTGAGTGGATCTTTGGTGGGAGAAGCCAATGCAAAGGTTGTGGATCAATTTAAGGAAATGACAAGCAACAGGTGCAGTTTGATTTCATCTAAAAATGTATTTTTTCTTAAGAAAAGAAATGGATCCTTGACCGTTTGGAATATAGTTCCCGTGACTAGAAGCTTTATCTTTAGCATTTTCGGTACCATTTTTACGTATTGTATCCTCTTAGACAGTATGAGACAGGACATGTAAATATTTGTTTCATACAAGTGTTAAAAAGAAATCGTGAGATAGTATATTATCATAGTATTATATTCATATTTAAAATATGAATATTCATGTAATTGATGTAAAAAATAATGAAATTACTCAGCCAATTGATCATTAAAATAAATGCTACTGATTATATGTTCTAGTACATGTATATAAGACCTCATATTTACATTACTTATGATTGTCTATTGAGCTATTAGTTTACACCACACATAATTAATTTTGCATTGGATTGTTAATTATTTTAAATATTGATATATATTTTTTAACATTTTGAGTTAGTTCAAAAAGTTTTAGTTGTGTAAATAATTATAGTATTAAAGGCTAGCCATTTTGTTAGAGGAACTTAGAAGTTTAATTTCCAATGCATAACTTTTGAGATAAAACACCAAAAATGTGTTAAATTCAATCATTCAAAATATATTTCATTTACTTCTTTTTTTATTTTGGAGTTTAGATACTTGAGATATTTTAAAATTCAAATTTTTTGTTTCAAAAGTAAATATTAGTTAGGGAAAAAACCATTATTTTGGCAATAAATTCAAGACTTTATTTAACATGCTTCCGATTGTCCAATTTGAAACAAATATGTACCGTTTTGTTGTATAGTTTGTTGCCATTTTAAAGGTTGCATCATACTGCCTCTCTCATAGAAGTCTTGGCCTTTATTGGCGAATACCTCTAGTAATCGATTTTACCAATCTTCTCTTATCCCAATTTCTTATCACTCAGGAAGTTTTGCAATGCAAGAAAAAGGGTGTAATCGCTTGGCTTCGGGTCTGGACTATATGGTGGATGCATTAAAACTTCCCAACCAAGCTCCCAGGATTTCTGGTGAGTCACTACAGACGTTTGTGGCCTGGCGTTGTCCTGACTGAACACAACACCTCTTCTGTTGGCCAATTCTGGTGGTTTCTGGACAATCACTAGGTTCAAACTGTCCATTAGTTGACAATAGAGATCTAAATGTAGTGTTTGGCCACACGGAAGCAACTCATAATTAATTATTCCTTTCCAGTCCCACCAAATACACAGTAGAACCTTTCTGGCCATTAGTCCTGGTTTGGTCACCGTATGAGCTGCTTCACCACGCTTTGACCACGATCGTTTTCGCACAATATTCTGCTATGTCACCCATTTCTCATCCCCAGTCACCATCTGCTTAAGAAATTAGTCTATTTCATTCCGTTTGGCCAAGGCTTCGCAGGTGGAAAATCGATCCATCATGTTTTTGGTGTTAATAGGTGGCCCCCAAACATCGGGCTTCTTTTTGAATCCAACCTTGCGCAAATGGTTTAAAACTGCTTTGTGGTCAATCTTTAGCTTCTGGGCAATGCTGCGACTACTAACATGCCGGTCAACTTCGATTATTTCTGTGATTTTATCGACATTTTCGACGACGGGCCAGCCTGTGTGAGGTGCACCTTTAACATCAAAAATGCTTGAACGGAATCAACGAAACCAAAATTGCACGTAATTAGTTGTTACAGTCACACGATAATACCATTCGCAATTTCAGCCGTCTGGCTTGCATTTTCGCTTTTATCAAAGAAGAACTGTAAAATATACCGAATTTTCTCTTTGTTGACTTCCATTTTTAGAACGCTGTAGCTCACAACTGAATGGACCAAACAAAAAACAGTAAAGGATTTTTTTTAGTGTGAAATATCACCTTGACATAAATTTGAAAGTGTTTGATTGATACTTCATGAAATATCGACACTGCTGCTATCTGCTGGAAAACTAATGGATTTCCCTTTCCCCAACATAATATATGCTGTTTAACAAACAGCAAAATATATAAAATGCTGTATAGAAAATTTTGTGTACCTGTTTCCTATTATTGTATGTCACAGACCCTATTACATTCAATTAATATTTTCTTTTCTTTATTTGTATCTGTCCTATTTTTAAGTATGCACAATACCTATTTAGAATAGTTAGCACTCATTTCTGTGAACTCATCTCTGTGCGGTAGTCTTCCACTATTTTTCGAGTCAGACAGAGAAGGTACAGTCATGCAGAGCATCCCAACTTCTCTTCTTAAATTTAATCGTAACATTCTTTTATTGTACAATGTAGTATATTGTAAGCTATATTATTCAAAATGCACACACATACATATACTCTAGAAGAAAATAAATCTCTTTCAGTTAAACTTATTAGACACTTACTTACCAAATAAATAAATGTAAACATGTGTCATTACCAAGTAAATTTTGAACACAAATCGGAGATATTCATGCACATATATCTAAAGCGCATCAAGTTAAACAACAAATTAAGAAAAAACATTTTGTGTGAACACATAAGTTAGTAAATAAATAGAAAATCAAAAAAACAGGAGTAACAACATTAAAAACATTAATGATTTCCGAATGTAAACCCCAAAATATAATGAGTTAATAAAAGCATATATAAAAGTAATAAAATATTTTTGCATGAACTCTAATACTTAAAAGTGAACAAAACATAATTCTAAGAAATAAATTTTGATTAGGGAATGTTTTCCATCAAAAATCTGACATTTTATAACTCAACCGGAATGCATTACATATTGGCATGAAATTTCATTTAAAATTATATAAATGCTTAGATTTTTGAAGGAAATTCTTTAATAAATGAAATCTAGTAAAATTAATGTTATATTCTTATGAAATTAAAAAGTATAACAACAATTTTTTTAGAATGAATTGATATTTCTTTGTAGCTATATGATAGACGAAAGTATTTCCTGAAAAAATATGAGTTGCAAATTGTGTCAAGAACTTGAAAGATTAAGAAAAAATACTTAAGTAGAAGCCATAATATATTGCAGTAGGCTATATAATCTGTAGTGTATAAAATTATAACATATGTACACAATATTAAAACTATTATTTCAAAAATTAAAAACCAAAATTTCTAAGTCACGGTAAAATCACTGTATACAGCTAATATGATTTTTACAATACAATGTTCACAAGCAGAATTCATTAGTACGTAAAAATTTTTTACTATATTAAAATTCAATCAAATTTAGAAATAATTTGAATCTTCATGGTTGTTATTGGTATATGGACCACTATATTGTTGCTTCATAGTGCAGTCTTAAGAGATATGTTGAGCTATTAAGCGATTATATAGATGCTGCTGGGGTAATTTGTACAGGGAAGTATTTTAAATATCGAACAGGAGATTGTAACTATTCTTACTATTTACGTAATTTAAAAGCTTCAAACTGCATCCCATAGAATTTTTGTAACAAATAATTTTATTTTATTATTTTCAATAACAATACACGTTTATTTAACCAGACTCAATCCTCTAGAATCAGTAGTAAAATGCTATTTTTTTACGTATATCTTTTCAACACATTTATGTAATATTAATAGCATACTTTTCTCTTCAAAACCTTAGGAGTATCTATTCATTTTTTGCAAGATATATGCCACTGATTCCTTTTGGCTTATGTATGTTATAATATTCATTACACATAGGTTATGTTGAAAAAAATATTTGAATTATGATAATTTTAAATCAAAATGTAATTTATTACAGCACTCATGTCTCCAAAATTAGACCCACTGTGTAGGGGAGTGGTGAACATTAAAGCTGTTGAGAGCTCAAACGTCCTTCCGTTGGTGGAGTGGGGTAGTTAGGAGAGGGGGTGCCAGCTTAGATGCCGCCCTCGTCACTTGTCCAGGGTTCAAAATTACGAGGTCCGTCGCTAACCCCCCTGGAGTAGCTGAAGAGTGCGACGTTAATATTCTCTCATTCATGCACGTTTCCAAAATTGGGAATCTAAATCTTGTGTTTATTTAGATATTATTACATTTCGTGTCATATCCAGAAATAAAAATTGTTTATAACCCCCAATAACAATAAATAGTATGATATTCATATAAATTACATTCGTAAATATAGAAATATATGTGTTTGAAAGGCAAATCATGTTTGTATAATTTTTTTACAAGCTAAAAACAAGACGTTAAGTACTTAGTTTCAAGATTAAAATGTTTGTATTATAAAATACCTGACTTCTGTCGAAATTTTCATTTTTCTTCTCAATCAACTTAAAAAATCTCGGTCCATTAAAAAGAATTTTTTAATTCCATATAAACAGCATTTGATAATTTTTAGTGTCAAATCAATAAGTTAAGCTTGAAGATATTGTGTAGAAATATAGAAGACAAAATCATACACTGCATCTACTCAGCAATCTAGTTTAAGGTATCCGCTACGTTCGGAACCGTGATTTTAAAAAAGCGCATAAATGGATAATTTTCATGATATTTAGTGTCACTTAGATTAGAGTACACGAATAAAATTGTTTTAAGGACATTTTGACAAAAACAAATTATTTAAATACAATATTTTGGCAAAAAAATTAACTTAGAATAACCGTTTCTTCAAAATGTTCTCCTTTTATAAAAAATGCTTCTAATAGAACAATATTTTGTGTTTATATAAAGTAAAGATTTCTCCAGAGAGTCTGGACTATTTCTTAAACAATTCACATTATTTTCAGAGTTACAACCAATTGAAATAATTATCGGCTTTCTTTTCTTAAAATTGCTCCCCTCTGTTGTGAAATATGGATAAACCCACTTCTAAGTTATATATTTGAAAAATTCTAGTTGAGCCTCTGTAAAAAGTTCTGAGCTATATACAGACAAAATATTATTATAGTAGAAGCATTTTTCACAAAAGGAGAATATTTTGAAAATGGATCATTCTATGTTCATTTTTTATAAAAATATTGTACTTCAATAATTTTTACTGTAATAATATTCTTAAAACAATTTTATATACATTTTCGAATCTAAGTGACACTAAATATCATAAATATTATCCATTTATACGCTTTTGCAAAATCACGGTTCCTAAAGTAGTCGGATACATTAAGCTTAAAAAATTGTCATTCTCACATAGAAAATAACATTTACAAATCAAACTAACAAATAAAAAAAAGAGAAGTACCTTAAGAAAATAAGATAAAATTCTTTAAAAAAACGTATCTTGATGCATTTTTCTTTGGTATTCATAATGTGAAATATGTGGTGCTCATATTTTTATTTACTACAGCGATTTTTACTTCCAGAAAAGATATACACTGAATTTCCTTCTTCATCTTTTAGTTTTCCATGTCGCTTTTATAAAGGGAGAAGAAAAAGAACCTCTAAAATGTAAAGATCAAAGTTTTTTGAAAGTTGAAAGTTCAGTATTTTGCATATTTACGTCTCAACTACTCCCCGCTCCCCATTAAACTTTTGATCTTTTCAAAACCTATCAGGGACGAATCGATAACAGAGAATGGAAATATTTTCTCTGCGGATGACATATGCAGTTGCATACAAAAAGTCTGGTTAGAAAATGTGAAAGAAGGAGAAAAAGGGAAAACGAAAACGGGAGAAGAAGGAGTATATTGCTTGTGGAAAAGAAACTATAGAACTTACCCAAAATTTTACGATTATCTTGGTTTTATATTTTTGTTTAGGAAAACTGTTTAAATTTTTTTTAATAATAGTTATTTTCTTTTAACCTTTGACGCAGCGATTTTTTTTAAAAAATCGCCTAAATCAGTGCTCTTCTTAAAATTGCAATATTCAAAACCCAATATTCAATCATAATTTTCATCGCGCCCCCTTATACTATAACAGTGTATTGAATTCAATAATATTATTGACACTTAAACTACGATACGACTTTAAACTTTTAAGCACTCCCGGCTTACATAAACGTCTCGCTAAACCAAAATCTTTATTTTCCCGGACCTATATATACATCAATCAGAAGTATGATCTTTTCTGTGCACTGCTATCCATAAAATTGCTCCGAAGGCTTTGGAGTACAATAAAAGAACCTTGACAGTGTTTGCGGGGGATTTACTTATTTCAGATTATTTGTTTCTTTATTCCCTCTCCCCCCCCCCAAATACATCACATACAATCGCCTACGTGTAAAATGGTTAGCATTGCGAAGCGAATCGCGTAACTTTTAATTGGCCGTTAAGGGATTAATTATAAACCATACAAATTATGAAGATAAGTGTTAATTTTTGTTTTTAATTATATATATGACAAGCCCATGGGTTCACTGGTCATTAATAAGCTTGTTCGTAATTTAATATTGTTAAATTAATTATAAAATACATTGTGTAGCACTGATATATTTATAAATGTAATATATCAGTGTAAATGTGTATTTTATTTTTTATTATTACAAAATATATTTTGTTTGTTTACTTTCAGTAAATTAATAATTTTTTAAATAGTCTTTTGTTTTCGATTTTTCAATATGCTCGTGCCCCCTAAGGGGGGGGGGCGGGGCGTGCCCCACAGTTTGAGAAACGCTGGCCTACATAGCAGATATTCATCTAACTCATATTTCAGCCCCCTATTTCGTCGTGTTTTATATATTTCCTGTGGCATTTTGGAAGGAGAAATTTTGATCTCTTCTTATATACATAAAAAAATTACTCTTTCTCACTTTTTCCCTTTTCTTTAAGTCAAATTAAACCAAACAACATACTAGATATTTTTATTAATACCTTGCGGGGACTAACAAAAATTATACTTGCGCATTATATAGACGAACAATTTCATAAAATTAAAAGACGTCGCCATTTCAGAAAATTTCGCCAAATATTGTCAACATTGTAAAAACTGTTCAATACGCACGGAGAACGGATTCCATCCACTATTATCTGCATATCGTGACATTTTGTCACGTCTTTTCATTTGACGAAATTTGTCGACGGTATAATATGTTAGTACCCAAAAATTTCGTCCTTATTAATTTTGTTTTCATGAACTAATACTTTTTAAATTTTTAGAGAGAGGTGAATTAAAACTACAAGTATATGTATTTAAACGCTTTTTCATTATAGGTATCATTATAGGTAAGAGCAAACTATAATGGAAAAACTAATATGGACATAGACTGACATTTTAATAAAATTTAAGGAGGTAAATATAAAAAAAAGAAGTATAAACAAGCATGAGATAATTGATAGAGATTTATTATAAATTATAATTTGAGATATGTTTAATATATACACACATTGCTATAAAAATCTATACACCAAGAAATAAGAATGGGATTGTAACGAAACTTGACATATAGGTACGTGTTAGGCAGATATTCAAACGGTTAGAAATGCAATGTGATTGTGGCAGCAAGGTGTTAAACTACCACCAGAGGTAGTTTAACACCTTGCTGGTAGTCTGGTACACATTGCAGCAACTCCGGCGTACCTTTGGAAAACAAGACGTTTCGTGCCATTAAGTGTTCGCATAGTATATGTATTCCCTCTTCCGTTCTTGGTTCCAGGAAAAAGTTCGCAATATAAAGGTTCGACTGTATATGTGTGTGTTTAGCAAGGTAGCACTTATAGCGCTCGCAACAATTTAAAAGCATCAAATACTGTTGGAGAGAGGTCAGTCAAACGGTTTCAAAAAGACTTACGGTAAACGTAGTACAATTCTGGTATGGGCAGTCGGCTGCACCACACTTTTTGTTAACGGTGTTTCATATTGAGCAAGATGAAAGTATCTGTTTTTCTGTATTACATAACCCTTACTATTTTAAACCCTACTAATGACTAATATATTCCAATTCAATGTTATTCTTACAATTATTTAGTCATCTTTAAAGGGAACCCTATATTTAGGATTTTCCCAGGATCTGCACATATAGATACAGTGAATCATCAGCTGCCCAGATTAAAAACAAAACAAAAACTGGGAATATAAATCTATGTGTGATTATTCTATTGAATATGTCCTTTTTTATTAAGGGTTTGAAAATTCTATCTTCTCAGAATCGCTGATGAATTAAGATTGAGACCGCTAACGAATGCTGATGTCGAGGATTTAATTAGACTCTTTACTAAAAGTTTAGAGTTTGATAAAAAAAATTCTCTAGAATTCGCATGGAAGTAATTGAAAAACAAATCTAGAAACAAAGAGAGTATTCCATTCGGACATATGATTTTAAAAACTCTACCTGGAATCAAAATTAAAATAGATTAGTGAGAGATAGCTACCCGCCTGTAACTCAAACAAAGCTAAATTTATTAAAATTAATGAATCCTTATGAAATTCATTGCAACTTAATTGCTTTTCTGTCATTGAGAGATAGATTAATCGAATCGATACCCTGAAAGAAAAATTGAAAACTTATTAGCCTCTAATTCTTAAGCTTGAAACTGACAACACTGCCGAAAGAGAACCAAATCCAATCGCTGAAGAATTTGATCGTATTAGAGAGTTATTAATAAAAATTCTTTAATTTAAGTCCCGGACAATTTAAACAAGAGGTTGTAAAGTAGAAAAAGTCATATGTGTGCCTCCCTAGAGTGACTTAGCGTTTGATTTGCAAAATTTCATTGAATAATCATTAAGCGATTTTAAATGTGAAAAATAAGATTTATAAAATATTTTGGTCAGACATCTGTTAAAACAAAATATGTATTCAAACCACATGGGAAAATTTTATAAATGAATTGTCAAAATAATAATTATCAGATAAATATAAATGACAAATTAGATAAATATGAATGACAAATTAGAAATATGAAATCGTTAGCGAGAATTTCACAAAGAAACAAATCTAAACACTATCGCTGAGAAACACAC
The DNA here is from genome assembly GCA_019973955.1 of Trichonephila inaurata madagascariensis. NCBI lineage: Eukaryota > Metazoa > Arthropoda > Arachnida > Araneae > Nephilidae > Trichonephila > Trichonephila inaurata. Next base: position 24,192 of record BMAV01025116.1, on the reverse strand, counting down.
GAATTAAAAACTGTTAATTGAAGATTCGACATTTATCATTTGTACAAACTAATGATATCAAATGTGGAAATAAATATAATAGTTGAAAAAAAGTTGGAAAGATTTCGTAAACTCGTTATTATTATTATGTATTTATCGATAAATCTTCAGATTGCATTAGTAAAAATAAAATGTAATGGTCTTGAATTTGAACGTCTAAGAGATTTGATTAGATATAATATTCATAGGATCAAACACATTACAAAATTTTTTTACCAATGCTGATACTTCTAACTATAAAATGGAAGATATTGTAATTAATACATATAGAGAAATTAAGGCCTTTAAAGGTATGGATTCAGAAAAATCTAAACTAAAATTAGTTCAATAAAATAATCTTTCTTTTTTATGATTTTCAGTTACTAGAAACAAAGATGAAAAAATTCCTTCGATTAGAATTTCTTTATTCTAAAGCTTTGCTTTCATGTAAATGCTGTGTTTTAATTACATTTCTCAAAAATTGTGATAAGAGGAACAATTATTAAAACAGTTGTTTCAAAGTCTCATTAAATAAAAATGATGTTGAAATCACTGGTAAAAGAAAGAATTCTAATGCGAAATATGCAAGAACTAAATTTGTAACAGACACTTAAAAAATTGATGAACGATTTAAACTGACAATCTAATCATTTTTATCTGTTTAGTCTGCAAAATGTAATAAATTCAAGACAAGTTTATTTAAATACTAAACAACTTTTAGAATAGAAAAGAGATCCAGCAATTAGTTGAAAGGTATGCGTCAGTCAAAGTAAATGAAAATTAAGTTTTCGAAAAAAAAGCTAACGTATCTAAAACAAAATGAGGAACCATTCAGTCAACCCTTCTCTGGTTTTGCATTCGCATAAAAGTAAAATATTGAGGATCAAATACAATTCTTTATAACAAAAATAACTATTTATTAATATTAGTTTTACTGGTTATTTTCGCCTATAAAAAGTATTTGCTATTATGATAATTATATTCGTAATTTAAATCTGTATTTTCTTTCATATGTTATGTATGCGACATACATTTGTAAAACCTACATTAACTTCTGATGGGAATTGGTTTGGGTTTTCATCTTTTTTCCTTGGAGAAAGTGATTTCAAAATTTAAGATCTCATTAGCATTCCACCTGACAAAGCCACTTCGAATTATAATTCAGTTTTAAAAAAATGTAAATATGGAAAATAGATCATCTGCATGAGATATTTCAATTTCAAATGACAATCAAAGAACAGATTTATTCTTAGAAGCATTTGACAAAACGAAACTTTTGAAAAAGTATGCTTTCGTCAAGAGTTAGAGAAAAAAGGAATGTAATTAAATTCAGTAATAAAGATTTTGAAACCAAGCGGTATTATTTAATTAAAACATTTTAAATTCCAATTTGGATAGATGAACCATTATGAGATTTAACCAGTTAGAAGATTATGATTCACTTTTTTCCAATTTCGAAGCATGAATCACGAACCCTGTTGTTGCTGGATTTGAAACTATAGGAATGTCCAAAGCCTCTTCCACTGGTAAATCTCTAGAAACTGTGCTATAAGAAATTATTTAAGGGAGGTCATTTAATCTGTACATCCATCTTATGATTTATTTACTTCTTCACCTGGAAACAAAAACAACGGAAAAACTGTCTTATAATACAAAAGAAAAAGTACAATTTATTCTACTTTAAAGTAGGGATATTTAAACCTTGACCCGCTGAAGGTATTTTAGTGTCCCCACATTTGAATTTGAGTCAATTTCAAGAAAAATTGCCTTCTCAATTTTTTGTCGTTAAAAAATATTTTTTTCTTATTATTGATTTTTAAAACAATCCATTCATATGTTTTAAATCCATTTAAGGAAAACCTATTTTGAAAATGACGAATGTTTAAAAAATATATCTCATCACTGTAAATTATTTTAAAAATCTCCATTTCACTCGTTTTTAAACCAATATATATTTATGTACAAATCTCTAATAGCGTCTTTTCTCTTAGAGAATCAGTTATAATCTTATAAAATAAACCATTTTTTTGTACAGTATAACGTCGTTTTTCCGAACGTCAATTATCCGGAGCGTCAAATATCCGAACCAGTTTCTCTTTCTTTTTTTTCTTTTTTTTTTCTCAATTACATGTACTGTGAAAATAATCAATAGTATCAACATCTCATTTCGAAACCTAAATTTATTCTAAAATAAAAAAAAAATAGTGATTACACTGATCAAAGCAATAAATTAATAGTGGGTGCGCTGGAGCCAACATAGACAAAACAAAAAAAAGGAAAGTTTTGCTTCAACTGTTAATGAATACGTTTTCAAACAGTGCAATGCTCAACATTTATTTCGCATGAGTGCATAGGTGACGGAAAATCTTAAGGTCAGGGATATTTGGGGAATTCAGTTGTATAATTTGGTAAACATCTACGCGGAATATTAGGTCAGTTTGTTTCCCAGTTAGGAGGTGTATACGTGCTTTTTTGTTGAATTGTGAACTGTTATGGCTTCGAATTCAAAATGGAAGCTAACGTCTTGAACATAGAGACAAAGCTTGGAATATTGAACCGTCTCGCGAAGGGAGAAAGTGAAGCGTCCACAGTTTTAGAATTTAGGAAAGTCAACTATTTCTGAGGTAAAAAAAGCTGAGAAACCATTTTAAATTTTGCCTCAAAACTTGACTCAGAAGATGGTTCGAAGAAAAGGAAAACTATGAGGGAAGCAAACAATGTACTTCTTGATCGTACACTCTACTGCGGTTTTCACAAAGAAGGAGCAAAGGGGAGCTAATATCAGGCCCTCTGTTGTGCGAAAAAAGCTCTGGAACTTAACGAGAAGTTAGGCAGTTAATCTGATTTCAAAGCTAGCACTCGTTGGTTAAAGAACTTTAAATCGCGCCTCTTTAATCTTTTAATACGGGAACTGCAGATTGAAGGTGAATCATTGTCTGGCGATAAGAATTCTAGCCACAAGTTTAAGGAAACATTTTTGAAGAGTGTGGAAGAAGATTACTCCAGAGACGACGCTTACAACATAGACGAGACAGGAGTAAATTGGAAGACTCTGCCGAGAAAGTCATTGGCTTCAAAACGGGAGCCCACAGCACCAGGCTTTAAAGTCAACAAGGAACGTGTTACAGCCATGGTTTATGCAAACGCTAGTGAAACACACTCTTTGCCATTGCTTGTGATTGGCAAATCTAAGAAACCTCGTTGCTTCAAAAATGTTTCATGCCTTCTTACTCTTTACAAGGTGCAAAAGAGTGTGGGGATGAACTACACCTTTTTTTCTGAATGATACTCTAAAGACTTCATTCCTAAAGTCAAGAAACTTTGTGAACATGAAGGGAAAACAGAATTTACAAAGTTTTACTAATTCTCAATAATGCTCCCTGTCACCCACCTGTCGAAATTCTCAATGCTATTGATGACGACTTCAGCGTAATGTATCTTCCACCAAACGTCACTGCGCTGGTGCAACCAATGGACCAAGGCATCATTGAAAGGCTTAAGAGAATTTATAGGAAACAAGTTTTGCGGAGATTACTTTTGGCAGAAAACGACGCAGAAAATGTTGCTACTTTTGCTGAAAAGCTCAATATGAAGGACACCTGCTATGTGTTAGCCGAAGCGAGGGACTAGATCGAAAGACAGAGCCTGCAAAATGCATGGAATAAGTTGTGGCCAGATTAAGATGTCGAAAAAGACTTCAATGACGACCACAGGGAGGATATTACCGATCCCAGGATTTCAAGTGTGCGATGAAGATGTAGAAACCTAAATGGCACGCGATGCAGAAGACTGTGGATTTCAAATGCTAAATGATAACGAGATTGTGACTTCCGTGCAAGAAGAATCTGACCCTGTCGACGATGAAACGGATGAAGATAAGGACAACAAGAACAAAAGTAGCAAGGGTCCATCAAATGCTGACGAGTTTTCTGCGTTAGAGAGAGCTATGGAGTGGTATGAACAACAATAAGAGGGCTGTCCTACTCAACTACTGCTGTTAAAGAGAATCAGAGACCTTGCAGTGAATAAATAAAGGTGTATAAAGGTACAACGAAAAATAAGTGATTATTTTCCACAATAAAGATAAAATTGCGACGTTTTGAGCCTATTTTACTTTTCCTTCAAGCACGTTTCCCGCATATGAGGATTTTCAATATTGGTATAGTGTGCAGTTTCATATACTGCATAGATCACATTCAGTTTTCGGTTATCCGAGCAATCGAGTATCCTAACGGTATCCGGTCCCAATTGATTCGAATAAACGACATTCTACTGTAAACATTTTCTGATAACACTATTTTTCAGCTGACTTGTGGCCCGTGGAGCTTTGTGAACTTATTGATGTGGCCCGTGGAACTTTATGAACTTATAGATGTCGCCCGGGCAAAAAAGGTTGAATACCCCCTTAAAGAAAAGTATTTCGAATATTTTTCGAAAATTAAGAAATTCTTAAGAAATTTAGCAGAAAATATAAATGTAATTTTAAAATCTTCACTTTCTTTAGAGTAAAACTGTAACTCAAGAGGAATATGATTTGCTGCTTAACCCGTTTGGGACCATGGTCACATATTTTTAATTATGTGTTTCTCCCTTTAGAGCTCACGATGTTATGCGTGACATTGAGCTTTCCCCGTTCTGAGGCCCGTGATCACACAAATATGATCTGAATTTGTGACGTTTTCATTGTACTTTTTTATCAGCAGTAGATGGCGGTTGAAATCTGTTTCTTTTCGAATAATGTTTCATCAAACTTTGATCATAAATATGTGTTATTGGTTCCGAGTTCTTTTTAATTTGATATGGGACATTTATGAATATTAACAACTGCACATGCTTAGTTCTTTCGAGAGAATTTGGAATTCGAAGTTTTGTGATTTAATATTCTTTGAAATTTTGTTTATATTTTTAAAAAGTTGGAAAAATGGTGATGAAAAGTTTATCATTAGTTTTATGAGAGTGGATTTATCGTTTGGGCTTCGTTAAATGCCATTTTGTATGTTTAAGGATCTGTTTTATTTTAATCAGTGTCAGAAAGAGTGAAATATTTAAGTGAAATTGAGATTTCTCTCTAAATTAATGACCGAACAAATAGTGAAATAGAGCGAAGTAAAATCTTTCGTATATAAGCTGTAGAAAATATTGGTATTGAAATAATTTATTACTTTGATAATAGAGCAGATAATTAAAGTGCGAGTCCAGAAAAACATTTTATAATATGTAATAAAAGCTTCAAAATTTTTAAATGTTATTAAAAAAATTTCTTACATTTTTCTTATATTATCAAATATTTCCTTTATTTTGAATATTCGTATGTAAGAGTACGAAATTATTGTTAATTTCTGAAAGTGTGTGAGTGTGTGTGTGTGTGTGTGTGTGTGTGTGTGCGTGCGTGCGCGTGTGTGTGAAAATTAAATATCGCGAAAAATTTTAGTACAGTGTAGTCAGAAATTATCAATGAATATAATCCATAAATTTCGGCATATTTTATGACAATAATGTTTTGAATGAAGTTAAACAAGAAAAGTTTCTAGGTCCCGTGAGTGCGTAGTATTCTCTCGGAGCAGGTGTACCCGGGGGAGCGCTTCTTTCTCCTTTCGCTTGTCCTGAGCGGGTTAACATGCTAAAATATTTTGCTAACTTCGATACGTAATAAACACTATAAATTAATTAAACTTATGTTGAAGAAATATTTCTCATCACCATAGTTTTTAATCTACTTGCACAGATTTAAGAAATTTTCTAAATCAACAAGACTTATAAATTGAATTATACGAACGACGAAAATAATTAATTAGAAAGAAAAAAAGGTATTCTCTAGTATTATTTCAATAAAAAGTTTTTCACAAAAATCCGTTAAGTTTTCAACAATATTTCGTAAACCAAATATCTCATCATAAAAACTCGAGTAAAATAACGACATAATCATTACGAATATTTTGAAATAATGAATTTTCCATGGCATGAAAAATTTCAACCTTTTGCATTGGTATAATTTTATTAAACTATGAGGAGAAAGACATAAACTTAATTAATTTCAATTTATTCCTGAAATTCTTCAATAATGAAGACATTTCTGATGTCTTATTAAGTGAAAAGAAATATTCATGCCTTAATATGCTTTATAATTATTTAGTATGTGTGACCAAAGGATAAAAACAAAATGTCACCCAAAAATAAAATTTATAATATTTACTATAACAGTAAAGGAGAACAACAAAGGAATCTGTGCTAACGAACCTAATTACATCATTTTCTACTTAATTAGCTTTTTTTTTATGCGCGGTGATTTGTTTCAGGTCTTTCCAATCGCTAGTTAAGGCTACAGAATTTTTATAATTATTGCGCTTGTAACAAGATTTTATTTTATTGTTCTTTCGTTTTCGTTACATAGGTAACTTGCATTTAAAAAGGGGATTGGAAATCTCATAAATTTGCTATGCATCTTATTGTGATGATTATGCAAGCTTTGATATTGAATACGTTAAGGTATCCAACTACTTTCGGAAACGGGATTTTGTAAAAGGGTATAAATGGATAATATTTATGATATTTAGTGTCACTTAGATTACAAAATGTATATAAAACTGTTTTAAGAATATTATTACAGTAAACAATTATTTAAATAGGGCTAAAAATTAACTTAGAATAAACTTTTTTCAAAATGTTCTCCTTTTGTGAAATATGCTTCTATTATAATACACTATTTTCCCTGCATATAGTTCAGACCTCTGTACAGAAGCTCAACTAGAATTTTTGAAATATATAACTTAGAAGTGGGTTTATCCATGTTTTACGACAACAGAGGAGAGAAATTTTAAGAAAAAAACGCCGATCATTATTTCAAATGGTTGTAACATTGAAAATAATGTGCATTTTTCAATATTACATAATATTTGTACATTATGTACATTTATGTACATTTGTACATTTGTTAATTATGTACATTTTTCAATATTACTTATTTTTGGTTCTCCAAAAGGAGAACATTTTGAAAAAAAGGTTACTCTAAGTTAATTTTTAGCCGAAATATTGTATTTAAATAACTTTTTTTGTCAAAATGTCCTTAAAACAATTTTATATATGTATTATAATCTAAGTGACACTAAATATCATGAAAATTATCTATTTAAGCCCCTTTTTAAAATCACGGTTCCGAACGTAGTCGGATACCTTAAAAAAATTGACTTTAATAAGAGATATCTAGATTTTATTTTTATTAAAAGACAAGAATTTAAAATTTTGTCTTAAAAGAACAAAATAATTATTTCCCTTACTTGTTCGAAGGCAATCATTTGGAAGGTTTTATTTTGGTAGATAAAACACTTTGATACAAATTATCATCACGGAAAAATATTTTATATCAGTTATTTCCTTTTTTTTAATATACTGAAATTGAAAATACATTATGATATATCAAATAAAGTAATTTTTTATTAATCGAAAAGAAATATACCTTGCGTATGTCAAAATGATTTTTTTCTTGTAAGTCTTGCCATTTAGAATACCGGACTGAAAATAAAGTAATCCCACCAAACAAATTGTGCAGATATTTTTTTTAAATAAGTTCTAAATATAATATACTAAATTGTCCATTAATAACTGTAATGGTTTGCCGAGTTCAGAATCTGCTTTAAAAAATGAAGGGAAGTATGTTTTCATATAAAATGTATAGAAAGCAGAATATATTTTCTTAAAAAAACAGTCAGCTCGTTTTCAGCATTTAG
>BMAV01025115.1:0-10973 GCA_019973955.1 Trichonephila inaurata madagascariensis | reverse complement strand
AATTGATTTTTTTTTTAAAAGTTATGCTCTAAATCATCAAAAGCAACTCTAAAAATTGTTCATGAAAAAAAAAAATTAGAAGTTTTATTCAAATCTTTAATTTCATAAGGGTTACTTGACGCTTTAAAATCTTCTTCTGCAAACCATTAATATATTATAAGTGTCTACCTAATTTAGGAGTTGTATAGATTGTTATTTGTTTTAAGGGTGCAGTGAACTTTCAAATTGGTAAAAATCTATCAAATTTTCGATTTTTCACTTTTAGCATATTCACAATTCTTGCAATCACTGCCACTGAAAGCAAAAAGAATTTCCAATTCGATAATTTTCATCGAAATTATGCTTTATTCATGTTACGTTTTTCATGCTTAACTCATGTTTTAGCACGCCTCTTTGTTTACAGAACAATATAAAAAGAGATTCGTAAATATTTTTAAAAATGACAGTAAACAAGGGAAAAGAAAGACCCCTCATGGGCAGAGAAATTTTAGAATTATTTTTATTTTTTTAATTTTATTTATTTATTTGGAGTATTTTTTTTAAAAAAAGGGAAATTTGACAACAAATTTTTATTATTTATATTATTTTTACATTTAAATTTGTTGTATATAAAGTACAAAGTTTGCATAGTTTTAAATTGAATTTTCAGTCCTATTTCAGAAAATTACATCAAATTTTCAATTCTTCTTTTCCTACTGACAATTTGTTTATTGCTGAACATTAAGTATTCTTATTATAACTGAGCAAATAAAACCAGTTTATAATTTAAAAATAATGCGGTATATTTTTTTTATTATAGCAATAATTGCTTTCATTAGAGGTGGTTTAAGACTTATAATCTTCATGAGCATAAGAGCCTTCATATAAATAATTTTAATTTTTCTCGCTTAAATAATTTTAAAATCTTCCATGCGCAATACATTTCTCCCAATTTCAGTGAAAATTTGCACAAATATTCTCTTTAGATGTATAAATAAATGCTAGTACATGGTTTTATTTAAGGGTAGAGAAAATAGTAAAACAAAAGAATTAAAGATTTAGTTTTTTAAGGGGGGAAAAACTAAAGTTTTCAATATAAATATTTTTTTTAAAAAGAAATAATAAAAAAACTTCTAAGTTTTGTTTTTATGTTTACAATGAACTTAATGAAAAAATATTGACAATGTAAGCTAAATCCGGATGCACATGAAGCATTTTGAAATGAATTAATTATTCGGTACAATTAAAATTAAAAATCTGAACATCTCAGTGACCATTAAAGATATTTCAACTAAACTTTGTACATTGATATTTGTTAACACATACACATTTCCTGCAAATTTGAAAAAAAAATCATTTTTAATTAAAAAAAATTTATTTTAAAGGTCCATTGTACCCTTAGAGAACAAGATGAAAATAGTCAATTAATTATAAAATACATTTTTAGTGATATATAAGTATCTAAGGAACATTTTCCATTTTTAATTCTACATTTTACGACTTTAATAGTTCCGAAAGAATTTTTTAATAATGTTTGGAAATATTTTTTTTTAATTTATAATTGACTGAATTCCTGATTTTACCAAAAAGTAGAATCTTTCAGCGTATATATCATTTTTGCTCAACCGGTGCTTTAAATATACCGGACGTATATATACGTCTTTCAGAAATACGATTCCTTCTGTTGCGCTGTTATCAGTAAAACTACTCCAAAGGTATTGGAGTGCAATAAAATTACCTAGACAGTGTTTGCAAAGGCTTTACTTATTTTAAAGAAAAATTTTGCTTATTCGTGCTTTATACAACCCCCCTCATGCATCGCTTACGCGGGCCTATATGAAAATCGGTGGCACTGGGGAAGGAATCGCGTAACTATTAATCGGCAATTAAGGGGTTAAGACACAACTGCATTAAAATAAATAGTATTTTGATATATGATGTAGTATATTTGACGCATAGAACATATAACAATGGTTCTTAAATTTAACAGATTTTTAATTGTTTGATCATAATATGTAGGAAAAAATTTCTCATTCAATTTCGATTCACAAGAATTCAATTTCAGATTATGAAAATTTTGGCCCACAGAATATGCAAATGCGTGAGATATAAAGTAAAATGAAGTCTATATTATATATATATATATTTCGATATATTTGATTTCTTAAAAACCTTTCGCAAAATTTATTATACTCGTGTAACTAGAACATGAGAAGAATATTAGTTTTGGTAATTTAGGGTACGATTTTAAAAACATTAATTTGTGCTTTAGAATGCCTATTTGCTTTGTTTACAAAAAAAAGGAGTTATTTTACAGTCTAAAAATACCACATTTGGAAGATAAAAGGAATTAATTCATAATATATTTATAAAACTAAGTCTAAACATTTTTTTAAATAGATGTTATAAAATCATCTAAAAAGTAGCGTTTTTTCTTATAATATTCGAAACTATATTGGCCTAATATCTACATTTAATTATCTTCAAAGGATTATAATATTACGCGCAACATCAAAGCTTGATCAGCCGTGGATGTTATTTTACATTATAATCGTATTATATCTGATTATATATAAATCTCATTATAACCCTCATCAAACTGCAGTCAATAGAACCAATTCAACATACCTCCATTCACGTCATCACTATCGGTTTAAACACTTAATACTATCAAGCTGTGATGCACATGTCATTCAATGCACTAATCTTAATTAAGTAGATATGCTTCAGTATCATTTAACTAGGACATGATCTTCTCATTAAACTCATTAAACATTTCTATCTCTGTCCAAGCCATGAAGATGCCTGTTGACTGTTTTAAGCTCTCCGTACTTAACTTCCTATTGCTATATTGATTGGTTTCTATTAAGCTCCATTCAGATATCATAGAAAGATTCAACAGATTATTTAATTAAACAATCAAACTTTCTCTGCATTGAATCAATGTAATTTTCATGTGATTCAATGGGAATCAATGCACTGAGGCATCGTGTTAACTAATAATTTGAACAAGGTTAAAATATTTCCCTTAATGAGATTCATAACAACAAAAAGTGCGTAGTTTATTTGATTTGTACTTAAATTCAATAATACAAAATTAAAATTTGCTTGAAAAGAAGATTATGCAATTATTAACATTTAAGCGCAATTGAATGAACCAGGTGGGAGAAACAGCATCTCAAACTTTGTATAAAAGGAAACTTACGCAACAAACTTCTCTTTCAAAAATCACATTTGAATGCTGGTTGTGAGAGGATCACATTATGCTCGTATAATAAAAAGAAAAGGATATTAGTACATGCAGAAATTCGATAGCGGCAAGATCGTGGCCTATCGAGAGTGCGGTTTATCGGGTCACTATATTGCTTTTCACATTTGTCAGTATCCAATAATTTCTATATGAATATGGAATAGATGGGCGTTCAAAATCTCAATGACCTCCTGCCACAAAACCCGAAAAGGTAGAAACATGTTCAGGTTGATCTTGCAGGGTTAAACAGCAAATCAAAAACCTTGAGTCAGGTAGAGGGCTTGTTTACAGCATCAAAAGTATTTTCACTGACAGAGTGAGATCACGTGTGAAGTGGTATAGAGTATCTGCACAATGACCATAGTTGCGGCCTCCCTTGACACTGCAGTAGTCTTTATAAATGAGTTTCGGTTCTATGTGCATCATCATAAAGAATGTATCCGTGTCTGAGGCACTGAGAGAGAGTATAAAAAGGTGGCCCACTTGTATTCGATATCAGTCACTGTAATAGGTGTAATGGTGAGTGGCTATTCCCTAAGCGACATGAATACTTCTCGTTCACCTCGTCGGTAATCAGAACAGCCAGAGTTAAAAGTCTTAGCTTTTAAGCCCGATGATTGTGCTTTATCTTCGAGGTCTCTGAGAAGTCATCTTTTAACATGGTAACATAAGACTGCATGTTACTATCGTGTCTTAACCCACCTAAACACAGAGTGTTCGACTATTGTCCTGGCAAACATGTTCCCCAGGTTCCTCACCCATTGAAAGCATCTTATCATATATATATATGTCTGATAGAGAGACTGGAGACTGAGAGATTGGGCTACCTCTGCGATTGGAAAAGTGGGGCATTAACTGAAGCATTATGGAACGACTTACCCATGCTTATCATCCAATCCAGTTCGACTACATGTTTAACCGGTTAAGAACCATTTTAGTTGCCAGAATTGGAAGCTGCGTGTAGTAATATCAGACACTGTATACCATCAAAATGTCTACAAATTTAGTTATGCTTTCCTCATTCTTTGCTGTATAAGTACAAGTGAAATTTTGCTATTTTGATTCTTTCCTGGTGTTGCACTTTTATAAAGGATAGCACTGTATTTATTTTATTTTGTGTTTCCAGTAATACACAATAATTATTATTACGGTATTTTTAAAAAAATAAATGCTGAAGTAAATGCAGTTTATTCAATATCGTTAATTTAAACTTTTTCAACGCATTTTAACAAAACCATAAAAATTCATTTAATTCAACGAAAGGTAAGTATTTGTTCAACGAAATTTTGAACCAGTGGCTTTTTAATAAAGAGAACTCGAAGTTTGGTATGAGTGCTAACAATATTATCAATATCTCCCTCTAAAAATAGAAAAAGTTTCTTCTTTTCGTGATTTTAATTATAAATGTTTAATTAAAAAATATAAGTTATTTTAATTAATTAGTATGAATATTTTCTGCAAAATCAATACTTATTGCCTAATTGCTTACTGTGATTCAAATATTGAACAATTTATCTTCAAGGCCACAAAAATTGTTTCATTACATAGTATTTTTTTATATATTTTACACAAAAATGAAAATATATTTAACAGATATAATAGACCAAAATTTCATATTATAATTATAGTTACTATTAAAATCTTCTTTTAAACTTCTATTTTTAAAATTGATATTTATAAATTCTATAAATTTAGATAAATTGTATTCAAACTGAGATTTTCCAAAGTGAATGAAACTATCAAGTAAAAATCGAAGTCAATTTGATTTTGGACTAGGAATGTAGAACTCTGTATGTATTATACAAGACACATCACATTCCTAGTCCATCTGACAAAATTCTACGGCCGTATTTAATGAAGGATATGTACAATGTGAATCTATATTCTTAGTCCAGCTCAAATTAAAGATTTATTCACACAATGCTGATTTGTTCTACATATTCATGAATATAAAAGGACTTTTTTTTGAAAAGACATATCTAACGCTTAAATGGATAGAAAAGAGTTAGGAATTTGAAATTTAACTATAGTTTTTCAAGTTTTGAAATTAAAAATTTGTTTTGGCTTTTTAAAACTATACTAATAATTAAGTATTTAATAAACACGTCTGTTTTTGAATTGGAAAATATGATATTTTATTCCTATATAACACGAACTTTATTCTCTACAAAAGAAATAAATTCAAAATGTAGAACATAGCCAAATTAAAAAATCGGAATATCAAAATAGGCATTTTAAATCGTATTTCATTTCTTATTCATCATAATATACTTAAAACTCAAAAAAGTGTAAAATAAGATTTTTAAATAAGAAAATGTCAATGAAATTTTATTTAATGATTCTAGGTTAAAATTTTCAGTTACATATCTTTTCTAACGTAAAAAAATTAATCGTTAATTTGTTTTGATGTGTCAGAAAAATTTTCAGTTTTAAAAAATTTAAGGACTTTATTTTTTTAATTTTTTAAAAAGATGTTTAAGCATCAAATTTTTACCCAAAACCCACCATACATAAAAAAATCCCAAAATTTTTTTTAAATATAAATAACAAATATATTATTTTAAATCAAAATATGTCTTTAGTTATTAAAAATCAATCTTTAAAATCCCTTATGAGTAAAAAAATACTACATGCTTAAATCGAAAACATATTATTTAAAAAAAAAAAATGCCCCTTTTCGTTATTTTTTTTTATCATGACCCAGAGCTTATAACTTCAGCAAAACAAAGAAATCATAAGTTTATATTATAGTAAAACTTAATTTGAATTATAAAGTAGCAATATTTTTTTGACACATTCATATTGTAACGTGAGTATTTTTTTATATTTATAAAGAAATAAAAAAAACCCCTTTATAAAATTTTTTTAAAAAAAATGGATAAATAAAAAAATGCAAAAAAGAGAATATAAAATTAAATTTTAAAAATAAATTTTTCAAAATTTTTTTCATTTAAAAATCTATTTTTTTTGAAAGGAACTGCTTTCCCTTTAAATATATTTTTCTCACGTTTTTTGGGGTGAAAATAGAATTGATCGTAAATAGAATTAGAAATATCACCAAACTTATGTGAATTATTTTTGCCTTTTACACGGAAGCGAGTCTCGTATAAAATATAGAAACGATTCCTTTTTTAAAACAATAACCTTTTTGTAAAAAACCCTTTAAAAAACAAAGGCTGTTATTTTTTAAACAAAAAAATATAATTCAAATTTTGTTAGCTACTTTTTTGTGAATAAAGAAGCACTGTTTCAAAGAGTTAAATTTTAAATAGATGTTTTTACTTTTTTTTCCTTTTTTATAAAAAGAAGAATAGATGTATAAAAAAAATTTTAATTTCTAGTGAGATTTTTTTTTTTGATGTAATTTTGTTTTTAGATCATTCTTTTGCATTTCTGAATTTATTTTTAAAATATACCCTTTAAGTTGTGTTGAGGTGCAGGGGTGGGCAGAAAAAATTATACCTTTATATTAATTGTATTAACACATAAGGGAAAAAGATTCCTGGATTCAATTGAGAAATTCATTCATAAAGATAAGATGTTACAATTTTTGCCAAATTTTAACTAGTTTTTTACGCAAACCCAAAAAATATGTACTTTTAAAAAGGGAAGTTGCAATATTTAGAATTTCCAGCAAAAGTTGTAGTATTTAGAGTTTTCAAAAAAAAGGGTAATATATTTATGATTTAATAATAAGTTTTAAATTGTAAGATCTAGATTTTATACCTTTTTCCCCTTTTAAAATAAAAAAATATATGCATTCAAATTTGCGAAAAAAATCAAGAATAAAAAAATTTAAAATTATTTCTCCCCTTTCTTTAAAAATTTTTTTTTCTTAAAAAAAAAAAAAAAAAAATATTTTTTACACGTAACTTTTGATATCTTATCACTCTAATACAAAAAAGTTTTTTTCTATCCATTTAAAAATCCTTTTTGGTAAAGTAATTGAAATGTAATTTTATATTTGATAAAAATATTTTAGTATAATTATACTTGAATAAAAAAATAAAAAAATTTTAATTTTATTTCAAATAAAGTTTAAAAGTATTTATCGAGCAACATTGATAAATGAAATGTATTTTTTTAATGAAAATGCTTGCATTTCTAACGAACAGCTATTTCTAAAAGGGCTGTTTAGGTTTAAATCATTTAAAAAATTTTAAATAAAGTTAATTTAAGTTTTTTTATTCACCTTTTATTCATCAATTCAATTTAAGATTTTAAAAAAAGGAAAAACCCCGGGGTTGGGCAAAAAATTTTCACCCCATTATTGATAACTAATGTTTTAAAAATTGAAAAAAAACCGGGATTGGTTTTTTTTGTTTTTCTTACCATTCTTATATATATTAGTATTTAAACACACAAAACTGTATGTAATAATTCAAACAGAACGACCAGACAACAGATTTATTTCCAATGAAGTTACCCTCTCTGAAATATTATTCGAAGAAATTTCTCCAATTGAAGGAAAAATTTAAAGCACTTTAAATATTCTTATTTTAAAGGTTTTACCATAATATGAAAAAATTTTTACGAAGAAATAACCAAAATTTTAAACTATAAAAATCCTTCTCTTTATGAATAGGGGTACAAGTAAAAAAATTGAATTTAAAACTCTTAAATATATGTCATCGACACTAATATTTAGAAAATAAAATTTCAATTGGATACCACAAACAGCGATACAAATTTTTGCACATCATGTCATTAAACTTAGTGAGTGAATATGTCATTGAATCTTCGAAAATCATTTGATTAACTTTTGGTGTTTAAACAGAAACACACAAACTTTATACTTCCTGTAGTTGAATCACAATCTATCTCCCCTATTGCTTAGATTTAGATTTTTACAATTTGTTCTAGAAAAAAATGCAACTGGCCTCCCTCTAATGAAAATTATTAATTAAACCTAATACAATATATCTGATAAATTGGATTGACTATAAAGGATACCGTTCCCCCGGAATTTAACCCCAAAATTCGGGAAAACCCCTTTTAAAAAGTCGAGTCTTGTTCCGGGAAAAATTGCCCCCATGAGACTTGGGAATGAAAGAACGTATTTCAATTTTTTGGAAATTTTTTCTCTTATATAGGTTTTATTTTTTTTTTTTTATGAATAAATGCAGTTTGAAGGAGCTAGGCTCACAGCATTAAAATCTAATAATGTTCGCAATCTTCTTCGTTGGATACGATGTTGTGATAAATATGATACCAGATGGGATTCATTGCACTATATCTAAAGCACATATAATTGCTATATAGGTTAAAACAAAGCTGAATTGTACATTCTTCAAAAATCAATAATTGTTTCTAATCTGTACGTCTACCCTTCTGCAACCTTCTGTCATGAATTGTTGATGGCTTTCGACCAAAGAATTTTCTAAGAAAAGGCTTATATGTATTGCTGTAAATTTCAAAGACATTCAAACTTTACAAACAGGCATTGCTGTGTCTATAACTGTCCATATATGAAATGCAAATTTTTGCCTATCCGCATGGCTTCACCTTGTTCACTTCTCAGCAATAGATACATGTAGTGTGTATCCTAAAAGATCTTTATAACGTACTTCAAACACACTTCAAGATGAAAACTTACAAACAGTTAATTTGTTTCTTTCGGAGCTATTATATATACATTTAAATTTCTTTTTGTGTGTGCCATCGATAAAATATTATAGCACTTATAGAATACTTCTATTAACTCGCTAATATCAATGTAATAGTTGTTGGACAACACTTAACGTTTTTCATTATTTCTGAGATTAATTCTTATTCGTTCTACATTTATATTGTTGGAATCTTACGTAATTTTTGGAATCCTACTTTTTCATAATTATTTATTTTACCCAATTATCTGTTATATCTCAGTAATTAATTCAATCATCATTTAAGATATTCAATCATATTTTAAAGCCTGACTAATCGGAACCGTGATTTTAAAGTTTATAAATGGGATACTATTTATGATATTTAGTGTCACTTAGATTAGAAAATGTGTATGAAATTTTTTTAAGAATAGTATTACAATAAAAATTATTTAAGCAATTATTTTGACAAAATGAACATAAATGACCCATTTTCAAATATTTCCTTTTGTGAAAAAAGTTTCAATAATAATATTTTGCCTATGTATACTCAGACCTTTTAGAAGCTGGACAGAATTTTGAAATATAAACTTAGAAGTGGGTTTATCCGTGTTCTTACAAACAGAGGGGAGAAATTTTAAAAAAAAAAACTCCGATAATTATTTCAAATGATTGTAACTCCGAAAGTAATGTGAATTTTTCAAAAGTCATAGTTGAGCCTCTGTACAGAGGTTTGAGCTATATACAGGCTAAATCTTATTATAATAGAAGCATTTTTCACAAAAGGAGAACATTTTAAAAAAAGGTTATTCTAAGTTAATTTTTTGCCGAAATATCGTATTTAATTAGATTTTTTTTGTCAAAATGTCTAAAACAATTTTATACATATATTCTAATCTAAGTGACACTAAATATCATAAAAATTATCCATTTATGCACCTTTTTAAAATCACGGTTCCGAACGTAGTCGGATACCTTAAATGATTAAAGAATTGTTGCATTTTTATGGGTAATTAGAAAAATTTGGAATTAAATTTTTTGGAATGTAATGATTAAAACTTCATGATAGTATACAGAAAGTTTGTGACTGAAATCAGAGATTAAATTACTTACATACAGATGTATCGATGTATAATATATATAATCGTAACTCTTAAAAGCAACAACAAAATCGAAATTATTTATGTACATCTTAACTTTGTTTTTTTTGTTCTCCACTCTTAGAAAGTTTATCTCTCCCAAACACATTTCCTGTCAAGCTCAGAAATAATTTCTTTCCCATGCAAATGGTAAATACATTTGATAAAAAGGGACAAATAACTTTTTGGTCTATTGAACGTTCCAGCACATAATGGTACATTGACCTTGTAACGTAATGTATTCGTTTAAAGCGGAAGGATATCCTCCGAAAGATGAATTGTTCCAAGTTAAAAACAAACAGGGAGATATTAAAAACAAACATTGTTCTTTAGAATTCAAATGAAATGGATCTGCAACCCCACATAGTTCTCTCCCCGCTTTGTGTCAAAATATTATGAAAGGCAAGAAATTGTAAAGAAGCTGCAATCATATTCCATTACATTTATTCTTATCTACCCAATGTAGCGTATATCGAGCCATGTTCCTCTGTTTACAATTATAATAGATATCGAAAACATTTTACTTCTACATTTATTCTCTTATTTGTATAAATTTATTGCGCGAAACTGTTCAAACACTGGATATCTTTTGAAATCTAATTTATTTTGTGCTGCTTCTCTCTCTCTCTCTCTCCTTTCTAAAGTTTTTTTTTTTTCAAAAAGGAATAAATTTAAAGTATCCATTTCGTCTTTTTAAATGTAACTTTTATTTGTCCCTTATCAATACTTTTAAAACAATAAATTCAATACAATTACGATATGGAGAACATTTATCTTTATATTCATGTATTTAAATGGATTATTTAAGAAAAAACTTCGATAATAAAGCTGATTTTAGTTCTGAATCTACAAATCAAAATTCTTTCCCTTTTTTTTTTACGAAATGTAAATTATATATATTAGGGGGAAAAAAACCCCCCATTCACCTCACGAGGTATCCCAAAAACCCTTAGACCAAGATTTGTTTCGCCAGCATATTTTCTTTGTTGAATAGATTCGCTAACTTTTTTAAAATTGAAA
>BMAV01025114.1:0-89445 GCA_019973955.1 Trichonephila inaurata madagascariensis | reverse complement strand
TTTTGCATTTGTTCATACTAAAGTGAGTGAGTGAATATTAACGTCACCCTGTTCAGCTGTACAAAGGCTTTTTGACGACGGACCTTGTCCTTTTGAACCATGTTCAAGTAACGAGGACGACTCCTGAGCTGGCACTCCCTTCTCCTAACTAATACACCACACCAACAGAAGGACGTTTGAGCTCTCGACAGATTTAACGTGCATCCCCTACAAGGCGGATCTTTAGTGGTACTGGTCTCGAACTAATGACACACCAGCCACTATCCTATACCTTAACCACTAGGCTACCACGGCCTTGTTCATATTAAAAAAGGTGTAAAGATATTCAATCCTATTAATTTACCTTTAGTAAAAGATAGAGGGAAGGGGGCAATTACAAAATTATTATTTTTTTTTTTCTCTTTCTTCTTCTCTCATAAGCTTCAACTTATAGTAATACTACCACATTTGCCGATAGTAATAGATAAAGTTGACACATGCACAGAACCTTAAAAGAAATAATAATAATTCAGTGACGAAAAAAAAAGGAAAATTTAATAAATTATTAAAAAAAAATTTTTTTTTAATTGTATTGTTAGATGTTATGTTTTAAACTTAAAAGAAAAAAAAAGAATCATTACATTATTGTACTTTTGTTCAAAATGAGTTTTTCATTTTAATTTTTAGATCATTCCCATTGAATTAATTCTGGAAAAAAAATTACCTTGACCAAAATACTTTACCGAAGTATAACCTCATAAAGGTTATACTTTGTATAAAAATTTATGAACAAGAAAAGGAATTCATTTTAACAGAAATACTTTTTACATTAAAATTTCAAAGCGCATTGTTTAATCGTGCTACAATTTAAGAAAATATTTCTGTTTGATTCGTTTTTCAGACTATTCAAACATAATATTGTTTTCGAAAACATTTGCCATTTATAATTGTATTGACCTTTAAGTAAAGAAATTAGTTGTGGTTTAAGAAGAAAAAAAAATGCTAAACGTAGCAATTCATCGAACTCTTTTGAGCAATGAGAAAAATACTCAGAAAGGGAAATAACAGCTATAGTAAGAGATAAAACAAACTATAATTGCTTGGAATGAGATTATTAAATTAAACATAACTTTGTAAATGGAGGAAAAAGGAATATGTATATAAATAAAATTGTTTGTGTGTGTGTGATATCCTATTGGGGCTTTTATCAGAATAGATAACTTAAAGTATAGAACAAAAATTTTAAATTCCATTTATTTTATGTTATTTATGTTTTCTTCATTTATAAAACAGTGCTGTATTAAACTTAACATTCCCTAAGATTAAAAAATAACTTAGAATGTTTTTCTTTTTTCAATAATTTTATTTTAGGAAATACAAATTGCAAGGACAAACCACGTCTCTCCGGTAAAAAATGTCGAATGGATGGGTAACTTTTATTTTCGAGGTAGAGCAAAAGAGAAAAATAGATTTTTTTTATATGTATCATGGTAAAAAGGAAATAAGGATGTGCATGGATATTAGAGCGTAAATGGAAGGATTCTTGAGACTCTTTGGGGGAGCCATTGAAATAATAATTCTTTTTTAGAGCCCCGCTCGATTTTTTTCACCTCTTCAATGCATTATTTCTTGTCTAACATTTCATGGAGTGACCTCTCTATAAGCCTCCGGACACTTTGGTCATGTGACTCGGCTACGGACACGAGGGTCGGACTCATTTCCCAGTGGGGAGAAAGAAGCAGAGGATAATCGGGTGTTATGGAACACCGAATGTTGGCTCTGTTTGTAGCATGGGTAATCCTTGAAGAAAAACTCTCATGATTGAGATTGCAGTAAGATTGATTGATTGAATAGTAACGTCACACTGTTCAGCCACACGAGGGCTTTTGGCGATGGCTTATTGCAGTAAGAATTGACCACTTGTTGTTGCTACCTAACACAGTATATTTTGTGATTTTCAAAAGTTTTTGCAGGTAAATTTTCAAACATTTAAACCTACTAGTACACATATAACTTGAATATTAAAGTTAAGCTTAATGTACACTAAAAGAATTGTAGTTTTTGTGTATGTGTGGTCGTTTTTTCAGCTAACAATGTTTTGTCGTTCAGTTTAAAGGTTCATTTTCCAAGATGACGTGTCTGGTATTATAGAATACCGACGTGCAACAATGAATCGTTCCATTCTGATGTATCATTCGTAGTAGAGTTCATGCTATCTTCTAAAGATCCAGAAAATAAAGAAGCGTAATGTAACGAAAAATTATCCGAAGACTAAGGATGGGAAATTTGGATTTGTGACGAAGCATCTCTTCCCCCTATTTTCCAACAGATCCATTGCCCCTTGCCGACCGAAGTTGCGAAAATTCCAGGCATTTCCCTAATTGCTGGGAAGGAATTTCGTAACTGGGTGGTCGAGTTTCGGCACCTTTTATCCCAGCTGACCGGACTGTCAAAAAGAGGCGCCTTAACATTGTTTATTCATTTTCCCACAACTCGTTGACGACGGCGCGTCTGTGAACGTACAAAGGTGCACCCAGCCTCGGCACTTCTTTGAGACTAGCGAACAGGAAATGAGAACGATTTGGCGCGGCAGAAGGTAAGAGATCAAGGGAGCCGATACCGGAAGGCGGCAGAAGAACGAGAGGGATTGAGGCCGACAAAGTGATGAGAGTTGGATGACGAGGAGAAAGAGAGATGATATAAAGAGGGCGAGAGAGTCCGGAGAAAAAGAAGACTGGATTTTTGAAGGGAACCGTTCGGACGTCCCTTGAGCGATAGGAAGAGCGATAACGAGCCCGCGAAGTACAGCAGTCTCCTGGCTTGGAAGATCAGGGAACGGGAGAGAGTACGACAGAGACTCGAAGTGATTATGGACCAGCCCGCGAAGTACAGCGGTCTCCTGTCTTGGAAAATCAGGGAACGGGAGAGAGTGCGAAAGAGACTTGAAATCGTTACGGACCCTTTTGATATTGAACTGTAAAAGAATATACCATTTTATTTATTGTTTTTTTATGATGATTTTCATATTAAAATAAATAGTTATCCAAGAGCTGAGTGAAATCATTACAGATTTTCAATGATTCAACTGTTTTCTGTAGGCTCACCTTGATTGTACAGGAGTAGAGAAAAACTATATTTGTGATTTTTGTGTAAATGGACTCGAAACAGAAATGACTTTCACGCGTACTTTTAAAAAAACTGGCTTTTATAACTAAAAATAACTAAGTTTTATAAAAGTTAGTTTTCCCATTATTTAAACCACCTATTCCATGATACCCTCCACATTTATCATTTTTTTTAATATATTTTTTTTGTAACAAAATAAATATTATTTCTTTTGACAAGTGATAATTTCTTACAATTGTTTATAGTATATATTCATGATGATATTATGTTGGAGATTTATTTATTTATTTATTTTTTATCAGAAACCAGTTAAGTTTGTTTTTTTTAATGTAAATATGATATTCCATAATATCCGACTCTCCTCTATATGTTGTTCAATAAACATATTTTGTATTAAGGTATCCGACTACGTTTGGAAACGTGTTTTTAAAAAAGCGTATAAATGGATAATTTTCATGATATTTAGTGTCACTCAGATTAGAATACATGTATAAATTGTTTTAAGGACATTTTAACGAACAAAATTATTTAAATACAATATTTAGGAAAAAAATTAACTTAGAATAACCTTTGTTTTAAAATGTTCTCCTTTTTTAAAAAATGTTTCTAAAATAATAATATTTTGCTTATATATACTAAAGACTTCTCCAAAAAGTCTGAACTATTTTTTTTTAAATTCACATTATTTTCAGAGTTACAACCCATTGAAATAATTATCAGCGTTTTTTTCTTAAAATTTCTCCCCTCTGTTGTCGTAAAACTTGGATAAACCCCCTTCTAAGTTATACAGTCACTCAAAAAAGTATTGGGACACTTGTCATGCATAACTGTAAACTCATTTATAAAAATATTTATCGCATTAAAACAAAATTAATTAAGTAATATTTTTAACATTTGGTGTACAGTATATAAGGAAAATTTTATTAGTATTATAGAACTATAATTTGATCTAGCTTTTCAAATATAATTCAAAGGAGTCAAAAAAGTATTGTGACATTTTGAAATGAGAAATTTAACAAATATTCAACGCATCAATAGAATTTAATTTCACACTACTTTTTTAGACTAGAAGTTTAAACACAAATGTTTCAACAGATAAGATTACTTATAGAAAAAATGGGGAGAAACAAAGATATATTGGTTGATGTGAGAAATCTCGTAAAAGTTTTTGGGAAAAGAGGGAAACAATTCCCCGTAAAAGGAAAAATATTGAAATTGAGTAAGTCTACTGTTTTTAACATCATTAACAGGTTCAAGAAAACAAACAGTGTTTGAAAACAAGCAAAGATCAGGACGTTCAAGGATATTTAATGAACGTGAAGAGAGGTGGATTGTGAGACAAGTACCCATTAATCCAAGAACTAGTGCATTAAAAATGACTTTGCAATGTAAAAGTAGTTTCAGGAAATCGGTAAATCCTGAAACTGTCAGAAATGTTTTAAGAAAACAAAAGTATCATGGCAGTACCTCAAAGAAAGCCCTACATTAGCAAGCAAATAGACAAGCTAGGTTGGCATTTGCTAAAATGTATGTAAGGAGCCAAGAATATTGGGAAAATATAATTTTTGTTTATGAAAGCAAATATAACATTTTCGGATAGGATGGCAAGCAAAAGTTTGGTGGGAAATCAAATACAGAAATGCATGTCAAAAATTTACGGCCTACCGTCAAAATATGGAAGGGTAAAACCCAAATTGTCTGGGGTTGCATGGCAAGCTCTGGTTTCGGGAACTTACATTTTATCAATGGTATAATGAATAAATATGTCTATCTTGACATATTCAAGCGAAATTTAAAGCAAAGTGCGAGCACAAGCTGGGAATCTCAGGATATTTTAAATTGTAACAAAATAATGACCCATGACATACTGCAGATATTTGCAAGTAATGGGTCCTCTACCACTGTCCTAGAGTTATTAAAACTCCTGCGCTAAGTCCAGACCTTAATCCCATTGAACATGTGTGAGATTATTTGCAGCAAAAACTATATGAACACCAAATTTCTAACAAGAAGGATTTGAGAAAATATTTGGTCGAAGAGTGGGCCAAAATTGTTAGATTATTTTACAAAAAATTGTTCAAAACCTCCAATAGATTTCGAGAGGTCATAAAAAACGGGGAGCCCAACAAGAGGTAACTAAGTTTGAATTTTTTTTCTTAATTTATTGAGAAGTGTCCCAATGTACTTTTTGAGCCCTTTTCTTAACTCGATTTCTTTTATTTTTTATTTTAACAATTAAATTTCATTAATGTATGAGTTGTTCAAATTATTATTATTTGTATTTAACAAAATAACGTTTACTTCTTTTTTTTTTTGGTTTCATTTGTATGTTTCAGTAAAATATTACGATAAAAATCTATGAACTGGTAGTGTGTCCCAATACTTTTTTGACTGATTGTATATTTCAAAAATTCTAGTTGAGCCTCTGTACAGAGGTCTGAGCTATATACAGGCAAAATATAATTATAATAGAAGCATTTTTCACAAAAGGAGAATATTTTGAAAATGGGTCATTCTATGTTCATTTTTTGTCAAAATGTGAAGTTGCCCCCCTTGGGTGCCCTTCTCCTTGATTATCGGCGTGAGCTAGAGGTGTAGGAATAAATGAAGCTAAAAGTTTCCATGATCTTAATATGACTTTATTAAGACCTTAAACTTAAACCTCTAACAGATTAGATAATAATTATATATGTGAGAGAATCTATGGTGGATAAACACACAAATATAAATAATACCGCGAAATAGCTTAACCCGACCACTATCGATAACTAACCCGCGTAAGCTAAATTACAATGCTATCACAGATCCGAATATTAAATAGTCACTCCTACCTTAATGTCGAATGAAGTAACGATCAATCTGATTCTAGTTGAGGTTCACAGGAGTGCAATGGTATGCACCTTGCACCTCTGACACGGATAATTTCTGTTGGCTGTCACTTAACCTTTCAAAAACTCCTCACACTTGAATCACGAAATATCATAATATTCCCCAAATTGCCCCATACCGCTTTCTCTAACTTCTGTTATTTAAAAGCTTCCTAATTTGCATCTTTCCTTCACGCTTCACTTCCTGGGTTTGGTTGGAAAAGAATTGCCATTAATTATGGCCCCAAAGAACCCAAAGGACATGTTAATGAAAAGACGCGAAAGCCCGTCACAAAAATAGTGTACTTAAATAATTTTTTATTTAATATTCTTAAAACAATTTTATATACATTTTCTTCTAAGTGACATTAAATATCATAAATATTATCCATTTATACGCTTTTGGAAAATCACGGTTCCGAACTGGTAGTCGGATACCGCGAAAAGGCAAAAACTTATATTTTTTTGTTTAAAAGTATATTAAATATAATTATATGTTTCAACGGCGTCGAGCTCCATAAGGATGCAAAGGCAATTTCGGGGAGAATCATTGTGGTAAGCAGGAAAAAGCTCCAAAAAGCTTGCATACTTCTATTTTGGAAAAAACATAATTATCATTCAGATTACTTGAAAGGCATCAGTAGTATAAGTTATTATTATTGCAAGAAAAACATTTTTTGAAAAAAAAATCTGGTCATGAATCAAATTTTATTATAGAATTAATATTCCCCTTTTATTGCTACACTTTGTCTTGTTCCTTCTATAGAACCGTTTGAAATTGATTAAAAGTAAAAAAAAAACATTTTTGTTTTAATACAAATATTTTACTGTTGCCTACAGAATTATAATAATCTAATGCAAATTTAACTATTTAATTTACGTACTTACACCAAATAAGTTTAATGAAATGTCGTTGAAAAAAAAACGTTAATTTATTAAATAATAAAAGAAAAATAATAAACGATTTTTCTGTGTCGTTAATTTACGTACGACACTAGTTTGAGTTCAGATAAATTATTTTACAATTAAATAATAAATAGATCTACTCGCTTTATCGTGAACATAAATCGTAACTAAAATAAACTTCGTCTCGCAGCCCCGAGTGATGTTCGTAGAAAAAAATTTCCACCCTGTAGGTTTTCAAATAAATAACAGTTAAGAGTATCATCTACTTCAGGTGTTGAAGCCAAGAGAGAGCTGCCCGCTATCGGTAAACAAAAGTGCAACAATAAAACGTGTCCCCGTATCTAATCGCTCTTTCCTTTTTATTTTCCCCTCTTATTTTCCAAAGAGTCTCTTACCTTCCCTCCCAGAAGGCACCACAAAAGCCGAACCACCCTCCTAGAGGCAACCCCATGTCCGACCCATCGACCAATGAACGCGCCTGAAAAAAAAAAGGAAAAGAACCGCAAACAGCCTCTGCCCGGTGCTGGAATGCGCTCGAACTTATATCCTAGAATGAGCTTTATGAATCGCAGTTCCACTAGAATACGACTGCTGAAGTCTGTGGTGGAAGCAATGAGTAAACTTTCGTTTCAAGAGGATATAAATGATTTGATTCGAAGAACTGATGTTTAAGAAAACGGAAGGTTTGCGCCTGACCACGCAGGAACTTTACCAGTTGTGTTGGAAGGTAATCGACGTCCGTGACTAGAATTGTTTTGAAGAAGTTATCACAGTTTTGTTCGGCTGTGCCATTGAACTTTCCCTACAGGATTAGCTTACCAGCGCGGATTATGGCTTCAAGCGCGCGTTCACGGCACCATTTCTTTAAACAAGCGCCGTCAACAAATCAGACAAAATTATGTTTGAGGTGAAAAGTTACCACGTAGTTTTACTGCTCAAATATTTTCATGAAATAGACTTTCTGCGTTACCGAAAATCCGGCACATAACGCGAACTTTTAACACAAAAAATAAGATCGAAATATAGAGGGTATGCGTTTATAATTATATAAAAACGATAGGTACATGTAAAATAAACAAAAAGAGATGTGAGCATATAAAAATATTTACATCTACACATATCGAAATACTGTTTATTTAAAAGAAATGGCATACCTTATAAATTAAAAATGTTGTAGTTTTAGAATTATAATTATTTTTTCAGAAAGTCTAGAAAAAGTCTACACCGTGAATAAAATGATTGCCCATAAAAAGAGGCTGTGCGCTTAACGGTTACAGACTTTTTCTATGTTAAAAAGGCGAAGGCATACGTCGAATGTACCTAAAATAAAAAATGCATCTCGGTACTTTAAAATAATTTCATTATGTATTTGAAAAACGTTTTTTATAGCATAATATTTCAGTTGTAGTTCCAATTAAAAAAAAAAAAAAATGTGCATGGTTTTACCGAACTTGCATTTTATGAAATACTTTCGTTTTATTCATTAACAAATAATGAAAAATGTATGTAGAACAAATGTTTGTTTGGTATGTAACTAAAAAATAGAGAACTTTCTTTCATGAAATATTTATCGTCTGCAATAAAACATAATTATGTAAGAAATTTTCAAAAAGTTATACATAAGGGAATTGCTTCCTTTCACCTAAAAGCCAATAACTCTTAAAGTTCCTTTTCTTCTTGATTTCTGGAAACAAACAATAATAATAATAGGAATATTTTTTAATGTTTAAACTTTCAAGATTTTAATTGGTGACTTTTTTAAATTGTAAAAATTATGATGGATTCTTGTGTAAGAAGAACAGGAAACATACTCATTAATTCTAAGACTTTTTGATATTCATATTCTTTATTAATTTAAAGACTACTATTCTTGTTTTAATATTACACCTGAAAATTGTTAAGAATTTTATTCTCAATTCTTCAGATTTGTACAATTTACTAATTTCCTCAAGGCACGCTTCGTCCTTTATCAAAATTGTGATTTCTATTTCCTTTCCAGAAAATTTCTTCAATTCCATAAAAAATTTAATTTTTGAATTTAATTGTCTGTTGCAAAAGGTTTCTTTTGGTGTATAAAATTTTCTATAAATTTTTGGATCTTGGTAAATGAATTCAATATTCCTAGAAAAAATAATTAAACGTTAACAAATGAAATAGAATACAGAGTACAAAATTAATAATGATGGCCAAATTCTATGAATAATTTGTGTAAAATGTCATTCTAATACTCATAAAAACAAAGTTACTTCTCTAAGGCCTTAAAAATAAAAAAGCGCATCGTAAAAATCAAAGACAAATATAATTGGTATCAGTAGTTTACTTCAAGTCAAAATACTTGAAAAGGTAGAAAGTGATACACACACACACACAACTTCTAAAATTTTTTATAAATACACCGAGAAGTATTGTAGGTCACAAGGCTTAAAATATGTTCATATGTGGTTCTGCAAATGATTAGAACGTGAAAAAGAGTTTTTTTTTGTTTTTGTTTTTTAGCACTTTTTATCCAAGAAATTAATTTAAGTATTTAATTTATATAAAAATACATTTATAAACCTAAATTTTAAAGACTACAATCTTTTATGATAGAAAACTCTATTAAAATATGAGGAAATCCTCTTAGAGACAATTCTGTATTAAATTATTTAAGTATGATAAATTTACAACTATCTCTGGTAATTTATATCCTGCTCTAAATGCAAACCTTGTGCGAAAAACTATTCTAGGCCTATTTTTAAACAAATAAAAAATATTATGAATTGTCTACAGTGGCTTAACGTACACCCCCGCATTGTGGAAGGAGAGGGAGGCAATCCTTTGTTATATCAAGGCTTGGGGCCCAAAACCTGACTTTGCAGGAAGGCCCTAATATTCTCGTTATGTCACTGATTGTCTACAACAAGGGTGGCCAGCCCAACGGGTCACTTCGGAAGAACTTTACAATCCCGCGCGGGCCGCAAATAAAAATATATATCTTTATTATATTTCGATCCATTTCAAACATTTGTTGGAGTGAAAATTTAAAACACTGATGTATTACTATTGTTTTCATTGTTTTTCATGTATGCAAACATAGATAATAGAATAATAATAGTTATGCAATGATTAAATAATGTTTAAAATTTATTTAATTAGTGAAATATCTGTTTCTCAACTCTTTCATTTAGTTTTTGCAAGTCGATCTCAATGCATGTGTATTTGCGTATCTTAATTGATGTTGCAGATTTTCGTGTGTTAAGTTTGAGCACGATTTATGTTTGATAAATTTCAATTTAGAAAAAAAGAGATTCGCAGTAACAGAAGCAGCGTGATAAAATAATAATAGTCATGAGATTTATTTTTAAAAAAAAAAACTTTTGAAACAAAAATATATATATATATTCCACAAAATAGTCGAATTTCGTAAAGTTGTAAAGAATCTCGTGGGCCGCAAAATTATTCAAGGCGAGCCACATGTAGACCCCAGATATTGGGCACCCCTGGTCTACAATAATACGAAATATTATCCTTCAAATAAATTTTGTCTGAAATGGTATAAAATGTTTCCGAGTAGCAAATTTTAAAAATTCTAAATTCAGATATATGAAGATATTTAAACCTAACGCCTGATCTTTTTGATACTTTCCATTAAATGCAACGATAATAGAGCTTTGAAAGTGAAAAATTGATTGAGTAGAGGATTTTTGGAATTTCCTGCCTGGATGGGCTGTAAGTTTAAAATCGGGTATTGCTCTACATTTGAGCAGGACTTTTTTTAAAAAAATGGAAGTCACTCGAGAAATTTAAAAACAAAAAATTAAGTTTAGTAAATTGTATCTGTAAACTTTATTAAAACAAAAATGTGTCGAAAGAGTTTGATTTTTTTTTGAAAGACCCCGCAAAATGGGGGTTTTTGGTCGCCACAAACAACATGAGGACTATTGGCGACAACCCTCTCATTTGAGTTCTGTCAAGTGACGGAAACCGGCGGATTGCCACTGTGAATATTTAACGTGCAGCAGATCCTTACACGGCGCTTCTTCAGGGGCACTTCCGGCCTCGAGCTCGTGAAAAGGACCACTTGACTTCCGCTGCCTTTGAGATTCCGGCTCAATGCAGAGCGCCCGTTTTTTTCAAAAATGATTTTTGCTTTACGAAAATTTCCAATAGGGTTAATATTATACCCAAGGCATAGGAGTGTTTAAATTCAGTATGCGTTTGTGAGGAAATGAAACGTTTTCGTTTGAATTACAATTTAGAAAAACAAAATGGAGGGAAGAAGTTATTTTTGTGTCTATTCTCTAGACAGACCCGAGAGGATCGGTCCTCTCAGTGTGCCACACCGAACATTTTAAAAACAATTCGATTCCTGCGAGAATGCATGCAGAGTTAGGTAATAGTGGTCAATAACATAGATTTACAGTTTTGTTATGTATTAATTTTGCTTCTCTCATTTAAAGATATTTCTGAACACCTTAAAATATATAACTATTTCTTCAACAAAAGTAAAATAATTAAAGTTGTATATATATGTTATGTATTTTTAAACGTATACTTATATTAAAATAAGAAATAGACAACATAAAATAGAAGTACATTTGAACCTCTATAATGCGAACTTTTTCCTGGAACCTTCAACATTTCACGATTTTCTTTGTAAGATAACCTCTCTAGCGAAGTGCATTTTCTATATAACGAACTTTTTTTTTTTGGATTCAATTTTTTTCTCTTTTTAAAAAAATTTTTTAAAAAATTTCAAGTTATTCTCTTTTAAACATTTTATGATGGTCAAATCTTCCCAAATTTTTTTAGATCAACTTGGGAAAACTTTAGAGTTCTGAACGTTTTTTTTAAGTAACCTTTAACACCCATTTCCCAGTTTACTAAAACATCTTCGATATCCCTTTCCCCCCAGTAGAGTTCCCCATGTTCTAATTTAAAAAAATGTATGTTTTTTATTACTTGTATCTTTTTAAATTTTATGAAATGTCCTTAAAAAAATTAATTTTTACTGTAAAAAAAAATTTTCTTAATATTTTAAAATCAGTGAATTTTCGACATTCTTTTTTTTTGCCCCTTTTTTTTTTTTTTTTTATGGGGAAGAATATAAAAAACGATTTTTTTAAAAAAAGGTGTGAATAATTACTTATTTAATATATAGTGTTTATAAATTCAAAATTTGTTTTATGTGGTTTATATCAAGTATATTAAAAGATGAACCTCTATTTAACAAATTTTCCATATTTTACCGGGATTTAGAGACTTGGTTATATAGAGGTCCGACTGTATATTTCCCTTCATTATAGTTAAATAAAAAGGTAAATAAAATTTTTAAAGTGAACCTAGTGCTTGCATCGCTCTACTTTCATATCGCAAAATCAGGGGTGATTTTCAATTTGACGCGATTTTGAGCATTCAGTTGTTAAAAAATTTCTTTGCAGACTCGAAATATTTTTCACTCGAGGAAAGATTTTTTTAAACTTATGCGTACACAAAAGCGGAAAGCAGAGTATATGCAATTTCCCTCTTCAAACAATTCAATCTCTCCATGACATTCAATAATTTACAAAATAGCTCTGTCAGATTATCTTTAGTTATCTTTCAGATTTTTTCGAAATTCCGTAAATGTTTGTCAAATAAGGTACATTACATCTATCAACTTCCATCCACTGAAAAATTGGCAAGTTTGTCGAGTAGTGCAGAGTGCCACTGAGAATCGTGTGGTACGCGTGCCATAGGTTGCTGACCTCTGTACTGCACCCTCTTGATACCTCAAGCTAAAAATTGGTTCTGTAATTTTTTTAAAGGAACTGCCTGGGTGGTCTGCCTCTATAGAATGGAGCACAGCACAAAGCTCAGAAGGACGATCCCCCTGTCGGGAAAACACTCCCGGGAGAGGTGTGTGCATCCCCGTGCCTTTGTCGAAAGAGAGACTCGCTTGACTTCTGTGTTGGTCATTGGCCATAGTTCTTTTACGATGCGACGACTCTGTCATTGTCGAAACCTGAGACCTTTTAATGGGGGTTTCTGAAACGACTCAGATTTCTTGAAGCGATTTTTGTCGAAATTGTGGGAGAGATCGTTAATTTGCACATCCATCTATTAAAACATTCTGCGACAAAGGCCTCGAAATTTAGTGAAAATCCTTGCTTACAATTGGAGATTATAGACAAAATTTATCCGTGAAAGCTTTTTCCTATAAGTTATCTCAATATGTTAAAAATCGGAAATGGGTTTCACGCACACAATTGATGTTAAAAATAAATATGTACTTTTCAGTATGGCATTTCGGCAGAAATAATTTGCTTCGAGAAACTGAATGTATTATATAAAAAGACAGTAGAAACTTCGCGGGGGAGTTATCTTTTTAATTCAACAAAATAATTGTATAATTTAGCAGATTCTAATATATCACACCAATATGTTTTACTGTTGTGTAAAATAGTTGAGTTAACGTAATTTTTTCTGTACACTAGACTTATTTCAGGATTTAATGCAAATTTTGAGAAATACTTATCGGTGTGTCAGCTGACGCCTCTCGTGGCCGTCAAAAATCGCGGGTTCGAGTCCTGGTGCCCCTAAAGACCCGTGCAGATGGACTTAATCACGTTACGTTTCTCAAGGTTCAAATTCCCCCAACTGGCGTGGGGCTGCGGTAACCCAGTGGTCAAGGTATCAGATCATGGCTATGGCGTGAAGTGAGAATATACTTAAGGTTTATTACACGCCATATAAATAATAAAAATGAATGATAAAAAAGGTTAAACATATTTTTAATTTACAGCATTAAAAGAATATTATAAAATTACAAATTACTTAGGTTGAAACAGGGAAAATTGAGAAAAGGGAAAGCACATCTTTTTTTGCGAGTCAGAGAGAATTAGGAAGTGTCCGTTCATATCAGTTCACTTCTCCTGCTCGCCGGTTGGTTCCAGTTAAGGGGAATAGGTGGTGCCGAGGCACGCCACAGTATCCCCAAGTACCGAAGGTACAAAAGTCTTAGATTTTTTTCATATGATAAAAAGTCCTTTGATTAAATTCTATGTGAAAATTCACAAGTACTTGGGTTGAATCTGACCTTTCTACCAGAGCGATGTCGCTGGTATGGGCACTTTTTGATCAAGTCTAGGAGGAAGTACAACCGGATGCTTACTTTTCTGACTGAAAGGGCTCCTTTGTTGGTATGTGCATTAAACACAAAAAAGTGGCTTGAGTCGATAAAGTGATCGTGGAGGTCCTGTCATTTATTTTGTTGAAAAGGCTTGTCGGACCTACTAAAAACCCAAATGGCCCTTTGATGGGGGTGCTGTCAATGATGGTTTCAATCCTCGCCCCTAACAAAGACAGAGAGCAGGTTTTGAGGGTTTTTTGTGATGAAACAGAGTCTGGAATGTTTCTCTCAGCCTTAAGAAAACCCCCGGGGGGATCAGTTGGGGTCTACTTAAAGGGTTCGAAGAATTCTCCGGGAAACTGGTTTTCAAATACCATTTCAGCGCAGGATCATTGGGGTCCTCCGATCCCGCTCGCAACCCACAGGACCACTGGTGCGACTCTGTCCATTTTGTATGGGACACCGAATAGCGTTGAGGGAGATGAAGACGTTCAACCATACCATTCGAAGGGGGTGGTCGGAGTGGTTCAAATTTCGTTGTTTCCCTACATTTGTTTCAGGATGTGAAAGCAAGAACGGCCTCCTTGGTCTGTGGTTATGATGGCAGGTACACCGAAGCGCGATATCCAGTTAGCGTAAACTTTTGCCACGGCCAGCGGAGATATCACTGAGGGAAATGACCTCCGGCCATCGGGTGTAGCATCAATGCGTCAATGGAAAGTGATGCCATCAGATGGTGGAAATGGCCCAATAGATCGATATGGACGTTGAAATCTCTCAGGGGTTTGGGAGCAAAAGGTTGTTGATAGGGTATCCCTTTGGACTTTGCATCGTTGGCATGGAATGCAGCATCGTGCCCATTTCAATGTCCTTAAACGGACGGCCAGACGAAGCGGTTTGGGATGTGGAGAATACCTGGATGGGAGAGATTAGGGAAAGGGGGGAAAATCTTCAAGCGAAGTTCCTCTGGCACGTAAGGCCGATTTTTCTCTACTGCATCACACAAGATTTAAGAGCTTTTCCCATTTTAAAATTTTTAATTTAATGGATAAGTCATTGGAAAAAATTTAAAGGTTTTAAGTTCCCATCTTTTTTTTTTGACTATCGGCTAAGGGGGAAATCAGTGGTTGAAAGATTAAGGGCTTTAAATTTTTTTGAGAGGGGCATCTGCCACGGGTTATAAAATCCTGAAACATGTCTGAAATCTGTGCTGAACTGGTGTAAAATCAAGATGCCTGAGTTGACGGGGAGAACACGAGCCCGAATTTTTTTAAAAGCAAAAGTTAAAGGGCGATGATCTGTGAATATTATAAAATTATGTGCTTCCAGGTGGTGCCAAAAATGTTTTATTCTACGATATAGCAAAAAGTTCCCTGTCATACGTGCTGTATTTTGGTCTGTTGCATTAGTTTACGTGAAAAACGCGATAGGTTGGGGACCGTTTTCCGTCAAAAATTTAATGCACCTCCAACTGGGATTTGGGACGCGTAAACCAGTAAACACACTGTTGATGGGGGTGGGATAATTTAGGGTTGCAACATTAGCCAATGGGGTTTGCATTGCAAAAAAAGGTTCTGTTTCCCCTTTTCCCAAGGAAGGGGACGTTTATCTTTTTTTTACAATTAGTAAGCAACGAAAAAAGGGCTTTGCTTCCTGCATGGGGAAAAAAACGTCTATAAAAATTTAACAGGGCCCAAAAAAAACGTCTTAGTTGTGAAATAGTATCGGGCTTAGGAAAATTTGCAATGGCTTCGACTTTTGGGGAAGTGGTTTAACACCCTCAGGTGTTAGGGCAACAGAAATTTTACAGATGTTTTGCCAAAAACACATTTATCGGGGGGTTTAACTTGAGACTCTTAAACGAAAAAAGATTTGATGTAAGTGGTCGGTGTTCATCCTCGGGGGGAAGATGCTATGGTAAGTCTAAAATATGGAATACAAAATTCTAGATGAGCTAAACTTAGCATGTGTCTCTGAAATTTTGACCAATTTCGAAGTCCAAAGGGGATAGCGTATCTGAATAGACCAAATGGGGTAGTTACGTGTTTTGGAAATGGGTGGATTTATTGTATTTGATGATACGCTCGGACCAAATCCAAAATAGTGAATATAGTTTTTTCCCTACAGATTTTAGTGCAGTCTTGGATGTGAGGGACTGGATAGCGATCGGGCACGGTAACTGAAAAAGTCTACGGTAATCACCACAGGGGCGATACTCCATTAGATTTTTAACAAATGCAGTGGGGGCCCCGGGGCTCTTTGAAGGACGAATTATACTTTGCCAAAGGTATTCGAACTCTTTCTTAACACTTTTTTAAAAATTTAGGGTGGGGCGACGGGTTTTTAAAATACTGGGGCTTTGTTTCTATGTGATGATAAACTTGAGATTCAATTCAACATTTATCGGTTGTGAAGGGTTAATTAATTCGGGATATTGTTTTAAAACCTTATCGAACTTAGTATTGCCAACTAATATTGCTAGGTTAATGTGCTACAGCCTTAATTTTTGGGAATTTCCCCTTCGGGAAAATTTAGTGTTGGCGTCGATCTCATGATGTTTAAAACAAACAAATTAAAAGTTTTAAAACAACCCCAATGATTGGTTGGCGTACATCTGCGAAGAAAGACCAGGTAAATTGGCGTCGAAACCTAAATCGATAAATTCGTTTTTGCCACAAGCTTATTTTTTGCCTTCCAGCGTCAAAAATTAAGTCTTGTTGAACTTTTGCATGAGGGGCGAAAAATTTCGGAATAACAGAAATATCCGCCCTTTTCGATCAAAAAGTTATCTTAGAGGAATAATTTGGGCCCAAAAAAGTGGTTAATGAGGCCAGCAGACGATCGCCATTCTGTTTTCCCAACGAAAAAAGCTTGGGGGTAACCTTTTCGCTTTGTGCCCAAAATTTTATGGTAAAAACAATATCCATTTGTGGGTTCTTGGGACATTTAAAAAAGATTTCGTGAATTATTGCGATTGCGGAAATGGTTTGAGTTACGGCTGGGCTACGGGGAACCCTTTAAAGAAACTACTTAGTTCGCTTACTTGCTGCGTAAGTTGAGCCTTGTTGTTCTAATTGTGCAGTTTTTTTTTTTTTTTTGTCAGATGTTGTCAACTGAATTAATTCCTTGGGGGAAAAATCAGGTCATTGATTTTATCAGCAACAGTAGCAGCTGATCTAAATTTTCGGAGCAGCAAGAATTGTTTTTCCATTAGGTAAACGTCGAGCCCCCCCAATTTTAGAGTGGCTCCCCCATTATCGCCTGCGAAGGGCGCATGCGCATAAGGGGCTGTGATGGGCCCTTGGTCCCCCTAATTTCCCTGGGAAAATAGTTCGGGTTTTTTTAATCTCACTTTCTGAATACACTTCGATTAAACACTTTTTAAAGCTTTTTTACTTTCCGTTTTTAAGAACCAAGTCCTAACAAATTTAAAATGTTGACCCAACAGCAGACAAAACATAATTTAAATTTTTTTGTATCATTTAAAATTTTTCCAAATGAACTGTGCGCCTCTAATCGCACAAACCATAGCCCAGGGGGTTTTGTTTCCAAAAAGGGGGGGTTTGACTGCCCGGGGGTATCTGGTTACTATCACATTCCTTTGGCATGTGTTGGGAAAGGGAATTAAAATCTTTTTTTCATAAGTATATTTTACGTTGAAAAACAAACGTTAGGGAAAAAAAGAAATTTTATTTTTCATAAAATATGAATACAGGATTAAAAAAAACTTACATGCATGCGATACACAAAAATTATTTGGGTATGTTAAACGTGAAAAGAAATTTTTTAAAAACATCAGCACACATAAAAAAAAAGAAAAGTATAAAAAATTGTGTTTTAGAGCGCACTCAAGCATGAAATGATATAAATTGATGGGGGGAAGAATCCGGGGATGAGATTAAAATTGAAAATTATTTTAAAATTAATGTTTTTATCTTTAAAATGAACTGGTGTTAACGGGTTGTGTTCACGCGTTTCAGGTCACCAATTATGGCGTGAAGTGAGAATATATTTAAGGTTTATTCACGCCATATAAATAGTAAAATGAATGATATAAAAATTAAACATATTTTTTTTACAGCATTATAAATAATAAAATTACTAAATTTTCTTAGGTTGAAACATGGAAATTTAGTAAAAGGGAAAACACGTCTTTCATCGTGCGAGTCAGAAGAAGTTAGAGCAAGTGTCGTTCATATCAGTTCCTTCTCCCTTTTCCGGTTGGTTCAGTTAAGAGGAAAAGGGGGGTGCCGAGGCCCCCACAATGACATGTCACGGTTCGAGCCCTACCAAAAGACCCGCCGTGTAGGGGGGCGATGCACGTTTAAAACTGCGGCTCAAACGCCTCCCGTTGGTGTGGTGTGGGCCCAATCAAGGGCGTTTTTTGGGGTGGTTTTGATTTCCCAAAAACCCCAGGAAAGTTTTTATTTAAAAATTTCTTAAAAAGGTTTAAATTTCTCAAACATCAAAATTTTTAGGGATTTTTCCACTTTTTTCCCCCGTAAAAATAAAAAAGCGTGTAAAATTCAAGTCTGTAAGTGTAATTGTTGAAATAAAAAACGGGATTTTTTTAAAATCTATAATGCCCCCGTAGTTTTGTGAGCGATTTCTGCAAAAACCCTTATTAGCGGAGCTCTACTATTCAAAGAAAAATTCTTGACAAATTTATTTCCAAGACTAGGTCAAAGTTCCCGGGATCTTGTTTCAGTCGTTTTTCTCC
The DNA here is from genome assembly GCA_019973955.1 of Trichonephila inaurata madagascariensis. Taxonomy (NCBI): domain Eukaryota; kingdom Metazoa; phylum Arthropoda; class Arachnida; order Araneae; family Nephilidae; genus Trichonephila; species Trichonephila inaurata. Next base: position 70,757 of record BMAV01025114.1, on the reverse strand, counting down.
CATTGATTGAAAAATCCAATAGCTAAAAAAAATTTTCAAAAATCTCCAAAAAAATATTCTCACGCTGGGTGTAAATAGTTCAACACAATTTTTTTTTTATTATTAAAAAAAACTAGACATTTTTTTTTTTTAAAATTTTTGTTGATATTTTTTTATTTTATTTGGGGGACTGCTAAATGTACTGACATGGTTAGGGTACTTTTGCACAATGAAATCACATTATTCAGGCGTAAAACTTGCTGAGAACGTAAATTACTCATATAAATCCGCCTTGAAATGTAGAAATGACAGAAATAGTTTAGAAAATTTTAAAATTACGAAAAATACATATATCCTTGCTTTCCAGAATTTTCTGACGCCATATTTGGGAAGTTTTATTACAATGTCTGCAGGTGGCGCTATGTGTATGCAATCTACGTACAAAATTTTTTAAAACGTTACTTTAGAATAAAAATAACGACTAAACTGCTTAAATACACATTAATAATACTATATTTTATGAAAAAGAATATTTTGCTGCAAGAATAATGACTTTAATCACTTCAAAAACACTAATTCTGGTGGGTCTATGGCGAAGGGCTTCCTTTATGTGAGGAACCACTTGGGCGGAACCTCATGCCTGTTGATTTGAATGAATGAAGGCACTGGGATAACGCATACCCCCCTCCGCCCTTTTTATCTGGTAATTGAGTTGGCCTGGTGTTGCGAACTTGGAGGGTGGAGATGGTAGGCGGGGTTTTTTCAATGTCATGGCCCCAATGGGGTGGCAGGAACTTTACTGAGGATTGGCTGTTGGGTGTGAACTTGGGAAATTTGGACTTCGAAAAATTTGAGATAGTCAGATTCGATTGAAAAGTTTAAATGAAATAAAAAGTAAAAATAGGGAAATTAAGAGTATATTAGTATTAAAAGATAGGTAGTTAATTATCAGTTATCGATCATAGATTCTACAAGTTAAGTAGGCGATCTTTATTATTTTCAGCATTTTTAAGTTTGGGCAGGAGTTGTAAAATTTCAGGTGATCTTGTGACGGCTCACGCGTCCTTTCTCTAACATAACCTCTGTGTTTTTTTGTCGGCCAAGTTTAAATGGCAAATTTTTTTCCAACCCAAATCCAAGAAGGGAAACGAAGGTATAGATGTAAATAAGATACCCTTTTAAAAAGGACAGAAGTTTTAGTAAGCGGGATGGCAATTTAAAAAAAGTTCAGTTTGAAAAGGTAGAAGTGTAAATTGGCGGCCTACCCAAGAATCAGAGATATCTAGCAATACTACAAGGTGCATACTATTGCACACGAGCTCAACAACTGATCTGAAAGCGTTTAACCGTTGCTTGGAATATAAGATAGGAAGATTATTTTCCGAATTCGAAATATTATTAGGATTGAGAGTAGGAGGATAATACAATTATTTAGATAAGTGATCCAATTTTGCGATCTGTGTTAACTACGGCTACGTGTTTTGGTTTATTCTTCTCACTTAATATAAGTTTGTTCAATATATAAGTAATTTAAGTTAAACTCTTAATAAAAGTCATATTAAGAATTCTAAAATGTCCCTTCATTTCGAGAATCCCACACCTCTAACTTACGCTGAAACCCCACGATATGGTCGACAAAGATCGACCATATCACAAACTTTCAATATTTTAGAAATTAAATTGACAAGCTCAATAACTTGAGCTAAGTCATTGGAATTATCGTCTTCACTAAGGATTCCTTGGGAGAGAGATTCTTTGCTATTATTTTTAGAATTGCTTGGTTTTTCTTTGAGATTTTCAATTGGGGTGGGGGCTAAGGAAGGTGACTCCTAACAATGTTAGCAAAGGAAACTCCTTCCTTACAAACATTGCTTGTGGACTTCTTTGTATTTGGTAGGGGTGAGCCCTTCTTTGGTTGAGGGAATTTGGGGCACTTGGTATAACAGGCTGTATGGCCGTATTCCTGACAATTGATGCAGTATGGGGTTTCCTGTTTCTCCTTGATAGTGTATTGTTTTGTTGGGTGCTCCTTATCGCATTTAAGGCATTTTGACTTTAAGTGGCAGTTTTCTGCCGTTGGAAAAAAATTGTTGCAATTAAAGCATTGAGAGACTCCTCTGACAAGGAAGCCTTCAACTCTTACTTGCATATATCCGAGGGATTTAAGGTCGAAAATGTTTAAGTTATGAGCATTGCGTGGGAGTGTGACTTGAAAGAATGGGAGTTTAGCCTTGGTTTTTTTAGAAATTAATTGAGTTATGCTTTCTGCCATAAATCCTTGCTCCTCTAAATATGAATTTATATCTTGAGTTTTAGTGAAAGTTGGGAGTCCCTTAATTACAATTTTGATTGGTTTGTTTAATTTAGGTTTTATTACATAAAATTCAAAATCTCTGTCTTCTTCTAAAGTTTGGGTGAGTTCATGATATTCGTTATCGTCATTCGCTAAAAGTTCGATATATTTTCCTGCATTTTTGTTATTCAAATTAGGAAATTTTTTATAGATTATTTTAAGTTGTTCTCTGAAGTTCTCTTTGATCATTAAGTGGATAGGGGGTGGGGGCCTTGGTTTGGGTATTTCAATGGTTTTGTCTGCTTCTACTGCAACTTGCGCTTGCTCATCTTCAGATTCAAGATCTGAAAAACTATTTGACATTGTGACTGGCTCACTTACCAAAGGAGAGACAGGTCTGGCGGTCTTTTTGGGAAAAACAAAGTCTTCCGAGAAATCCTTTTTAATTTTGCGCTTTTCATTTTTCCTTTGGTTTTATTTTTATCTATCTTGGGCGTGGTAGTGTTCTCAGTAGATTTAATGCTATCCTGGTTAGCTTTTTTAGGGAAATGGTTCATTAATTAAAAGAGAGAGTATTAGAAACATGAGCAATTAAAGTGACACATGGGGCTGTTGGTCCGCGGAAGGTGTTTTATTTCCCCTTTTACCACCTATTGGGAAAAACAATAGAGGATCTCCGATTCGCCACCTGGAGACGCGCCTTGGCTCCCCCTAGGGTCCAAATTAGTTAGGCTCGCGCGGTCAGAGGAAACAAGTATGTCTCCAGTGGATTCCATCACAGTGGGTGTGCCTGGGAATGAAGCTGCTGATGAGCTGGCTGGTAGGGGTTGGGATCTCTCTAACCCTTGCTCCACTGTTTTAACCCATTCGGAAATTCCTTCCTTTCAAAGAAATAAAATGAATTTTACTTGGCGAAACCCTCCTGCTCACCACTGGTACGCAGCCAAGAGTCCTGGCCTATTTATACAGTGCAGGATTTCCCAGGGCTCATCAGTCGGCCTTGGCGCGCTTTAGAAGCGGTCACCTGCGTAAGTGCGGGGGTGTCTTTCTTTACCTGTCCTGCTTCCCTGCTCATCTTCGGGACTGCTTGGGCATTTCCCTGCGACAGTTGTATAAACAGCACGACCTGGTGTGTGACACTATTACGCTGAATGGTCAAATGGACTTGGTGTAGGCTTTCCTGATCCAAGGGATTGGAAACAACAACAACACTAATTATGCTTTTTTTCATAAAAGGGGGGAAAAATAAAGTAACCATAGAACTACGTCAAGAAACCGCTCCCCATGACATCCTTTCGAAAGGCAACAGTCAAGGACCCTTTAGTTCAGCTGACTGTTAGTCTTTCTTAAATTTTAGAATGACAGGTAGAAGGGAATCATTTGAACAGGACAGCTGTGGAGGGGACTCTATTTTAGCACTGATAGTAGGGGATTCTGGAACAGTGTTTAAACTTTTTCTACTCACAGAGCTTCAAGAACAGGGTGGCCCAACTTTTTCGGGAAACGTACCCAAAATTTTATAAAAAATAATTGTAAGTACCGCTTCCAACCTTTCCACCAAACAAATATAGAAAAGTTAAAAAAAAAAAAAGTTACTTATAGGCTTATTATAAAATTTTTACGCAAATAGCACTTTTTTTTAATGCAAAAATTTAAAAATAAGATGAAGTGAAAAATTTATTTTATTTTTTACTAAATTTTACGGGTTCAATTCAGTTAAGTTGGGTACAAAATAAAACAGTAATTTAAAACTTTAATTTTAAATAATTATTAAACAGTTAGTATTTACTTAATGTGGTTTTTTTTTAATTACTCTTTTTTTTTTTTTTTTTTTTTTTTTACCAAGTCATCTATATTTGGGATTAATTTTTGCGATGCTAACAAAATTGGGTTATTATAGGTGCAAACATAAAGGGGGGCTATATGAATAATTTATATTATGTTCATAGCAGAAAAACATTTATTCACACAAACATTTTTTTTGAGATTTTTGTGTGAGAAAACCCTCTTCAATAAAATTGTAAAAAAATTATTTATTATTATGCATTCAATTTTTTTTAATTTTTTTCAGCATGTCTTTGCGTGCCCCGTTACAACTGCACCTTTACGACGGGTTGGCCACCACCCCTAAAACTAGAAGGTCTTTTGGGGGACCCTAGAACTGGAAAAAGTATTTTTGTCGAACCCTTTTTCCACACACACCCCTTTTTTGAAAAGGCAATTAAAAAATTTGTATCGATTTTTAAAAAATTTTTAATCTATTTTTAATATAATTTACAAATTTAAAAAATTTTAATTTTGGACCCAAGGTTTCACCCACCCATTCATTTTTGGTTTAGTAACTAGAATATGTGCGTTTTTTTTCCACAAACCGTCGAAGTCTAACCCCTTTTGGGAAATTAACTGTAATCGCATTATATTTTGAGCTTAATTTATTCCAATATTTTTGTTTTTAAAGCCACTTATGCCAAAAATTTTTAAATTTATACACATTGTTCTGAATGGCATTAAAATGTTTAAGGAATACTAAAAGGTTTTTTTGTATGAATTTGCAACAAAAGATTTGGGAGCTTTTTTTGCTTAAATTTAGAGTTTGGACATCAAATCTGTTGAGAGGTCAAAAAGTCGTTACCTCCCCTTATTGTGGTTTTCCCAAAAAATGTAAAAAGGTGCACTTTTCCTTTTAAAATTTATTTTTTTTTGGAAGCATTGTACTAACGAGCAGTGGCGCACAGGGGGGGTCCTGGGGTCCGGGCCCCCCAAACCCCGATTTTTTCTGATTGGTTATAATTCTAAGTATATAATACGTAAAATATAATTAAATATATGTTATTAATGATTATTTTTTTATTAATTAATGCTAAGTATTTATTCAATAATTAGTTTTTACTGTTTTTTTGTTCCTGAAAATCGAAAAAAATCAAAAATAGCATGATACAAGAATGGTGAACTTTAAACCCCCGGGACCCCTTAAAAAAATTCCTGTGTACGCTACTGCTAACAGTATACAATTATCTCGGGGAAACCCGGGGTTTAGTAAACAATAAAAACAATCTATTAGGTAATATATAAAAAAAAAAATACTTTTTTTTATAATATCTTTTATTATATTATAATAAAAGTTTAAAAAGTATTGCAAAATAAAGTTATTAAGTTGAAATACAATTTTCAGTTTCTTAATGACAAGAATGTACTTTAAATTCTTTTGGGGATACAAACTTCATAGAGAACGTGAATCCATTTTACATACACATTTAAAATTTTTTTTTTTCGATTTATTTATTCTGATTTCGGGGAAACCCCTGGGCATGTATCGTGGAACCCCAATTTTTCCGGGGTTTTACACAGTTTGAAGACCCCCGTTGTGGAGTGTATACTTTCTTGGTGTGGGGAAAAACCCGGAATTATTATTTGATTTTTTAACGTTGCTCTACAAAGCAACAAGAGGGAAATTTGATCAAAAAACCTCGTAATTTTTCCGGTCAAGTGATGTGAACAAACCCCGAGCTGGCACTCCCTTCTCCCAACTACCCCCTCACCAACGGGAGGGGCATTTTTAGCTCTACTTTTGCGCGCATCGCCGCCCTTTCGCGGCGGGTCTTTTGTAGTTTTGGGCTCGAACTCGTGACAAAACCGGGCCCCGATCCCAAAACCTATACCACTCTTTTCCACTGCCACAAAAGAGTGTTATAGATTTCGATAAGGCAGTGTTTTTCAAACTTTTTAATATTTGCGTCCAATTTTCGGGCATAATTTCCATTTGCCCCCCCCTTTTTACAATGTATTGAATGCAATTATAAAAGTACTTTTGATTGTAAAACCACAATACAATACGACTTTAACTATAAAAACCGACTAATTATCAAGAGATTAAAATTTTGTTTTATGACAAGCTCAGGGGGGTCACTTGTAATTACTAAACTTGTTTTAATTGAATATTGATAAATTAATTATGAAATACTTTTTGTGCAGTTTTTATGCATTTATGTTTTGGGGTTTTCATCAGTGTGAATGTGTAATTTTTTTTTTTTTTTTTATATAAGAATGTATTTCACACACACACACACACACTTTTTTTAATTATTTTATTAAATTGATAATTATTTTTAAAACTTTTAAAATTTTGATTTTTCGCGATATGCCCCGCCAAAATGGGGGGTTTTAGGAGCTACGGGGCATTTTTATTTTTAGTTTTGAGAACACAACACAACAATATGCATGAAACAAAATAGGATTTGGGGGAAGGAAGGCCAAGCGATTTACATTTTTAATTTGGCCGATAGCGAAAAAGAAGATTAAATAATTTAGATATAAAAAAGAAAAAGAATAATTGCCTTGTTAATAAAACTGGGGGGTTTACCCCTTTAAAAATTTTTAAATTTTTTTTTTTTTTCACCCCCAAATTTTTGCGCCCCAGGCATGTGCCTAAGCGGAAAAGCGGGCCTGATAAAAAAAGATATTTGTGAGAATAAAAACGGTTATTTAAAAAGGGAAAAGGCCTTTAACTCATAATTTTACTACTGAAACCTGTTGAAAAAAATTTTTTTTATGGGAGCAAAAACAATTTTATTTATTTATTGGTTTTCCCCAAACAATCAGTTTCGCGGTCCCTTCATATTTTTTATTCCAATCATTTGAATTGATTTATATAAGAGTTACGATGTTAAATAAATATCTTTTTCAATAACCGCACAATTAATACAAATTTTGTGTGCACAGTTATTAATAACATAAAAATACAACTTTTAATAAGGGTTTAAGTGAGTGAATATTAACGTCGTAACCTTTTTCCATTAATCGAGGGACTTTTCGCAATCCACCTCCCACTAGGATTTGAATAACATGTGGAGCGGACGAGTGGTTAAGGCTACGTCCCTTGTCTAGTTCCAACAACCACAACCAACTGGAGGAGCGATGCACAAACTGTGGGAGCAAAAGCCTCATTGGTGGTGAGGTATCAGGACGTGGCTGGTTCGTCCGTCATTGAGGTTCAAATTCGTGACCGTCCCAATGATCCCCGTGTAGTTGCGAGCGTAAATATCACCACTAAAATTTTTGTGACGGAGCTTCAAACGTTCCTCCCAATTCGGTGCATCGTTAAAAAGGTAGCTCTACACCTGACATATTCTATGTTGTACATGTAAATGATAAGTCAAGTTTTAAGTAGCATACTGTTACGGATTTTAGTAACAATAATATTTCGATATGTTAATGTCATTAGATAACAATAAGAGATTAGCTTCTATGTAATATAATTTTAGATTAAAACGATTTTGGTCTCAAAGAAAATTACACTGGTGTGCAAAACTTAAGCAACAGGTGGGTTAATTGCCATAACTTCACGAAAAATTATCTGAGAGACTTGAAATTCTGAAATGAGGGAGAGTATTATGTACGTAAAGGATGACGAAAGCATTGGCGCTGAAAAAGGAATACAACGCATACGGTATGGAATCAAACAAAAACAAGCTTTATTGAACGCACAGTATCGCGACTCATGATTGTCTATCCAACAGGAAGAACAACAAGCAGATATTCCTTAATATGGTATATTTTCCTCCTTATTACAATGGTTGCTTCGCACCGTCTCCACATACTCAGAACCAGCTGGTGCAACATTTCTTGAGGTAGGAGTGCCCATTCCTCAATCAACATCTGTTTGAGTTGTTGGTTGTTCTCCGGATGATGTAAGCGTGTGGCAATACGTCTCCCCAAAGCATCCCACACATGTTCAATGGGATTTAAATCTGGGGAGCACCCTGGCCAATCCATTCGAGTGATATCTTCACTTTCCAGCAGCTCCTCAACAGCAAGAGTGTGATGTGGCCGTGCATTGTCATCCATAAAAATGAAGTCTGGGCCAATGGCACTTCGGAAAAGACGCACATGGGGAAGAAGTACCTCCTCACAATAGCGATCCCCGGTTACAGACCCTCTGTCGAAAATGTGAAGCTCAGTTCGCCTGTTCAGCATAATGCCTCCCCAGACAAGAACTTCAGGACCACCGTAACGGTGTCTTTCCTTGATATTACTGGGATTAAACCGGGTCCCGATCTCTCTCCAAATCAAAACGCGTTGAGAATCGCTTCTGGTACGGAACCGACTCTCATCCGTAAAGAGGACACGACTCCATTGATCAGTTGTCCAGTTTTTGTGCTCTCTGGCCCACTATAAACGGTGGCTTCGGTGGCCAACTTTCAACAGGAGGCAGAGTTCAGGACGGCGGGTGAACAGGCCACCTTTGTGAAGGAGTCTGGCCACAGTAAACCGCGACATTTGTCGACCCGTTGCTGTACAGAGTTTCTGAGCAATGGCGCTTGCTGACTGCTGTTGACCTATTTTCACCTGCAGGATGATATATCGGTCATCCCTTGCAGTTGTCGTTCTCGGGCGGCCACTACCAACCTTTCTAACAGCTGTACCTGTGGTTTGGAACGCTTTCCAAGCGCGTGAAACGACAATTTTGTTGATTTCGAACTCCGCGGCTACACTGGTGACAGTACGCCCCTCCTCCAGCTTTCCGATCATTCTTCCACGTGTGAAGTCGTCCAGGTGATTTCTTTTACCCATATTTCACGAACTGACTCACTGGCACTTGCAGCGAATATGTTGAATTGCGTCTCCGTCCTTCTTATTCTAATGTTGAGCAGTGCGCTGACATCACGCGTTTTGCGTACGCTCACATCGCTTCTGACGTTCTTTTTCCTGATATTTGCATACGCATGACGTTTCTACTGACTTATTTGTTTACTGTACTGATCTCCAGACTTCCTTTTCTGCACTCTTACATATTCAAGTAAATTTACATTGTTGCTTAAGTTTTGCACACCAGTGTATAAGCTCCTTTCCTAATTCATTTCAAACATATTGTTTAATTTTTACGTGTGTGTGTTTGGTAACCAAATAACAGCTTCATTTAATGTAGCAACCCAGAAAATAGGCTACATTATGTCGTATCCTGTTTAAGAAAATGTAGATCGTAGAAACAAATTGTACTTAAATTTGAATTTCTGAATTGCCTTATAAGAAACACTCATCAAGAACATAGTAAGTCTCGATACGAGTCTTTTAAAAGAAAACATCATTTTTCTGAGAAAATGATCATTAGAGCACTTTTTCATAAATTTTATATTCTTTTTTAACCACATTTCCATTTCTTATTTTATAAATTAATGTTATTATTTCTGGTACTCATGAAAATACGACAAAACTGTGTACTAAGAATTCCATTTTAGAGGACATAAACTGAAGACAAAAAAAAGTATCTGGTGTCTCCTCTGGTCCTCCACACAATGGAGGGGAGGGAAAGAATCCCAATCTGTGGTTTTACGTTTCTGACTCTATTTGCCCTCTTCTTCACTGTTCAAAGACGAATATTGCTCATCGGCCATTATGCAAGAAAAATCCTGTGCATTCTAGCTGTTAACGTGTTTCCTTTAGCTGTTTGAAAGTAATTTCTACTCCTCCCAAAGAATTTTTTTCTTTTTTTGTCATCCCAAAGAATCAGCTAGTTGGCTTCTTCATATTTTTAAAATCCAATAATTTGTATTAATTTATAAAAGAGTTACTATGTTAATTAAATATCTTAAATGAACGCACAATTCAAAAATTATTAGTAACATAATAATACATATACTAATAAAGGCTGAAATCTGCTTATAACAAAGTGTTATTTTATACATCAGTGTATAATTTCATTAATTCAAGTGATTAAGATCAATTTTAAAAATGAAACCTTATAAATAATTAATTTAAATCCTTTTTCTTAGACATGATCCATAAAAAAATAATTACATACTTATCAAAAAAATTAAACCATTTAATCACAGAACAGCTTACCACATGAATTGCAGTACCAATAGTGTCAAAGTGATGTATGATAATTAGACTTATTCTATGCTGCATATGTAAAGTAAAATTCAAGTTTTGATTCATACAGTTATTGATTTTAGTAACAACAATAATAATGATTTATTATTAATACCGTAACATCGCAGTCAGAGATTAGCTCCTATATGATATAATTATAGGTTAAAACGATTTTTGTCTCATAGAAAATTACAAGGTATTTTACAACCTTCTTCAGTTGGAAAAAAACGTATTAAAAAATTAGATATTTACAAACATTATTAGTTTCTGTTTTATGCCTTTACAAATTTTAAATGTGTTTTTCTCAGATTTTTATTTTGGAAGATATGAAAGGGTTTTCTATTCAATAAATTTTTTTTCTGTTCAAGATAATCTTAAAATTTTTTGAAGATACTTATTTATATATATCTGTTCTATAAAAGTTTTATATAGATTTAGATCTGAGAACTCTAGCTAGTTTTTTAAAACATTTAAGTTAATATTTTTAAAATGTTCATATTTCTTCCAGATTTCCAAATTTAACAATATTCATGCTTTTTCTCGGATTATCTATAAGAGTAATAATTCAAATTCAACAAGGAAACAGGTTTTCAATTCCATACCAACTTAAGGAAGTGTAATAAAAAGGAAACTTAATTTGGAAATTAATTCGATGAATATAATATAGTCGGCCCTCTATCTTGCGAATTTCTCTATTTCGCGAACTTTTTCCTGGGACCAAGAATATTTTATGATTTTCTTCGTCAAATAACCTCCAAATAGCTAAGTGCATTTTCCATTTATCGAACTTTTTCTCTTGGGATTCGATTTTTTTTTCTCTCTGTTTTTGAAATATTTCTGGACCTACGTGCAATGCAATGAGCAAGTAAAATAATTTGAAACGATTAGACTTGAATTGTGTGAAAAAAAATACGCCTGATGAGGTATTTCGTACACTGCAAAGATGCGGGGAATGAGAGAAAACGTTTTTTAAAAAACGAAAAAAAACTCAAAACAAAATTAATAGACTTAACCAGTAGTTAAATTGAAGGTCACGCATTCTCTTTCATAAAACATGCATGTTTAAATTTACTTGTAGGCTTAAAATTAAAAATGTTATTAAAATTCGTTAATCATAATACAAAAGTACTTTTTTAAAGTTGGAAATATACTGAGTATATTTCTTGACAAAATTGTTTTTTCCCACTGCTTTCCTAGCCAAATTCTTTTTGATAGGTAAGATATGTAAAATAAATAGATGTTAACTTACAAAAAAGGTGTGTGAACAATTAATTTTATAATGTGATGTATAGTTATGTGAATTTAAAATTTGTTTTAAGTGGTTTTTAAACTATACTGAAAGATAAATCACCATTTCACAAAATTTTCCAAATAACGAACTTTTTTTCAGGTTTAGCGACGACTGTAATTTAGTGAAATTTTTATCATATTTTCATGCGTATCGGAAATAATAACATTAATTTGTAAAACAAGAAATAGATGTAAGTTTGAAACAGAATATACAAACTATTTGTGAAAAATTGCTCTAGGCGGTTTCTTAGAAAAGTAACATTTTTCTTGTGAAATACTCAAATTGAAAATGATTATTTCCTGATGAGTATTCTTACATAAAAATTTCAAATACAATTTGTATCTAAGATATGCTACAGAAAGAAATTTATTACATACCTATCAAACAAAAAATTGAATTAAATACGCTAAGACAAATAAAAAAGATATTTCTACCAAAATAAACTGAGGTCTATCAAATCCTTTCCTCCAAAAATTAAAAATTCCTTTTTTAAATTCCATCTTTTATTCTAACCCTATGGGCAATGTTTATGATACCCAAGAAAATGTAAACGTACTTGTTCATTTACTCGTGGATATCCCAAAATATTTGCACGGATTTAAATTTAAAAAAAAAATAGACTGCACTCCCATTTCCGCGGCAATTCTAAAAGACAGCACTGTTACAAAAAACTTTCTTTTCCCGTTTTCTACCATTTCAACCAACACTACACCCTGTTATCCTCACCATTTGATTATGATTTTGAATAGTTTGTTTATTTTACGGCAACTGCGCATGCGTTCTGAAACCGACTATATCTGTCAATCATTTCCTAACCACACCCCGTTGCTATAGTAACGAAGGGTTACCTTTTTACAAACATTTTCGCTTGACATCATCCGAGTTGCAAACAACGCCATCTGTTGGATAAAGGTAGTTTTTGAAAATATGGCCGTTGGCCTTGGATACAAACGTTCAAATATTGTTTCACTGGAAAATCGGCACAATGCTCATTTACGAGAGAAGTAATATTTTCCATGATCATTCACACACTTTTATCGAGGCCAAAAGAAAAAAGAATTCCTACACCCCACAGATCAACATTCGTATTCTGACCATGCATAAGAGATTTTCTTAGCTTTCGACCTGTGGTCTATTTTATGACCACTGTAGTCGCAAAGGTGTTCACAGATTGGAAAGAACGATTCCATTTGAAGTTGTTTGTTTGAAGGAGGGGATGGCAAGATGAGGGGAGATCCGGTGGTATCTTCAAGGGGGCCAAAACGTTACTATTGATCTTTTGGATTTGGGGTCTTAACCATCCGCCCCCTCCCCTCCCCCCTTGCGCATTTTTCGCTTCCCTTGGAGTAAGAACGTGTTTACTACTTCCAGCCTTCTCTAGGATACTCTAGAGATAAAAAAAGAAGTAAAAAGTGCGTGAGATGCGCAACATCTGATAGGGAAAGTATTGACACATCCTCTGCCACCCATGCTGACTGACATCCACAACGTTTTTTTTTGTTCATTTGTCTGGTCGGCGTCTATATATTGCTTCTAGGAAAAGTCTGGACATTCTTTGTAGAACTGTTGATGGTTTCCTCTCCTTTCAGGCAGGGGTGTCCAACCCAAATGACTTTGCCGGCCACTTCGGAAAAACATTATAATCTCGCGGGCCGCACATAAAAACATGTACCTTTATATCAGATTTGGAAACCAAAAAATATTTATTGGAGTGAAAATTTAAAACAGAATGAATTATTATTGTTGTTTTCATTATTTTTCATGCATACAGATATAGATAATATAATAATGTTTATATATAATATAATAATGCAATGATCAAATAATGTTTAAAATATTACAGTTGCCATTTTCTTGAAAATTACGGTGTTCCTATTGAATTGATCTTTTGTTACTCATTGTTGAAATTTGATAGTGCTGTCATTCGCGCAAACGATTTGCCACGGTTTCTTCACTTTTCTGCTTCCTTACGCGCGAGGGTATTCAACAGAGCAACCCAAGGGTTACTTCCGTTGCAACGATGGATTTGTTTTTGATTTACATCGCACTGAAAGCAACACGAGAAGTTTCGGTGATGGACCTCGTCATTTCGAAACACGATCAAGTGACGAGGACGATATCTTGCTTCCCCAACACACCGACAGGAGTATTTTGAGCCTCGATAGATTTAACGTGCATCGGTGTGCCAGTCGCAAGATGCTGTCTCAGGGAAATTAGACATCGAACACTTTCTTGTTTTGTTTTTTTTTCGATCCGATTCAGGTGACCGCAGTAACCTCGTGGCCTGCGTGTCATGAGTTCGAGGCCGCGGTAGCCGAGTGGTATAGGTATCAGCCCATGGCTTGCCTTGTCACGAGTTCGAGCCCAATACCACTAAAGACCCGCCGTGTAGGGCAGCGATGCACGTTAAATCTGTCGAGAGCTGAAACGTCCTCCCGTTGGTGTGGTAGTTAGGAGAGAGGGTGCCAGCTCAGGTGTCGACCACGTCACTTGACCATGGTTCAAAATGACGTGGTCCGTCGTCAAAAGCCCTCGCGTAGCTGAACAGTGCGACGTTAATATTCAATCAATCAGTCATGAGTTCGAGTCCTGATGCCCCTGAAGACCCACCGTGTAGAGGGGCAGATTCATGTTAAATCTGTCGTGGCTCGCCTTCCCGTTGGCTTGGTTTCGAAGTTCTTAGAGGGAGTTGGGGCTGCGGTAGCCCAGTGGTAAAGGTATTGATTGGATCATGGCAAGCATGTCATGAGTTCGAACCCAGTACCACTAAAGACCCGCCGTGTGGGGGAGCGATGCACGTTAAATCTGCCGAGATCTCAAACGTCCTCCCGTTGATGTGGTGTGGTAGTTTGGAAAGAAGGGTGCCAGCTTAAGTGTCGTCCTCGTCACTTAACCATGGTTCAAAATGATGAGGTACGTTGCCAAAAGCCCTCATGTAGATGAACAGGGCGACGTTAATATTCACTCACTTACTCTGAGAGGGGGTTGCCAGCTGGAGTGTCGTCCTCGTTACTTGACCGAAGTTCCATATTATGCAATCCTTCGCCAATAGCCCTCGTGTTTCTTTGTAGTTACGTTATTAAACTCCCACTCCTACCTTTCAACAAATTAAACTTTGTAGCCTTCTGTTAAGAATAATACAATTAGTAATATTTATACTTTTTTTTTATCAGGGTGTATAGTTACTTTTGACAAAAAAGGTATTGAAAATAGACAAAAATAAATAAATATTCTTAAATCTGATTACGAATACTTTTAGAGCCCTAGTGTTGCGTCAAAAATTACATTAAAAAACAACCGCAAGAAGGAAAGTTTTAATGAATGTGTTGTAAAAATGGTGCGTATTGCAGTTCTCCACAGTACGAAATTCTTCGCGATTCATAACTGATGAAAACAGTTGTTAAAAAAAATCGGTAATTTAAGAACAGCTGGGGTTGAACATCGTCTTTCTTTTCTTTTTAAGGGAACGCGAACATAAAAAAAAAAAATTCGAATGGTTGTCGTCGAAATGAAGTAAAGTTTCAACAGTCGCCTACTGAATAGAAACTTTATTCCATTTTGATTTTTAATATATATATATATATATATATATATATATTTACAGGTTTGATGAGGTAGTGCACCAGGTGTCGTTCATTGTTGCGTACAAGGGTTGCAGAGGGGTGTAAAGGCAGGTGTCTCGCGCGACAATGGCGCGTAATACAGAAGTTCATTGAGGAGAGTATTTTGCTCTTATTTATTCTTTCGAAGAACTTCTTTGGAATACATCTCAATGTGATGAGGGGAGGTGGTGGGGGATTCTGGCGAGAAAGGCCGTCAGTAGAGACGGATCTTATTTCAAAATATTTATGATGGTAGTAAAATACCATTGGGTGTTTACCGTTTACTCGCCATCTAGGATTCAATTGTAGCAGCCCCATGGGATGCTCCTCAGATTTGAAATATTGTATTCATTCGATATTATGAAAAACGGAAAAAGTGCTATTTTTTTTAAAAAAACAAGTATTATCAAATGTTTGCAAATCCAAAAATAAATAAATGAATTTGCAAGAACTGTCCTAAAAATCACTTATTATCAATTTTGTTTAAGAAAATTAAATCCTACAGAAATATTTTTATTTACTCTGATACCTTATTTAATTTTTATTTACATGGCACTCTAAAACAAAGCATAGGTGACGCTCTATTGCAGAAGACGACACCTGAGCTGGCACACCACGCCTCCATGCACACTACGACTAGGACTTTGATACATTTAAAGTGCTTCAGCCCCTCTACCCGATGGGTTTTCAGTGAACCAGGACTCGAACCAACGGTTTGATAACTCCAGCCACGACCAGTGCCGGATTACTCATTAGGCGGAGTCAGGGCCGATCCTAGCAGGTGTGAAGCGCGTGCACCTCACGCGGGCGGCCAAAACAAGGGGCGGCCGCAGGCCACCTATAATTCTATAGATCAAGCAAAACTTTTTTTGAATTTCTCAAAATAGAATTTATAATAAGTTGAAAAAATATGCTGAATTTTAAATAATTATTGAAAAATCAAAATAAGTCCCGATTTCCCGATAGCATAACATAGTTCGAGAAAAATAAGAATGGATTTAAAATTCTGAGAAACATTCCTGATCAATATTCCTTCTCATCAATGGTGTAGCCTGCCTTATCAGGGGGCCTGTATCAATGATACAGGCCCCCCCTAGCTACAGGGGCCCCGGACGTGTGAAAGCAAAAAGTCGTAAAATGTTATTAATTGTCATATTAAGAGTTCCTTTCTAAGTTTATAAAATAGTAGATCACTAGCTTCAAATGAGATAAATTTTCCGTGTGAACTCTGTATCTCAGGACCCACAGGGAAAAGGTTTAAAAGCTGGTAAAATTACTCAAAATAATGAGAAAACAAGGAGTGGTATGTGGTAAGAAAGCAGGAAAAACTTCTCATTCAAAGCGATTCGAGGAAAAGATCGTTTGAAGTGAAATACAGATAACACTTGGGTTGGGAAAAATCCATTCAGAATGTTATTTGCTTGTAAATGAAAATACCCCCTTCGTCTGTTGATTGATTGACTGGAATAAATGTCGCACTAAGAAGCTACACGAAGGCTTGGCAGTTAAAAAATTTTTCAGAAGTGGCCCAGTGAAGGAGAATGTTATATTTATTTATCCCGGTTCTCTTCTATTTCTGTAACAACCAAAAACCGAATGTACATTCAGTCAGCAAGGGTTCTGCTTCCCGTTCCAAGAAAGATCTGGCCCATAAGCGCCAGAAATCTTCTGTCACCCTCCCAGTCAAAAGTTAACTATTTTTTTAAGGAGTGTTCATGAGTTCTCAACGCTGGTCCCATAGGGGTAGGAGGAGGGGGCGTTAAGGAAGAATTTCGACACATCGGGCAAAAGTGATGAAAAGCACGATCAAGATTTATGACATGCTTAAGAACGAATGAAAATAATGTGGCAGAATGACCCTCAGAAAGAAAAGACCCCTTTTCGAAGAAAACTGAGGAAATTTTGCTTCAATTTGTCTTCCGAACTAATTACTTTCAGCTTCTTGCGCTTATACAGACAAAACAAAAATCGGAACAAAAACGGTTAAACAACGAAAAAGGCAACTATATTTTCACGTTCAAATTCTCTTTTCGATTTTTAAAATGTAAGGCCCAGGTATTTTAATCATTGCCTAAGATAAAGTGAAAAAAAATATTTTGTTGCATTTGTGCTATTACTATTTCAATTATTATTATTTTTTTCGTTTTACATATATAAATATAAATAAAAATAAATGTCATCAGTTTCTTAGAATACTTTCATGTTGATTAACATATTTAAGTGTATGTTTCGTGGCTTGAATGTACCGTAATCTTCTTAAAACATTTTCAATTGGCATTGTTATTCAAATGAAAGAGAGAATATTATTATTTACCTCTCGTATAAAAATAATTTCTTTAGTCACTTATGAAAAACGGTAATAGTTCATTTAAAATACAAAACACTAATGAGCCTTTGAGTACATTCATTAATTATTTACCATACTTAAAAGGATCCTAACAATAGCTCGAAATTGAAATAAAACGTAGTTATATTTATTTTGATGATTTTGTTTGTAACCATAACGTATTACGATAATTTTGTTTAGTAAAAAATGAACCAATCTATGATTTCTAAATATTTAATTTAAATTGTTTCAAACTGTGAAAAGAATTTTCAAAGAAATAAAGTATGTTAAGTTTACTTAAAGATATACGCAGACATTTTTTTTTTCTTTTAATTGAGGTAACATGGGAAATAAACACATAATTTTTCTGATATACTCTAAGACTGCGCTAAGAGAACCATTATTTTGTAAGATTGAATTTGAAAAGCACAAATTCCTTTTTCTTTTTGCATTTATTGCTATTTTAAGAGTGATTTGTATGATACCTTCTTGATTAAGATCTTTTTCCCAGAGAATTTGAAAGAATATTTAATGCAACCTAATAATTAATTATGTGTTTAATTAATTATAAAAATACATAAAAATCGTATAATTTCTTTAAAATATTGCATAGCATTCTGTATGCTTCTAATAAAGTTAATCAAAATTCATCTTTAACAATCTATAGCAATATTTAACATCTTTAAAAAAGGCAACAATAAGAATGTCAGAACTATGGCAGAAATTTCTTTTAAAAAGCATTTAATGAAAGGTTTATTTTTACAGAACAATAATAAATGTTGAAAAACATAGGTAATATTTTTTTAGTTGCTCCTAGTAGTATAAAACTATTTAATTAAAGTGATAGCAAAATGCATTGCAGAAATAAAAATATGATAAACACAATTTGTAAAGTAGATAAGAGTGATTTCTCAAACATACACAAAACAGAAATGTGAAAATTATTCAATAAGTAGTCAGGTTGTATAATCTTGAGTATTTTTAATGTAATTAAGATATAAATTTAGTTAAAAAAATTTAGATTTCTTTTGTGATATTGTGGCTTTTGTCTTGAGTTATCTTAGAAATTTCAAATTATTCTGGAAATGCTTTATTGTTCTGTTTAGTCTCAAAGTATTAAGATATTTGGAAAAACAAACAAACAAGTATAATAATAATATTATTAATTTATATTTATAGAAAATTTAAAAGGAAACTACAAATTCAGAGTATTGTGGTTGTTTCTATTTTTAACCTTAGAATTTTTTGAAAGCTTACTTTTGGTGGAGATATTTTAATAATTTTGAATAAGTAATCTGGAAGCTAAGCTACGTTTTGCTCTATAAATGAAACTATGATTTCTATAAAGAATAAGAAAATTAAACAAAATATGTTTGCATTAAATCAGAAATTTCATAATTCAGTCAAAAAATTTGAAAAAAAAGATGAAATGTAATTTTTTGAGACTTTGGAAAAAAATTAAAAAACTTAAGACTATATACTATTTTAGTTTTCTAAATATTTCATGGAAACAATTTATAGTTTGCAATAATAAATAGAATACTTTAAAAAGTTTGAAAATTTAGATTCGATTAAAAAAAATTTAGTTGTTTTTTAATTCAAAATTTATAACTTTATTTTCAAGCATTCACAGAAATTCCTTCCACACTGCTACAGAGAAATAACTTATATTACTCGGAATCGGATACCCGCCGTGTAGGGCAGCGATGCACGTTAAATCTGTCGAGAGCTGAAACGTCCTCCCGTTGGTGTGGTGTGGTAGTTAGGAGAGGGGGTGCCAGCTCAGGTGTCGTCCACGTCACTTGACCATAGTTCAAAATTACGTGGTCCGTCGCCAAAAGCCCTCGTGTAGCTGAACAGTGCGACGTTAATATTCACTCAAACTCGGAATCGGATATTGTCCCTCTAGCAGACCCGAGGTTTTGTGCAAGCTTGGAAGTTGCAAAAGAAATGGTCTCGACTTTCCCTAATGTAGAGATACTTCTAAAATTTTTTTTTAACTATACCGATATAGAATGCATCAGGTCAGAGATCTTTCTCAGTTTTAACCCGGCACTTCCCGCGCAAGGTACATCATACCCACCGCATACCTTTTTTCAACGCTCCTTCTAAACCTTTTTAGGAAAATTGATAGTTTATCGTGTAGCTTACTAGTCATATCCTTTGAAGGGCTTTAGCTTGCAGGCGAATTCTAAGTATATATTTTTGGATACTGCCTCTTCAGGCATGTCATACCCTGCGCGTGAATCGCCGTTACAGTTCTGAATGCATGAGCACGTTTTAAATCTTCCTTATGCTATGGCGTATTGTAGTTATGATGAAGAAATGTGATATTTAAGTAATTTAATAAATACAGTATTTAACAGATATAGTACAACAGTATTTTAGGATGAAGAAATTCTGTTCGTGATTATGATGAGGAAGAATCAAATGATGAAAAGTATAACAGCAAGTATGATTCCTCCACTGAAATCGATCCAAATTTAGGAGACGGAGACACAGTTGGAATTTAATGTTTGATATTTATAGACACATAAACATTTGGGAAGAATGTGGCATTAAAGGAGACAACTGGTACACATCTTATCCACTTTCAGATGAACTTTCGAAAAGAAAAAAAAAACCTATTCCTGGAACAATAAGAGAAAATAAGTTCTAAAATAAGATATAGACGGTATACAGCTCTTCAGTGAAATAACTTCATTCAAAGATATATTTCCTGGTAAAAAACAGCCAACTGAGATTTTAGAAATTGTAGTGAAAAATAATCTTATTCCCTGTTTTCCCAATTTCGCTCTAGCATTAAGAATTTTTTTAACCTTACCTGTTTCTGTAGCTTCAAGTGAAAAAAGTTTCAGTAAATTAAAAATAATTAAAAATTACTTGAGAAATAATATGACACAAAAAAGGATTTCAGATTTGGCCATAATCTCAATTGAATCCGAAATCTCGGAAAAAATTGATTTAACCGAAACTATATATTAACAAATTTGCTTCTCAGAAAGCCAGAAAAGTTATTTTATAGTTACAGGGAAATCCGGCGTATAACGTGCCCCTACAAATATTCGCCTTATAACACGCACACCCTTTTTTACGAAGAAACCTGAAATGCATGTGCGCAATGATCTTATGTTTTGAAGTCCTTTATTTGAGTATTATTCTAATCTTTATTGAAAAATAGTGTACTTTCAGAATTACAAACCCTTAAATTCATAAGGAATGTTATTTCCTTCCCAGAAACAGTATTTGGATGTATGTAAAAGTCTTCTTTTTCTATGCTCATCTTTTTGTATTTTTAAAGCTCTCATTTTTATACCCGGCGTATAATGCGCACCCGTAAATTTCTATCCTATTTTTTGAGTTAAAAGTGCGCGTTATACATCGGATTTTACGGTATAGTTTATTATCGGGTTGAAGGGAAATTCTGTCTTATTTTAAAGAAAATATTTGAATGCAATTATAAAAATATGTGTTTAATATTAATCAATTGTATATGCTCCATTATTTGTTACAACTTGTTGCCATCTTTCAGGTAACATTTAAATTCCTATTTTGTAGAAGTTCTCATCCTTTGAGTTAAAAAAAATCAGCAACTGCCTTAGAAACACTTTCAAAAGACTTGAATTTTTTTCCGTGAGATAATTTCGCTGAGACCTAAACAGGTAATAATCAGATGGTGCAATGTCAGGTGAATACGATGGGTGACCCAGGACTTCCCCTCCTAACGCATTCAGTTTTTGTTGTGTCACCATTGCAGTATGCGGTCGAGCATTATTGTGGTGGAACACTATTCCTTTTCTGGACGCTTTCTGGCCTTTTTTCTATGATAGCTGCATTCAATTTATCCAGTTGATTGCAGGACAGATCCGCGTTGATGGTTTTTCCTTGTTTCAGCAACTCGTAGTACATTGGAAGGCGTGTCATGCAGGCTTAGTTAAAGCTGAATTTAAGATACTTCCCAAATGCATGGAAAACTGCAGTCGTAGTACCGATTCTAAAACCTGGGAAAACCCCCAGGCTAGCAGAATCGCATAGACCAATATCTTTACTTCCGTTCCTTTCAAAGCTGGCGGAAAAAGACATTCACGCCAGACTCAATGACTTTCTCGAAAGCAATAACATCATGATCCCGGAGCAGCACGGGTTCCGCCCTCGTCTCTCCACCAACCATCAGTTACTCCGCATTGTCGAGTACATTAAGGAAGGAAACAATAGAGGTCAATGTACAGCTGCAGTGTTCCTAGACATTCAAAGAGCATTCGACAGAGTTTGGCACACTGGCCTACTCTTTAAACTAATCACCTATAAAATTCCTCCCCCACTAGTCCTTATCATAAATTCCTATATTAGTGGTAGAACCTTTTCAGTTAAAATTCACCGTACCTTCTCATATATTAGATCTGTAAAAGCCGGAATTGCCCAAGGGTCAATTCTCGGGCCGGTTTTATTTAATCTGTATGTAAATGATATAATTAAAAGCACTAACACAATGCTTTGTATGTATGCAGATGATACGGTAATATTTAGCAGACACAAAAACCTCAACACACTTGTTGAGAATATCAATGAACACCTAGCTCACCTCGAAATTTGGTTCTCCGTTTGGAAAACCGCTCTTAACACCTCAAAAACCGAGGCAGTATTCCTTTCCCAAAGAATCCCACCCCCTGAAATTAACCTGCAAAATCAAAGAATCCCCTGGTCTCACCACACGGAGTATCTTGGTTCTACTTGATAAAACTCTCACTTTCCGACAACACATTACACAAATCAGAGCTAAATTTAAAAATGCAACACATATGTATTATTCCCTATCTGCCGAAAGTCTAAATGAAATAGACGTAATAAACTGCTTATCTACACTCTGATCCTAAAACCCCTTCTCACCTATGCTTCGCCAGTCTGGGGCCATGCAGCAAGAACCAACATTAATCTCCTTGAAAGCTCTCAAAACGTAATATTAAGACAAATTCTCGATGCTCATTGGTATATGAGAAACGCTGACCTAAGAGAGGGGTCAGCGTGTAAAATTCCTACTATTCGAAAACTATTCGAAAACTTGCTTCTAATTTCTTTAATAATATAGATGGGCATGACAACCCATCTGTCCAAGATATTCCTAATTATTTCTCTCATTTCTCATGTCTTGGTCAACCCAGATTTTGTCTAACTTTTTCTTTTTTCCTAAATTCTCCATACACCGTTGTGATGCGTACGGAGTACTTAGTCCTATCCTGGAATGAAGATGACTGTAAAATTTTACCATTGCCCATTTTAAAAGGATATGAAAGATTTAAAAATACATAGAATGAAGTAAAAACTAAAGTAATAAGCTACACATTAAAATAACACAAAAAGCTCTTTTAAGAGCTAAGAAATATTCTTCAAGAAATCAGGAAAGTGGGTGGAGTTAAACCGTCCAATCGGGGTGCAGCAAGGAACCAAGGATCAGAAAGTGCGGGAGAAAATAGCAGAACACCGAAGTTCGATCAGTACATAGAGAGCTAGCGTTCCTATTGGCCGAACCAAAAGTTCAGCTAATAGGGTATAAGTAGATTTAGGAAGGTTGGGAGCCAATCAGCTCACACAATGGAGAATTGCTATTAATGTCGATAAGTCGCAAGCAATTATATTCAGGAAATGGGGAGTCATCGACCCCCCTTTCCAACTCACTCTCTTTGATGACAACATACAGTGGGTCTCGGTAGTTCGATACCTGGGTCTACACATTGATAGCCGCCTAACTTACAAAAATCATATCGACTATCTCTCAGAAAAATTCTGGGGTAGAATTCATTTAGCTATCTCCCTTATCGGGAGAAAGTCTCCTCTATCCCTTGAAAACAAAGTTATTTTATACAAGCAAGTCTTGCGCCCAGTTATCACCTACGCCTCACCTGTGTGGGGCGCTGCAGCTGCCACCCACATGAAAAAAATTCAAGTTATACAAAATAAAATACTACGCCTCATGACTAACGCACCTTGGTACGTTAGAAATGAGGTTATTCACAACGATCTACATATGGAGCCGATATGTAGTTTCATCACTAAGCTATCTATGAACGTTTTCAGATCAATTGAAAATCACGAGAATCCAATTATTAGAGCACAAACACTATTTACTTATCCTCATTCTAAATTAAACTACGCATACGCCACTGCAAAATGGAAAATCCCGCTAAAACCGCCATAACACAACAGCAACACTTTTAATTTCACACCTATAACAACATTAAATGCTCTACTGCTATTGAGATAGGTTCAGTTGTTGACTGTCACCCCTCTCCGCTCCCCCATGGTCCCCTTTGGCGATCCTTTCCTTCCTGGTTCTTCCTCCACTCGTGCCGCTTCGGCGCCAACTAGTTCTGGGTCGCTCGTGCGTCCTGCTAGTTCTGGCAGCCCGATTGCTCGGCGTTCGTTCCTTCCCCTCCTTTGGAGGGGTTGTTGATTTTTTAGTTTCTCTCATGGTTTTACTTTTCTTCTCACACTGGGTATAAACGCCTTCGTCGTTGGCACCCGATAATTCTAATTTCCGTAATTTCCGTTCCAGGAATTAGTAAAAACAAGTAATTAAAATTGGGAAAACAAAATTAGAGAAGGATATTGCGAGGTCTATTAAAGGAAGGATCAGGATCATAGATTTCAATTTTAGAGTTGTGTTATGAATTAGCGAAATATTAGTAAAGAATTTAATAGCAATTTGCTTCATGAATTCCCGAATGGTTTGAAGATTAAGCGCGGATCTATAAGAACCTCGTTTCTCATAAACCATCGGGCGTTAGTAATTTGTCTGATTAGTTTATTCTGAGCTCTTTCTAGGATGTTAATATTGGAATTTGCAGCATGGCCCCAGACTGGTGAGGCATACGTAATCACTGGTCTAATAATGAATGTATAGATAAGTATATTGTTTTTAATAGTTAAATTTGAGTTCCGAAAAATTAAGGGGTAAAGGCTACACGATACCTTTCGGAACTTGTCTTTAATTTGAGTTATATGTTGTCGGAAAGTGAGGTTTTTGTCTAAAGTAACACCAAGGTATTTCGTGCTTTGAGACCAGGGTACTGGGTGATTGTTGATATGAACAGTTGGTGGTTTTCTGTGTGTGTTGCGGGAGAAGACGGCCTCGGTTTTTGTGACAATGCACCCTTTTAACAATGATTCGGTTGATTGGATGCTTACGGGTTCTGGAAATAATTTAAGTTATGTGGACCTAACCAAAATGCATGCAGAATTAGGGCAGTTAATTTGTCAGAGCTTACCTGGATATCATGCCATCACAGGATGTGATTTTAATCGTGCATTCTTCAGAAAAGGAAAATTAAAACATTAAAAGAAATCCAGAGTACCAGGAAGCTTTCAAGAGCTTCGTTACGAGCGAATTAATTGAAAATACAGATGAAGAACAAAACGTCTTTAATATTATTCAGAGATTTATATGCAATGTATACAATGTCGGTAATGTAATTGATGTTGATGCCGCTCGACTTCAAATGTTCATCGACTTGTAACAATCTCTGATGTAAACGAAGCTTTTGACCGAAAGAAGTTGTTAAATTTTGACGCTAGCAATCTACCACCTTGCAATAGCGAGCTATTGCAGTAGTTTCTGCGAGCAAACTATACATGTACCATTTGGAACAATGCTCATCTGAAAAATCCAGCCACATATCAACCAGAATATAATGGATGGGCATTCGAAAATGATAAATACCATTTTAAATGGTTTGAAGGGGATCAACTACCAAGTTATGTCAGTGATTAACTTAAAACTCAATCAGGTATGCAATTAGTATGTCAAATTATTTTACATAATTTTTAAATTATTCATAATTATATAAACTTGCTTAATTTTTTTCGGAAACTGATGGAGAAAGCGATATTGATGACAATCAAGCCACGGACTGGAGTAGTACTTACGAAGATGAAAATATCGACGACAATGATGTATGATTTTTACATGTAATAATACATTTTTTGTACTTAGTAATAATAAAATAATATTTTTTTACTTTATATAAGATGCTTATAAACGCAATAAAACTATTTTTTCATTGGATTTCTTAAGCGATCGCAATAGAATAAACGCCCTATCTCACTCGCACCCGCTTGAACAGTTGCTTTAAACTCACATGCAGCACACTTTCAAGTGTCTGGCAAGATTAAAACCATTAAAACTGTCGGGTTTTGAGGTAACATCTTTTATAGGTCCCCAAGTAACATATATAAAATTCAGCTTTTATACTATAAACGAAAGTATAATTATTTTTTAAGTTAAGGGGTGTCTGGCAGGGGGTTGAAACTACACTAAGTGTCCGGCAATGGATGACGTGATTTCTAATGTTATTCCGAAGAAAAATATAAAAAATTGAGCTTTATACTTTATGAAAAGATGAGGTACTATTTTAGCACCTTACTCATGTTACCTGCGCAAGTAACCACAATCCAAACTCCATACTCGCTGATCGTTCTTACCTGTGTTGGCGACATCCGCAGAGAAACTTTCAGCTTTTATAAAATAACGAAGGTCTGGCAGTCGTGGGCTCTTGGGCTATAAGGGAAGATTCAGGAATTAAAAAATCTGCTTAAATATTTAGCGAACATTCTTCCGAGGACATCGAATTCGTAGATGACATGGTTCATTTTAAGCATTTCATAATTACAAATAGAAAATTTTAAACATGATGAAACGCTATCAGCATCGTGATCATACGAACTTATTTTCAAAAAATTGCTACAATCAACGCTTCCCAATGTTATGACAGCATTAAAAATATACAGGTGTCTTGTGATAACAAATGTTTCTGATGAATGAAGTTTTTAAAAATTAAAGATGCTAAAAACACTCTCTTCGATATTCAATAAGACAAGAAAGAGTGAACTCACTTAATATTATGGCCATTGAATACGTCTTGCAAAGCATAGAAATCCAAAATATTCTAAAAGAATACACGGTCAAAAAAAGAAGAAAAAAAAATGCGAAAACCACAAATATTTAGTTATTTTTTATTGCAAAAGTTAATTTTTTTATTACAGATTCTAATAAAAAAATTGTTTATATATATTTTTCAACTTGCTGATATTTTGTTGTTTCATTTGTGCGATGAAATATATTTCCAAAATGTTGTGTAATAAAATTATTAGGCTACAGGACCCAGAGAATTCGACTGCCTAGAGTTCTCCATGTCGTTTAATCCGACACTGGCCATGACCCCTCGGTCACTGCGTGTTTAACTGAGATGAAATAAACAAAGTAATTAGTATTTTACACAAATACAGTAAAATAGTGTTTTCTAGCAGTGTTTCAAAAAGTGTGTACCCATACTTCCAGGGGTACGGGAAGAGTTTGGGGGGAGATACGTTTTCCCCGGGACCCCAGCTGTCCCTTTTATTCTACTTTCTCATGAGTCAAGACAGTCTTGCGAGGTGTGACTCGTTACAAATGGACTTTTGTTAAAATACACTCCTTGTGTTTATTTTTCATCATTCTGGATGCACGTGTATCCTATTTTAAAAGAAAAAGTTCTGAAATGCATCTTCATACTAATGGGAATTTGCTTTTTCAGCATTTGTAGAAAATTAAAATTTAAAAAAAAGGGGAAAACACCCCACCACGGGAACCCGCACCCTTGGTTTAAAAAAAATAACCGAATTAAGACGATCTGTCACCTCGGCACAAACAATTTTATCCTTCTAACTAATCCAAACAAATGTTACTTATAATACAGTAAAATCTGTTTTCGTGGGGTACATAGGGGACCGCACAAAAAAAAAATATGCATATAAATACTTACATATAACTAATAACTTTGCTGACATACTGCAGAATTTTTTTTTTTACACGGTGAAGAGGGAGCACACAAAAAAAGTCGCACTTAGAAAATACGTTAATTATTTACAAAATTTACTTTTCCAAACAAAAAAATTATTAAATTGCACATGAAAACATTTACTGTCTCATTGAGATGTTTTCCAAATGCACGGCTACTCGTCGTGATCCCGAGAGAGCGTCTTCCTGTGATGAATTGGTTCAAAATTGTTTTCATCACTAGAAGATACAGTTTCAATTGATTTATTTTTCGGAACCATAAAGTAAAAGAGAAGTTTTTGCGAAGACGGTTGGTTGGTCATTTACTTGTAAACGTCACGATATAATAACCAGATATTCATGATCGAAGCTCATTTTAGAATTTTACACTCCTTTCGGAATTGGTATCGATTTTAAGAAAATGCTTTTGTCGGAAAGTTTGGGTTTCCCTTTCGAATATTTGACGTTTTCGCGTCCTTCTGCTAACATAACCCTATGTTCCCTTTACGGCCACGATTAATGGCAAAAAACCCTTTCCCAAACCCCAAAACCAAGAAGATAAACGAATGTAAAATGTAAAAGAGATATACTTTTTAAAAAGGGTAGAAGTTTTGATGATAAGCGCGGCAAGTTTAGGGGGATAGTTTTGTGTGCAATTTTTTCAGATCAAAGAGTTGGGGAGTCCGATAGGGTTTGGAAGGAATAGGGAAATCCCATTGAAAGAAGTTGGGAAACGTCGTATAAAAAGTGACATTATGAATTCCCCAATCACTGTAGGAAGGGAGATCTGCAAAAGGTAATATTTAGGTTTTAGGAAGTTAGATGAATCGGTTTATTTATTATAATTAAGATAAATGTTCTAGTTGGGTGATCTGACTTAAATACAAGGGGGTTTTAAATTTGGGGGTTAACCCCACTTTAAATAAAGTTGTTAATTAAAATTAAATAATATGTTATTCTTAATAAAAAATTTATTAAGAACCAACATGTCTCATCATTTTGATAATCCCAAAACCCCTAGCTTACGGGGGATCCGGGAAAGTCAAAAGGGCATCACAGGATGGCTATGTCGAAAATGGCGCCCGAACGTTATAATTCTGGGTTAGGTAATGTGGGGGAAGTACTGTATACCAAAAGTTTTTGGGCAGAAATATTGAGAGTTTATTGAAAAAAGAAATAACATACAGTTACTTGAAACCCCGAACTTTCATGTGCTTACTTAAAAAGTCATCCGGGAAGGGGGCCTGATTGGTATTCGATATTTGGTTCGGTGTTAAAAATACAGCCACGGTTTTCCCGGGGCCCCTCGGGCGAATTGGGAAAGCTTTTCCCGCGGGCGTAAAAAGAAAGAATTGCAAACCAAATTTTTCGCGTCCAGAGGGGGAAAAAATCAGGAAAACCATCTGATTTCGTTTACCAATTATTAAAAATAGAGAGAAGTTTAGAGTTAGGAATGTCCCAAGGGGTTGTGGATCATATTTTGTCGACTCGAACCACAGATCCAAGATTATGTGGAAGTGAGAAATCCACAAAACACGATACAACTTTGGAAGTCTTGGCTAAATTCGAAGAGAGATATTCTGCAAATTAAAAAGGGGTTCTCGGAACGATAATATAGAAAGACGAGGTCAAAATGCGCATAGGATGCCTAATTTGATGCTAATGTTAGAAACGAGGAATTGAATAAGACGTAGACCAAATAACAGTAGAAATGATTTTACGAGAATACGTCAAAGTAATAGGGGGTTTCGAGAGGAATAGTTTCAGAATAATGATCAGAGATTAAACAACAAGGTTACCATTTCGAAATGAGCGAAATGAAAATTTAATAGGGGGGACCGTAGAAATAGGGTTCGAGTGAAAATTTCAGTCGAGGCGATAGGATAAAAGGGGACGTTTAAAATTTGTAAAGGTTAAAGATCAACTCAAGGGTGTCGACAAGAGAGACAATTAGGCTTTCTCCGATATGTATATCACCCGTAGAACTTCCCCACGTTCCTATTTTATTAAAAAACACATTTTTGAAAGCGCTATGGGACACCGGAGCAGATAAATCATTTATATCGGAAGAAGTATATAGAAAATATTTTTTCTATAAGCAAATTAAAAAATCGCGAGCCCAGGTAATAACAGCAAAGGGTGCGAAATGCCAAAACATGGGGATCGTAGAATTGAATATTCGCATCAGACAATTGAAAGAAATTGGTCATTTCATGTTTGACGGATTTAGAATACCCAGGGTATTCTCGGTATTGATTTTATAAGGGGGTCAAAGATAGTATTAGATTTTGATCAAAAATTCGTTGAAAATTCCAGATTCTCAAATAAATAAGGTGGTTGAACCAATTAAAGAGGAAAAGTTGAGATAGATTTATCTAAGACAAAATTGGGGAGTGTAAAAAAACAAAACTACAAAATTTGTTTAATAGTTTTAAAGGGTTATTTTCAGACAAACCAGGTCTTACTCATGTTTTATACCATGAAATTGACACGGAGATAACCCACAGTAGCTCAAGGCCATATAGGTATGCCCGCACTGCAAGCAAAATAGATTTTCACATACAAAAAAATGTTACAAGAGGAAACGATTGTTCCAAACCAATCCCCATACGCGTCACCTGTTGTGTTATGCAAGAAAAAATAATGGTTACCACCGGATAATCCGGAAGCATATAGATTTGCAGTAGACTATAGAAAATTAAATTCGATCACAAAGTATCGGATACCCTTTTACCGTTAATAGATGATTTATTAACGAACATACCATATGCAACAATAATGTCATCCCCTTGATCTAAGAAGTGGGTACTTTCAAAATGGCAGTAAACCCCAGTGATATTGTTAAGACCCATTTGTAGTAAAAGTGGCACTTATGCTTTCAAGCGATGCCATTCGGTTTATCAGAGCAGCTCCCAATTTTAAAAAAGGCAATTGACATAATCCAAAAAACCGGTGATGGGAAATTTGTGAGTGTTTATATGGACGATGTGATAATCGCATTCCCATCATTCACTCACCATGTTGAACATTTAAAGGGGAAGTTTTTTCGTTGTTAAAGGATGGGGATTGACATTAAATAAGGAAAAGTAAAATTTTGCGATGAATTGAAATATTTAGGATTAATTATTAGTAAAGAAGGAATTAAAACGGATGAGACAAAGTTTAGAGCTATACAAGAGATGAAACCGCCCCGTAACTCAAAAGAGGTGTCCAAGTTTTTAGGTATGTCCCAGTGGTACGCGAAATTTATTAAAAATTATGCGGATATTTGTGAGCCACTTTATAATCTTAAACGAAAATTTAAAAAATTTGTCTGGTCCAATGAAGCACAAAAGGGATTCGAAGAGGTCAAGGAGGCGGTAACAAAAGCGCCAATTTTAAAATTACCAAACTTTCAGGAGCCATTCGAGTTATTTACAGACGCCAGTTCGATTGTTTAGAGCAGTACTTAACCAACAAAACAGACCTGTGTATTTGCGTCACGTACATTGAACAACGCAGAGAGGAATTATACAGTAAACCCAAAGAGAATGTCTAGCAGTAGTATGGCGTTGAACAAATTTAGAACAAAATTTAGGAATATTTCCCATTAAGGGAATAACGGATCACGCCGCATTAACACGCCTAACACATGGCAAAAATTTGTTGAGTAGGATGATTAGATGGGCACCCCAAGTAAACAGAATTCAATATAGAATGGGAACATAGACCGAACTCAAAATGCAGTGGTGACATTCTTTCAAGGAATCCCGTGAAAAATATAATTGAGATAAAATTAATTGTGCCATAATCAGGGATTTAGTACTTTACTTCGGGAACAATTAATAACAGAACAGAAAATGACCCAGAATTAGGTCATATCTATAGATATTTAGAAAACCCGGAAGATAACCCCGGTTAATGCAACGATATGTGAGAATTGGTCCCACGATTTCCGTTTAATTGAAGGATTGTTATTTTATGCGAAACACGCAACGTCATTAGGTGAAATGCGTGTATACATTCCAAAATCTTTAAGGAATGAAATAATGAGAGAATTTCATGACAAGCCAATTGCTGGACACTTAGGCAGATTTAAAACGTATCATGATTGGGACGTTTGTTATTTCCCGTACATGAGAAAATTCATTGATCAATATGTCTCTACATGCCATATGTGCCAAGTTAATAACTATAAAAACGCGTTACCAGCTGGTCGATTAAATCCAATTATAAAGAATTATCCGAATGAGATAGTGACGTTAGATTTGTTAGGCCCGTATCCCATATCGAGAATAAGACGTAAACC
This sequence comes from Trichonephila inaurata madagascariensis, assembly GCA_019973955.1. Lineage (NCBI taxonomy): Eukaryota > Metazoa > Arthropoda > Arachnida > Araneae > Nephilidae > Trichonephila > Trichonephila inaurata. The sequence goes on along the minus strand of BMAV01025114.1, from coordinate 39,301 downwards.
GCTATATTTTAGTAATTTAAACCCATCATTTCAGCAAATGGGCTGAAATTATACCCTTAAAAAGGCCTTTATCTCGTATAATAGCGATATTTTTTTTATAACTTATATCGCGTTATGGAGCTCCAATAAAATTAATAAGTGATAATGGTCCCCAATTTATATCCGAAATTTTGAGCACTTAAGTGAAAGATTAGGCATAAGGCATGTGAAGACTGCTGCATATCGACCACAAGCAAATCGGACTGAAAGAGTTAATCGATATAGTGCAAAATGATTGCAAAATTGGTGTTAATGATCAACACGTGATACTTGGATCAATTTACGTGAGTTTGCTTTACGCTATTCGTACGGCGGCGAATGAAAACAACGGAAAATCACCTGCTGAATTATTTTTAGGTCGAAAATTGATTACACCATTTCAAAACTAGTTACAGATATCGAAAGTTCAAAATTCAAAATATTGAAAAAGAGCTTTAAGGAAGCTAGACTAAGTACGAAATTAAACAGGAAAGGTGGGGAAAATATTATAATAGACGTAGAAAAGACATAAAATAAAGGTAAATGATTGGGTCTTATTAGAAACACACCCTGTAAGTTCAGCAGCCAACAAAGTATGTGCTAAATTTAAAACAAAAAATTTGAGGGACCCTTTATAGAGTCTTAGAAGTTAAAAAATTATACAATATTGTAATATGGAAATCAGGAAAAGATTAACAGTTAACATAGATCAGCCAAGAATATATCAGTCATAGGAAATGACGAGGTCGAATTAGGAACAGGTATCCCAAATAGTATAAGGATCGCCGTGGAAACTCTAATTCGGAAAAAATACATCAAAGATTAAATGAGTCACAATATGGGAAAGAAAAATCTGCGGTGAAACGTAAGTTAGAGGGTGCGCAAAAAGGATTGTAGCCAATCAAATCAATATAAAAATACAGAGAGGACCCATAAAACAAATCACCAGGTCGGGGATCGTTTCCTAGTTCCTATTTGGGAAATGAAAGTAAAACAAAAGGATAAGGAATAATAGGGGTATTAAAGATCAGCAATGTCAGGGGCAAGTGGACCACAAAGAAAGTGGTGAGAAAGGGAACCAATAATATTAAGAAAAGAACTTTTTTTCATCCAGTACTATTTCTAGAGATAGAAAGAAAAAGCAGAAGAGAATCAACTGAAGTTCCATATGAAAAGAACTGGCTGTAACCTAAGGCCACGACGGAGAACAGAAAAAGAACCCCGTCCAGCCAAGGAGACAACAGGAAGTCAAGGAAGGACGACAAGGAGATACAAGCCCTACAACAAACAAAACAAGAAATTCCAGTACAACCGAGGAAAGAAGAGTGGGAGCACCTCATCGTTGAAGTTATGTGGTTGGAGAAATCACATATAAAAATCAGGCTGTATTGTTTCATTTTTTATGACCTTCCAACAAGTGGTCGGAAGAATTAGTTGCAAAAGAAGGAAGTCGCGGGCGGTGCTTAAAAGTTATAATGTCAAACACTACAATGAGTGTTTATTTAATTTTTGGAACTTTTGACTTGTTAAAATTTTTTTCTGGAGAAAACATTTGTAATCGCACATTTGCTGTTTCGATGTATGACTTCTCGTGAGATGCGAAAAATTCCTTTGGTTATTTATTATAATAGTTTATTGAAAAATGTTTGTAATTGTATAATATGTGTATATATATATATGTTGTTGTATTGTTGCTGCATTATGAGGCATCTGGTTCAGGGAAACGCGGCGTAGTCAGGGCACTAACACACACAAACGAGCTGCGCGGCTCATTGGGAGTTTTGAACCAGATGGGATGGAGATGAAAATTTATTGTGATATACAAAATAACATATAATGAATAATTGTGAAACACTATTATGGAAATAGAGACTAAAAGTTTTTATTTCAGGGAGACCGACCCCTGAAAATTATGAAAATTATGAAAATTATATTCAACAAGAAAGGAGCGGAAATTCCAGCTCCATATGCGTTCATAAAGATGCAAAGATTGGGTCTGCGCACCCAGAATTTTTTAGAAAATTAAGTGTATAGTTATTTTTAAGTAATTGATGTTAAAAGTGAGAGGGCATAAATTAAACAGTACTATTAATGTTACCTAGTTATTGAGTAAAATTTATTGTCACGAGTTTAAATTTAAATTGAATATTAAATTTAATTCTAAGATGAGTAATGAAAATTAAAGTCAAGATAAATATTGAAATTATAAAAGTTAAAATGAGGATTTAAGATTAAAACTTAAAATAAAACTCCAGAAAGCGAAGAAATTTAGAAATAGAGATTTAGACACGTAATTTATTAAGAGCATTGAGAACCCTTGTAACATGTTTCTTTCTTGAAGGGTTGTGATGCTCCTCGCGTCCTTCTGCTAACATAACTCCTATGTTCTTTGGACGGCCACGATTAATGCAAGTAAAAACCTTTCCAACCCAATAACAAGAAGATAAAACGAATGTAAATATATAAATGATATCCTTTAAAAGGATAGAAGCTTTGATGATAAGATATAGCGCGGCAAGTCTAGAGATAGCTTAGTGTGGAATCTTTCAGATCAAGAGTTAGCAGTCCGATAGCTTTGGAAGGAATAGAAGTCCATTGTAAAGAAGTTGGAATCGTCGTATATAAAGTGACATTATAGATATCTCTCAATTACTATAGGAAGGAGATCTACAAAAGGTAATATATTATATAGGAAGTTAGACGAATCGGTTTATTTATTATAATTAAGATAAAGGATCTAGTTGCGTGATCTGACTTAAATACAAGGTTTAATTGGGTGTTAACTCTCACTTTAAATAAAGTTGTCAAATTAGAATTAAGTAATATAAGTTAATCTTAATAAAAGTTGTATTAAGAACCAACATGTCTCATCATTTTGATAATCCCACACCTCTAGCTTACGCGGATCCGGAACGACATAGTCATCACAGGATGGCTATGTCGCAACACTTGATTTGATATCCAAATCTCCAAACCGCTACAGCCCATTAAAGGAAGAACACGATTTTGTATGAAAGATAAGATTGTGTAGCATTGTTATTCTCTAATGATTAAATACAAAGTAATATCATCATTAGAGGATCTCAGGGGTGTTAACTTTTTCTAGAGGGCAGAAAATATAAACAGCTCTTTGAAATATAATATAATTTGAAATATAATATATATAACTCTTTAAAATTTAAACCAAATAATTCGAACCTTTTACACATTATTTATTAAGGAATGGGGCTTCACACACACAGAAAAGTATAAAATGTTTAAAATATAATCATAATTTTAAAAATTATAAGCATATGGAAATAAGAAACATTAAGTTTTACGTAGCGCATGCTATTTTCTAAAACAGTAGCTTTCACATTACTAACTATAAGTTAATTTATAAAGTTAAGGTATCCGATTACATTCGGAACCGTGATTTTGCAAAAGCGCATAAATGGATAATTTTCATGATATTTAGTGTCACTTGGATTAGAATACATGTATAACATTGTTTTAAGAACAATTTGACAAAAAAAATATTTAAATACAATATTTTGGCAAAAAATTCACTTAGAATAATCTTTTTTCAAAATGTTCTCCTTTTGTGAAAAATGCTTCTATTATAATAATATTTTGCCTGTATATAGCTCAGACCTCTATACAAAGGCTCAATTAGAATTTTTCAAAAATTCACATTAGTTTCAGAATTATCACCAATTGAAATATAATTATTAGCGCTTTTTTCTTAAAATTTCTCCCCTCTGCTGTCGTAAAATATGGATAAACCTACTTCTAAGTTATATATTTAAAAAATTCTAGATGAGCCTCTGTGTAGAGAAGTATTAGCTATATACAGGCAAAATATTATTATAATAGAAGCATTTTTCACAAAAGGAGAACATTTTGAAAAAAGATTTTTCTAAGTTAGTGTTTTGCCAAAATATTGAATTTAAATAATTTTTTTTATCAAAACGTCCTTCAAACAATTTTATGCATATATTCTAATCTAAGTGACACTAAATGTCATGAAAACTATACATTTATGCGTTTTTTTTAAAATCATGATTTCGAACGTAGTCGAATACCTTAAATGTATCTTCTTATTACACTGTAGTATTTTTATATTAGAAAAATAATAAATTATATTTTTTAAAAATAAAAAAAAAAGAAATACATCTTCAAAATTTAAAAATTTTTTTTCAATATTTTTCAAATTTTTTGAATTATAAGAGATATATTATTCTTAAATGATGTAGTGTCTAAAGAGTAGGATACATTTTATAGTTTTACAAAGTTTTATACATCAGAGGCTCCTATTTTAGAAAATAGCGTGCGCAATGCAAAAATTATTTAATATTTATTACAAACTTATTTCTTATATTCATATGCTTATAATTTTTAAAATTATGACTATATTTCAAACATTTCGTACTTTTTTGAAGTCATAATTCTTTGTAAACAATGTGTAAGAGATTCGAATTATTTAATTTAAATTTAAAAGATCTATACATGTTTGAAAATTATTTATATTTTCACCCCTTGAGACAAAATTAACACTCCTGAGACCCCTTGGCAACTTTAATTTAAATAAATCAATATTTGGAATGTGTTGGTTAATTACAGTCGAACCTCCATGGTACGAACCTCTATATTGCGAATTTTTCTATATAGCGAACTTTTTCCTGGAACCATTTCACGATTTTCTTCATGAAAACACCTCCCTATAGAGAAGTGCATTTTCTATATAACGAACTTTTTCTCTTGAGGTTCTATTTTTTCCCTCCCTATTTTAGAAGTATTTCTGGACATTTCGAGTTGTTCTCTCTTTTAGTATATTTTATGGTGGTCTTAAATCTTTAACTGGTTTTATTAGGTATCTAGCTCACCTAGAGCAATAGAATTCTGGCCGTTTCATCTAAGAAGTGCAACCCTTAACCCAGTGCTTCTCAAACTTTCAATATACGCGACCCACTATTCAATCATCATTTTCATCGCGCCCCCCTTCCATACAATAACAATGTATTGAATTCAATAATTCTATACTTTGACACTAAGGCTACAATACGACTTTAACCTCTTATGTGCCACCGACGTATATAAACGTCTCGCTCAGAAAAAGCATTAATTTTTGGACGTATATATGCGTCCTTCCAAAGTACGATCTTTTCTGTGCAGTGCTATCCGTAAAATTATTCCGAAGGCTCTGGAATGCAATAAAAGGATCTTGACAGTGTCCTCCTCCCCCTAAAAAAACATCAAAATACCCTCGTCTACATGGAAAACGGTGGCATTGGGGAGTGAATTGCGAAACTTTTAATCGGCAGTTAAGGAATTAATTATAAACACCGTACAAAAATTATCAAGACCCAGGTCCATGGGGCCACTGATAATTATCAAACTTGTTCTTAACTCAGTATTGTTAAATTAATAATAAAATATACATTGTACAGTACTAATATATTTATAAGTGTATTATATAAGTGTAAATGTGTATTTTATATTATATTTTATTAAGTGTAAATGTGTATTTTATATTATATTTTATTAAGTGTAAATGTGTATTTTTTCAAAAAGTATTTTGTTTGTTTACTTTCAGTAAATTAATAATTTTTTAAATAACCTTTGTTTTCGACTTTTCGATATGCTCGCGCCCCCCTCGTAAAGTTATCACGTCCCCCAAGGGGGCGCGCCCCAGTTTGAGAAGCGCTGACACCCATCGTCCAGTTCACTGAAAACTTCTATATAACCTTTCGCCCTCAATAGAATGTTTCGTGTCCCCGTGTCCTTTAACTAGTTTTCGTTCATTTGTAGTATTGATCTGCCGTACTGGTAACTTCGTTTCTAGTAGCTCAAAAATGTCAAAACTAAGTGGTTGAGCATCAAAGGAAAAAACTTACAGTAAAATGCGGCGCACTTTTAACCCCTAAAAATAAGATCGAAATTTACGGGTGCGTGCTATATGCCGGGTATAAAAAGTAGAGCTTTAAAAATAAAGAACGAGATGAACATAAAAGAAGCTTAGATATTTACAAAGATCGGATCTCTGTTTATTTTAAAGAAATGCCAAACCTTGTGAACTTAAGGGTTTTTCCAGAAATATACTATTTTTTCAAAATCTTTGGGTGATGCCTCGAAAAAATGGCTTTAAAACATAACATTGCTAAAGTACATAGCAAGTTTCTTCGTAAAAAAAAGAGTGCGTGTTATACGGCGAATATACCTTAAAATTATAAAAATGCAGCTTGAAAGTATAGGTGCGTGTTATATGCCGGATTTTACGATAATTCTTCAGGAAGTGGATAAGGGCGACAAGAAACTTTCCTTGCAGTTTTTCTTTCCTTTTTTTATGGATAAGATATGTAAAATAAATATGAATTAATTTACAAAAAGGTGTGAATAATTGCTTTTTTTAATGAATAGTGTTTACGAGTTTAAATTTTTTTTTAAAAGTGGTTTATAAAGAAAATTGATTGATAAACCTCTGTATAGCGAATTTTCCATATAACGAACTTTTTTCTTGATTTAGCGACTTCTTTATATAGAGGTCCGACTGTATGTCTATCCACTGAAAACAAACGAAATGCTCCAAAGATGTGTAATAATATGCAACAAAAAATGTAATCTGTTACGTTTTTATGACTCTTTAGTTTTTCTTTTCTTAATATATGCATGCGATATATGAAAATTGATGAATTATTTCTTATATTATAGAAAATACTGGGATGTAGTGCGCCTCATATATTTGTAAATAAGGTGATATTTATAGCAAGATGAATGAAATATTTTAAAAATATCAATTTTATGTTTACTAATTTTAAGTAGCGGAAAGGAGAATGTGTGTTTGGGCTCCCCTGCAAAGTCAGATTTAGAGCCTAAGCCCGATCTTACAAAGGGTACGTACTTGGCATTAGTCAGACTTTGGGCCCCATAGAATACTGAACCTCCAGGGATGCTGAGGTTCAGAGGGCTTACAATACGCAACTGCTACTTTTCCAATTGGAGTATTGTAAAACGAGGTACTCAAACAAAAGTCATAAATAATGAACCAAATTTTAAACAAACTTTTAAGGGATGAATTGAGATATTTGCAGATCTTCTATAAAGATTTTACATTACACAAAAAAAGTTCATGTTAGCCGAGTAGTAATGGCCACGCAATCTTGAACGTCGTTACTTGTTTTGATTTGTTGGTTAGAATTCTGGTATTACTAAACCCACACACATTAAATCTTTCTAGGCTCAAATTAATCTCATTAATATGGTGTTGGGATGAATTGGAGGGTTAGACTCTACTCAAGTGTTGCCATCGTCTCTTGACCCGAGTTCAGAAATACGAAGTTAGTCAGCAATAACTCGTGATACATGTTTCTTAGTACGACGTTAATGAACAATCACTTATTTCTCTACGCCAGTGGTTCCCAAACCTTTTCACCTCATGGAACCTTTTAGAGCTTGAGGTTGCATTCATGGAACCCCTAGAACTTGAAGGCGCGTTCGTGGAACCTCTAGAACTTGAAGGCGCGTTCGTGGAACCCTAGAACTTGAAGGTGCATTCGTAGAAACCCTAGAACTTGAAGGCGCATTCGTGGAACCCCTAGAACTTGAAGGCACGTTCGTGGCACCCCTAGAACGTGAAAGCGCATCCGTGGAACCCCTAGAACTTGAAGGCACGTTCGTGGAACCCCTAGAATTGGATGGCACGTTCGTGGAATCCCTAGAACTTGAAGGCGCATTCGTGGAACCCTAAAATTTGAAGGCGCGTTCGTGGAACCCTAGAACTTGAAGGTGCATTCGTGGAACCCTAGAACTTGATGCGCATTCGTGGAACCCCTAGAACTTGAAGGTGCATTCGTGGAATCCCTAGAACTTGAAGGTGCATTCGTGGAACCCCTAGAACTAGAAAGTGTTTTCTTGGAATCCCATTCCGTACACATATACTTCGAAGAATATATCTCAAAATAATATTTAAATTAGATCATGTTATGGAAACTTTATGTAAAGGCAATTAAAAATTTTGTTATTAAAAAAATATTATTAAATTAATTATTATTTATTATTAAAAAATGTCACTTATGTATGCATTATTTAATAACTGGGATAGTTCTTACTTTTTTCAGCACAAACTGTTGAAGTCTAGGTCTATTGAGATTAAATGCAATCGCATTACTTATTCAGAGTTTAATTTCTTTTATACTTTGTTTTTGTAGCCACTCACTTTGAGAAATATATTTCTCTTAAATACAATACTCTGAATGGCATTAAAATGTGTATAGATGTATGAAAAATCCGTGTATTTCTTATGAATTTTCAACCTAAAATTTAGATGCTGTTCCATTTAATTTAGATTATGACATAAAATCAGTTGATAAGATATTTCTTTTATTTAATTATAGGTCTTACCCCAAATACAAAAAAGTGAGTTTTAAATGAAAAAACTATTTAGTTTTGCAAGGAATTTTGTTAAATAAAGAGTAGAAATTCTCGTGGAACTCGAGATATTAAGCAAAAGAATATTCTCAATCTAGTAGAAAGTAGACAAAAGCAAAGACAAAGTGTTTTAAAATTAATTTTTTATTATAATATATTATTTACATATAATAAAAGTTTAAAAAGTGTTGCATAACAAAATTATTATATATAAATAAAATTTTCAGTTTTAATGAGTAGGACGAGCTATATATACTTGTAAATATATAAATTTGATAGAGAACGTGACTCCATTTTGAATACATATTAATTTATTCTCAACTTTTTTCATTGTAACTCGTGGAACACCTGGGTTCCACAGAACACAGTATGGGAACCACTGTTCTACACTAAATATCGCATTTTATTTACTGGGTCTGTTTAAAAACTATCCGACCTTAAATTTTCACGCTTACTGTAAAGATTCTAAAGCTGCGCCACTGTGCACAATGAGAGATAATATCTTAAGGTACGTTCATGATTTTTGTCCTTACGTTCCAGTGTACCAATCGTGTACCATAGTCAGTAGAATGAGGTGCTTTTTTATGCTTGTTCGTCGGATTTTCATTTCTCTGAAGATGAGTGAATGACGGGAGCAGGGGTACTGCATCAAATTTTTCCCAAATTTCTCGATCATCAATCTTTCATCAATTTTTAAGTGAAATAATTCATAAGATTCAACAAGAGTTTGGAGACAATACTGTGAGGTGCCACAAGTTAAGGAGGGTTAAGCCTATTCAAAAGTAGCCGCACGTACGATGCAGAAAGATCACAGTTCTGAAAGCCACAAACCACTCAGAACGCAGCTATTGTTCACTGGGTGGAACATTTGATAATAAAAGATCGTTGTTAAACCGTAAGAGAGACGTGCTTAACAAATTGAGATCAGTACAGGTTTTCCACATGTAATTTTGTGTGATCGTGCGCAGAGTGGCTTCGAAATTTGTTCCCATGCTTCTGTCGGTGGAACAGAAAAATTCCATCTCGAAGTTGTACTGGTCCTATACTAGACACTATCAACGCTGAACCGGGCTTCTTGTGACATCTGGCTGTTCCTGAAAATGGAAATGCTATTGAAAGGGTCCCGTTTTCAGAATAGAGATGTGGCCGCGGTAGCCGAGTGGTATAGGTATCGGACCATGGCTTGCCTTGTCACGAGTTCGAGTCCAGTACCACTAAAGACCCGCCCTGTAGGGCAGCGATGCACGTTAAATCTGTCGAGAGCTGAAACGTACTCCCGTTGGTGTGGTAGTTAGGAGATGGGGTGCCAGCTCAGGTGTCGTCCACGTCACTTGATCATGGTTCAAAATTACGTGATCCGTCGCCAAAAGCCCTCGTGTAGCTAAACAGTGCGACGTTAATAATCAATCAATCAGAGTAGAGATGATGTAAGGCAGAGCGCGTTGGCGGAGTTGAACACCATTCCAAAAGGTACATTCCAGAAGTGCATTCGGCAGTAGAAGGAATGCTGGGCTAAGAGTTTGTACAAGCGCAAGAGGTTCGCACGAAATTGATTAGTTTCCTACTCCCGCAAAGTAACTGAGATAATTTTTCTGGCCCAAGATTGGATATTCTTTGAACATACCTTACATGTCTAGATATTCATATAAATATGAACATCCCCTTTATAACTGTAAAAAGCAAACAAGAAATTTCTGCACGGTATATGTTGGTGAACAAAACAAAAGTACTCATTTTTGTGAAAGGAAAATTATTTATTAAATAAGACACACACACATTGTTCCAACTCAAGCAATAATGTTTCAATTTCAGTCTTTTTATGTGTACAAGTCGACTTAACAGCTCTCTAAAAATACTAAATGCTCCCAGGTGGCTCTAAAAAGGCCGACAATGTAAGAATTATTTCAGAACCAACAGCATATGTCTTATAACATAATTTTGTTTCTGAGCGTATTTTGGCTAGTAAAATTTTAATATGGAATTAGAAAGTGCATGGAAATTGATGAATCAAAATTTAATCACAAAGCATGAAATAAAATTGCTATTCAATGCATTATTTAAAAGTTATAACCTTATAGTAAATTATTCACGTCAAATTATTTCATGCGTAGAATTGTTATTTATAATATTGACAAAATAACCTCGTTTTAAATGTTACAGTAAGTTAAATTCTAATAAATTTATTTCATTTTTTATTTTTGTCAGTAATGTTACGAGAGTAATGCAAAGTGAATGTGTTTTTTAGTGCTTTTAAGTTTAATAATGGAATTCTCTTAAATAATTTGAATTATGCAAATATCCTGAAGACATTTGAAGGAGGCTTTGAACTCTTGCTTAGAAATTTTCGTTGAAAAGCATTTTTAAAGTAGAGAAAACTTCTTTTCAGTTCTTTTATCAAGCACATAATTATTAAAAATGACATATGGTAATTTAAGGAATTGTTTATTTCTTTAAAAAAAGAGCATGTTTCAACCACTCAGATTTTATTTCATTGAAGTTTAAAATAATTTTTTAAAAAAGAAATTGCAAAACATTTCATTAATTTAGATTCATGCAATTAGATTTTTCACTTTTATAGACCGTTTATATAAATATGAATCCTAAATTAACTTATGATGAATTAATATAATATTGTTTGATTTTGAAATAAAATCAATTATCAGGTCAATTTTAATTTTTATCACTAATTCCTCAAATTGTACTCAGTTTTTGCTAATTAGGATACTTTTTCAGAATTGTGTGAACCTTTTAAATATATTTGCCACTTATTTTTTTGTGTTTTTTTGTTACTATCAATGTAATAAAAATATGTTTTACTGATTCTAAGATATTTATGTGAAGAATCTTTCTTTTTCTCTTTAAAAGACCTATCATGTACAATTTCTTGATAATACAGTAGTGTTCAAATTAAGAGAATTTTCAGATTTCGTCGATTATTTGTAGAAGTATTGTAATATTATTCTGGAAATATGAGAATTTATGAGTTTCTGCGAAAATTAATTCCACTCGCTTAGAACTCTGTATTCAGGCCTTGGATGGTTCTCGCAGGGGGATTGCGAGTTACAATTGCCATCCCAGATATACTGTACAGGAATGAGATCTGGAGACCTGACTGACCAATCCATCTGACGAATATCCTTACTTACCAGAAAGTCATCAAACAGATGAGCTTAATGTGGATTCGCATAGTCAACCATTAAATTGAAATAGGGTCAACTGCAACCGTGAAAAGTCGAACATAGAGCTCAAAGACTTCATATCTATACCTCACAATGGTCACAGTGCATTCTTCAAGGAGATATAAGCTTCTATCCGACATCATGCCTGCCCTGACCATTAAGCCTTTGACTTTAATGTTCAATTTCTTGGACATTAGAGGGCAGGTAGAAGGTCCCTGGCTCTCTCTTCATACGAAAGCACGCTGAAAATTACTGGTTAGGCTGAACCTGGATTCATTAGTGAAGAGAACAGTCACCTATATCGATCCATGCTCCAAACTCTATGATCTCTACACTATTTTAAACGAACACTGCTGTTCGTGGAACTCTGAGAGGGATACAAACAACAAATCTTCTTGCACAAACAGCTCTCTCTCTCTCTTTCATGAAATTTTCTGGAAACGGTCATCCTTGAATCCTGATTTCGTCTGGCCGCATACAACTCACGAGCCGACATGCCGGTATGCCTTACTGTAATGGACAAATGATGATCTTCTTTGGCCGTCACGAATCTTGGGCGACCTTGCCCAAGTTTTTTTTAATGGATCCGGTGTTCTGAAACTTTTTTCATAAGTTGAACACGACGCTGAGCATTAAATCGAATTCTCTACAAGTATTGATTTTAGACTTAGTTCTAGCCTACCAACAATTCGTCGCTTCATTCCCTGATCTAAACGTTAACAATTACACATTTTTACCTTTTGAATTTCAATTTAACCGATTGCTGCAATAAACCCACAAGAAATTCGGGGAGATCTTCTGGCAAACGAAACGCAAATTTTGGCACAAGTTTTTTGAAATTCTTTTAAACGAATGGCTTTGCTCACAGACATGTATACGCTTACGTATTCAACACAAAAAGTTTGCATCTTTGACTTGAAAGCAGTATTTTTATGTATCATTTAGAGCTTTTCATGAAATTAGACAAAATATGCATATATTTTTAATTTTGGACACCAGTCTATTTTGCTACGATATTTTCCGCAAATGGATATCGGATTAAAAATGAAATGTTTTAATATTTTGGAAAAAAAATAAGCATAGTCTAGCCAAAATAGCCATGAACCTTGGCAAACGAAAAATCCTTGCATGACATTAATTGGATAATACGCTTACAAGATAAATATTTGGAACTAATTAGAATGAGTAAACATTTAATAACATAAATGAGTTAAATAATTTCTTTAGTAAATGAAAATACTATTCTCCGTGGCAAATTTTTATTGTATTTATGATATCTTAGACATATTATTTATCAGCTTTACCTAAAAATGCTTTCACGCACTCATTTTTATAAGAAATTAAACGGAATTAAATATTTAATTCACAAAATTAATTATATATTGTTGAAAGGAGATACTAGTTTTTATCAATTTACGTAACACTGTTCTTTATGACTGATCGCTATTGTCTCCGACATGCTTTTGCTTAAAACTCATTACACAATCAAAATTTTATTTTTAACTTCTGGTTGTATAAAGCTCAGTAATTTTTTCTTTTCTCTCTCTTATACGGATTCTTCTTTGAAGCAAAATTTACTAACAATTATTAGTTTAATTGAAAATTAAAGAAGTTTAAAAAAAATCAAAGTATACAAATTTGAACTCTCCAAGGTAACTAGTTTTAAAAATAATGTCACAATTCCTTTCCAGCTACATGACTAAGATGTTTATATTTATGATCATTATCAATGGGAATGTATGTGGTACCAGCTGCTATTTCCAAGCCACTCCACTAAATGTTTTGCGCATGCCTAGGAGCGTTGTCAGTGTTTTTAGAGCCTGCCAGTGGCTAAACACAAAGAAGAGGGACAACGCCATATCAAGAAAAGGACGAGAGACACGACCTACGAGCCATAATATGAAACGACGAAAACGACAAAGTATTAGGAACTGTTTTAAATGACGAACTGATTAGTAAATAGTATGTAAATAGCTATGAACACAATAAAGCTTACTTAAAATCAATTAAAGACGAATTATTCTTTTGTGCCATCACTGACCAGCTGCGCATGTATTTAAATGAAAAGTAAACAGCAAAATTTTATTATTCGATTTTTATACAACATACTATTCAAAATATATAAAGCATGTAGAAATAGCTCAGAAAATAAATAATTATGGTAAAAAGGTATCGAATATCAGGAAAGCTTTGGCAGACACACACAAAAAAACACACCTAATTATATCTTTACAGAATTTAAAAGTAGTTAAAAAAGAAGATAGTCACCCGCTTAAAATTTTTCATACTACGTAGAAGATTTCTTCTTTTATGCGCAAAAAATTTTTTTTCTGGTGATGGGTGTGTAAGAGTAATCTGAAGCTATTTGACAGACATTCTCACTATGATGTAGATCGAAGATTAATTCTAAGGAAAGCAGTAAATTTATCTTGAGAGAGCACGATTTTGAAGTGAGATTTTCAGTTTTCTATCCTCACAATTTTCTTGTAGAATCTATCGATATGTACAAGAAAAGAGTATACATTTCTTACAAATTGCTTGTTTCAGGTATTTTAGATAAATATATTTTTTTACTTAATTAGTACATACAATAATTTTTTTTCTCTAAAAATAATAGAACAATTTATTTTCAATATGCCTTTTTCCACAATTCTTTCACCAAATTATATTTTTTTAAACTTAATTGAAGAGTAATTAACTTCTATTTTAAAAAATTTGATATAAAGGAATTTGCTTTTAATTTAACTCGTACTGTCATTTGTCCTTCCATGTTAACAGGTGTTGCTGAATTCTACAGACAAACTTCGATGGGCAACAAGAGGATAAGAAATCGTCATTTAGCATTAAGTCAAAAATCGCATTTAGTGAGAGAAAATCACAAAAATAGTTATGAAGAGCGTGAGGTGGAGTAGAATAAAATGAGTCAATAACATGAAAATGCATATTTGACGTAAGGCAGAATTACTAAGCATCGCATTCTATCTCGACGAACAAATTTTTATACAAATTGTTTGAATTTGTGGTAACACTTCTGTAATCCACAGGCGTCTGAGTAGCAAGCAATGCCAGAAGAAAAATTATTATTATAGTATGGAATAGAAATAAGTATACAAGTAATTTTGCTTAAAAAATGCTATCTTTTTATTTCTTTCCTAAGCGAAATCTTCAAATCTTAGTCTAAGAATATTATTTGCACAAAAGAACATTTTTTTAAAGAGAAGAGTTTAAAAAAAATTGCATGAATTTTATATTAGTTGAAGGATACATAAGTCTCATATAACACAATTATTCTACATCATTAAATTAGTTTTGCTTTTCACTAAGAGAGACTTTCCCTAGCAGTTACCTTTGTTTCTTTGTATTTTCCGTTTATGGACGTAAGCAAAAAGTATTCTATCAAGAATTTTATTTGCTTTTTTTTGGAAAAAGACTCAAGGAGTTATTTTGAACTTTTATGTTTCAAAGTATAGTTATAACACAATATATAACTATATAGAAATGCCATAAAGGCTCAGAACGTATTAGACAGAAAGGATATAAAAGCTTTTTTTCCACGAATAGTTTTTCAAGTTGTGTTTATATTACATTTACCATAGTAAAGATTAACATTTAAAGTAAATCATTTAAGTATTAAAATTTAAAAGCCATTTCATATTAAATCTAGATGCATTTTTAAAATTAAAGTTGATACATCAAATAACAACCTTCATTGATTCTTTTATGTACATCAATACTTCCTTCGGTAAGTTTAAAAATGAAACTAAAATAAAAATTATAGCATAAAATAATATTTTTCATAAAAACAAAATGTTTTTGGTAGTTAATCTATAAAGTAATTTCATTGTGATTTATAATGTTTCTTATTTTTTTCAAACGAATGAATTCAACATTTACTATCTCATTACATGCGGAATCTTAAAAATATGATTAATGAAAATTTAAATCAATATTTATTATATTCATATTTATATTATTAATTAAGTCTTGGATATTCTAACACTATTGTACTTGATCTGAAAGACTTCTTAATAATTTGATTCAAATATAAATATGATAAAATAAAATATGTTATTTGTATATTTTTAGCCTTAACTAATTAAAATAAATGGCAAAAAGTAACGTATTTACACTTCCCAAAAGGAAATGGCAACCCAAATAAATAATGCACATAGCAGCAAGAAAGAACTCCACTGAGGGTGAATGAGTGATTGAATATTAACGTCGCACAGTTCAGCTTCACGAGGGCTTTTGGCCACGGATGACACTTGAGCTGGCACCCTCTCTCCTAACTATCACACCATACCAATGGGAGGACGTTTGAGCTCTCGACAGATTTAACGTGCATCGCTTCCCTACACGGCGAGTCTTGAGTGGTACTGGGCTCGAACTCGTGGCAAGGCCAGCCACAATCCGATATGTAGGCCACTCGACTATCGCGGTTACATCAAATTTCAGGAGTGATAGTGGAAAGATGGATATGCAAAAGGGGTCTCAGGGGTGTTAAATTTTTCTAGAGGCCTGAAAATATAAGCAATTTTCAAACAGGTATAATTCATTTAAAATTAAATTTAATGATTCGAATCTTTTACACATTATTTATAAAAGAATGGGGCTTCAGAAAAGTATAAAATGCTTAAAATATAATCATAATTTTAAAAATCATAAGCATATGAAAATTCTATGATAAATATTAAGTATTTTTTGTGTTGTGCACGCTATTTTCTAAAATAGTAGCATCTGATGTATAAAAATTTATAGAATTATAAAATGCATCATACTCTTTAAGCCGTACCTAATTTTAGTATTATATTTGTAAAACATTGCAATTTTTTAAATATTTTTTAAAAATGTGTATTTTTTTTATTTATTAAAATATGTAAGTTATTATTCTATTTATATAAAAATAGCTACAGTGTAATGAGAATACATTTAACTTTATTATAGCTAGTAATTAAAGCTACTATTTTAGAAAATAGCGTGCGCAACGCAAAAAATACTTAATATTTATCATAGAATTTTCATATGCTTATGATTTTTAAAATTATGATTATATTTTAAACATTTTATACTTTTCTGAAGCCCCATTCTTTTATAAATAATGTGTAAAAAATTCGAATCATTTAATTTAAATTTAAAAGAATTATACCTGTTTGAAAATTGTCTATATTTTCAGACCTCTAGAAAAATTTAACACCCCTGAGACCCTTAAACTTGCGGACGCATATGATCACATGGTACTCATATTCAGCCTATAAAGGTCAGCAACTTTCCCTTTTCGCAAAGTTTCAGAAATTTTATGAATTTCGAAGAATTGTAGAAAATGTCTCTCTGAGCAGTCGGGGAGCTCAATACCATCAGTTAAAGTCAGAGGAGCATGATTGTATTATCAAGCTTCATGAACTGGTTTGGGCGCTGCGCACAATAGTAACTCGTGTTGGGTACAATGTGAGTACCATCCGACGTTGTGCCCCACGATGGATTCAGGAAGGTCTACTTGAATGCCGAAGAGGAAATGGTGGGCACGGATGCATACCTGAGCTCACAGACCGGCGTGTTCACCGGTTGACTATTCAAGACCATTCTTCCACGGCAGGTAACATTCGAAGTCGGTTGCTTTCAAGAGCAGGTGGATCTATATTCACCCAAACCATACGCAACAGATTGCTATGAATTATTATTGAAAAATCATGAACCAAGAGCATAGATATATATATAACACTGTGAACTCAAATTAATTGTTTAACTAATTGAAGTTATTTTGCAAAATAAATTTGAAGATTTCTGTGGACAGCATTTTAAGTACAATTCTATATTACAGGGTTTTGAAAAGTACTCAATTTAAGAAAACAAATGCAACACCAATAAATTCTAGAATAACACATTAATTCAAGAATAAATGTAAAGTTTAAAGGGCAACACATATATGTTGTGTGACTAGAAATTTCACATATCATGTATTTATTTTAATTTTTCTTACTATGCCACTACATTTCAAGTGGATGAAAAATTATTTTGCTTCGAGAGGCAAACTAAATCAACGAAATTTTTTTTTTCATGGATTCATGAAATAAACTTCGTAACTAGTATTTAATGATATCATATGTATAAATTTGTATTCATATTTGGAGAATTGTACAAACATATGAATATACTAATATTTTTCCTAAATTTTTTGAGAACAATTAAATCGATTTAGAGGGAAAATGGCGAGTGAATATCCCTTAAAATCGTAATGTTACACGCAAAAAGTACAAAAGCATTTAAGACTACAGTCTTGAGATTATTTAAGAAAATACGCAGTTTTCGTCAGTTTTTGTATTTCCATTAACCTTTACGGGTATAACATTTATAGATCAAAAATACAGGAACGTTAGGCCAAATTTCCCAGATTACTAATTCTTAAACAGTAGCTTCGCAGATGCTTATAAATTGTGTGAAATATCTGATATTGTTTGAGAGACGAATTACATTATTATTGATTAGATTCTGTTAGTTTTAGATTAATTTATGATATTTATTAGGTTAGTTTATAATTTTTTGTGTGGATTCACTGGCAATTTTTATTGCTCTTAGAAAAATACTTATCGCACCACCACTCTTTAAATTTAAATATGAAACAGTTTTATTGACAATCACCTGTATTTAAAATTGTTTTTTAGAAATATACTAGTATGTTACAATTTACTAAGGAAAATTAAAATTTACTTCAAGATTTATGATAATACGAACTGTGTGATATTAATGGAAAGTTTTTTTTAATTAAATAAGTTTTTTTTGTCTTTCTAAAAGGTTTTCCAATTATTTTTTGGCAATTTTCAAATTAACTTTATGGAAAAAAAACCCTTCATACTTATTTTACTAAGCTTAGCTATATGAATTTGAAGCCCATAGATTAAATTTATTTCATTTAAGGTATCCGTCTACGTTGTGACATCTCACGCGTTCTTCCTCTAACATAACCTTTGTGTTCTTTGACGGTCACGTTTAATGGCAAATCTTTTCCAACTCAAATCCAAGAAGTGAAACGAAGCATAGATGCAAATAAGATAACCTTTAAAAGGATAGAAGTTTTAGTGAGCAAAATGGCAATTTAGAGAAAGTTCAGTTCAGAGAAGATAGATGTGTTGATTGACGGCTTATCTAGAATCCCGCAAAGCTCGCCATTATAACCAAGGTACATACCATTGTACGACCCTTAGGAGAAATATTTGAAGTAGATTGGACGTTGAGTATTCAACCAAGGTAGGAAGATTATATTCTGAACGCGAATATATTATTGAGATTGAGATTAGGCGGATATAATATAATTATATTGATGTGATCTAATTGCGCGATCTGTGTTGATTAAGACTACGTGTTTTGGTTTATTCTCACTCAATATAAGTTTGTTCGATATCTAAGTAATCTAAGTTAAATTCTTAATAAAAGTTATATTAAGAATTCTAAAATGTCTCATCATTTCGAGAATCCCACACCTCTAACTTACGCTGAAACCCCACGATATGGTTATCGATGGACGGCCATGTCGCAACGTTCGGAACCGTGATCTTAAAAAACTCATAGATGGATAATTTTCATGATATTTAGTGTCACTTAAATTAGAAATACATGTATAAAATTGTTAAGGATATTTTGACAAATTTTTTTTATTTAAATACAGAGGCTCAACTAGAATTTTTCAATTATATAACTTAGAAGTAGGTTTTTCCATATTTTACGACAACAGAGGGGAGGAATTTAAAAAAAAAAACCGCGAATAATTATTTAAATTGGTGGTAACTCTGAAAATAATGTGAATTTTTCAAAAATTCTAGTTGAGCCTCTGTAGAGAGGTCTGAGCTATATACAGGCAAAATATTATTATAATGCAAGCATTTTTCACAAAAGGAGAACATTTGGAAAAAAAGATTATTCTAAGTTAATTTTTGCCGAAATATTGTATTTAAATAATTGTTTTTGTCAAAATGTCCTTACAACAATTTTATACATATATTCTAATCTAAGTGACACTAAATATCATGACAATTATCCATTTACGCGCTTTTTTAAAATCACTGTTCGAACGTAGTCGGATACCTTAAAGCATATAATTCCCTGGAAACCAAAAAAACTTTAAATTCACTAAAGGCTTAAACCTTATACTATCTTGAGATGGATTCAAGAATAATTTTAAATTTTAGAAAATCAGAATGGAGTTAGAAACACTTTGAAAGATATTTCTAATTTTTGCCTGTTTTTCGAAATACAGAAAACTTGAATTCAGCTCAACTTTATGGAGTAGAATTGCAGTACTGCGATAAACAAGATACATATCAACACATAACTTGATAAATTCTTAAAATCTTTTCAAACAAATTCCTTTTAAGTATATAAAACCTTTCTTTATCATATACTTTGTTGTTTACGAAAGCAGTTTAAAAATTCCTTTCCATTCAAAGGATATTTTGTGCAAATAATATCCTACCAGAGACATCTCAATCACTATACAAACTAAAAGAGTATATAAATGCATCCCCCGAGATAAGTAAATATTTTCATTTTTAAAAGCAAAATAGGGAAGGAATTTTATTCTAGCATCATATTTCATCATGATGCAAACAATATGCTTTTATTGAAACACTTATTTTCTCGGTTTTCATATACTCTCGTAAACAAGTCAAAAGTCCTTTCTAAGATGATATTTTTAAGAATTATATATAAAGTCAAACACCAACTTGCACAGAAATCTTTTTTTAGTCTAATCAAAATTTTGGTTCAGAGAGTTCCCAGTAAATGAAAATAAGATAGACTCATTCTTTTATCTTTCTATTAAGTATGTAAATCCTTTTATGTTATATTTTTCTAGTTAAATGTAGACATCACAATTTATGTCACTCATAAGCTCTTTTCTTTGGTGTAGAATCTCAAAAGCTTTACGCTCAAGATTTTAAATAAGTTTAAAAAAGGCCATATATTTGGTTAAGTAAAGGTTAAGTTAAAAAAAAATGTCTTTTTTTGATTTGGTAAAATTTTCACTGCGAGAAAATCTCGAACTTGGACTTCACTTTGAACAATCGATACTTTAGATATACTTACAAATATATCACTTTTGCTTCGTTTCCTGATATACTGTTCCACGCTCATGAAGATATGTTGTGTTAATCATGCATTATAATTATTTTATTAATTTGATTCAGATAAATACGGCACTAATTGATACATGTTTTTTTTAAAAATAACCTTAAACACCTTAAAGTTAGTAAATTAATGCACAGTCTATAAAATGAATGGTGACACCATCACTATTTTGTTATTCTTTTTGCAATTGAACAGAATTAATATCATGACTCATAAAAAAATACCATATCATTATCATCATACATGTCATAAAAATACCATACCATAATAATTAATATCATATAATTAACGAATCAAAATAAACTAAAGGGACGTTAGGAGAATCATTTACTTAATGAACATATAAATTAGTCGCCCAACCGGTATAGTAGTTAGCGACCCTGACTGCGGTGCCGTAGGGACTGGGTTCGAATCCCGGAGAAGACATGGATGTTTGTAAATGTATAGTGCCTGCGCGGCATGGGGGTACTCTAAATAGCCGTCGAGCCGCAAGTCCTCTCGTGAGGTTGGTGGAAGAGAGGTGGGAGGCCCCTGACCACCTCCTGGGTTTTCTCCCTCTAAATTGGGTTGGGACCGAGCAAAATCGTACTGTCACCTGCATGGTGCTCAAAGCTAAGCTAACGACAGGCGTAAAAGTTCTAGCCCTTAACCGCGATGAATTTCGCCGGCCTCGATCTAACTTCGCCAGGCAGGTGGCATTAGTCACAAAAACAACATATACATTAGCTTCAAAAAATAATTTTGTTTTTTTAAATAATTTTTTCTTGTAGAATTTGGTAAAATGAAAAGATTGTGAAAAATATAAACTGTGTCCCTGATATAAATCAAATACAATAACTTCATTCAATATATATTTGGAGACAATAAAACAGCACCAACCACTACATAACTCTGAGAAAGTTATTGCTATAAAAATATCAAGAATGCGAATCAAAGCATCCGAATATTAAAGAAATAACTCTCCTGATTTGTGTAAAAAGCCAAATAGTAATACACCTCTAAAAATAAAATAGAGTAGAGGACTGACTAAGGTTAGAATCCCCTCGCTGTACTTGGCATAACAAAATATTGTATTTATTTGTTTTTCCGACTAATTTTGCAGTAAAACATGTTGCTTTTTTGATTCTTATTACTTATTACTAGACCTTACAGTCCTGATTACTTACCAAACTATTTATAATATCGTATTGTAGGGTTGTGAGAATTCCTCTGTTAACACCTCTATAAATACTTGTCGTGTGTAAATGCTAAATGTTTCATACTAATAATGACACATGAACCAATTCTTTGTACCAACTTAGTGAAATAAAATCTTATAATTAACTCAAAAACGAGTGCGCATCAAATCATAAGAAAAAATCATAACAAGAAGAGAATGAACTATAATGACGAATTTTTGTAATGTAGCTGAATGACGTCCAATATGAAGATGATCCAAGTTTAGTGTGTTAACGCTCATGAGTGCAACCCCAGCAATGACGCTGATATCAGGAAGTGTGCCCCAAAATGATGATGTCAGTGTCCACGAGATTTACTTTAGTAAATGGAGGATTTCAAATTTCGGTATTTTTTTTTCAGATAAATGGTTATATAAAATTGCTTTTTTCAATTCCTACTATTAGCTCACACTTTCTATTTATTTATTTATCTTGGTGGAATTTTCAATCGTTAATAAAATATGTTTTAAAGAGCTAAATTGAGTTGAAATTTTATATACATCATTATTTTGGATGGAAATACAACAATTTCATTATAATTAATAAAAATTAATTGATTAAAAATAATTATTTAAAAAATTACAAATACAGCCACGTTGGCGACTTAGTGACCATTTTGGCGACTTGTGTCAAAACTTGAAAATGTTTTTTTCTCGCGTTTTAAAGCATTCAGTTGAACTGAAATTTTATATACACGATTGTTTTGGACACGACCATACGATATTTTAATGATAATTAATAAAAATTAATTATTTCTTAATGTTGTGATTCTGTCCTATGTATATACATATTTGTATTAATTGTAACTATTTAATAAATAGTAGCTAAAATAAAATTTTTCTATCTTGATCTAAGTAGGAATTGACTTAAATTTTTTTTATATTACTTGTTTCATTTTAAATTAAATTCAACTTCATATCACATGACATCAGAGAGTTATTTTTGTAATTTGACTATATTTTTCCTCAAATAGTCCATTAGGTAATTTTAGAGCAATATTAAAACTATAGATTTTAAAAAGAAAACTAATTATTACATATTGTGCTCACTTAAGTCCGCTGTCAACCCAATAATTCATGAACCACAACAGCTGTAGTCATAAAAGTAGGGTATATGTATAGTAAAGTTGCCCTGATTGATTGATTGATTGAATTTTAACGTCGCACTGTTCAGCTACACGAGGGATTTTGGCGACGGACCACGTAATTTTGAACCATGGTCAAGTGACGTGACGACACCTGAGCTGGCACCCCCTCTCCTAACTACCACACCACACCAACGGGAGGACGTTTCAGCTCTCGACAGATTTAACGTGCATCGCTGCCCTACACGGCGGGTCTTTAGTGGTACTGGGCTCGTACTGTAAAGTTGCCCTGAGCTGCACAAATAAAATTGCTTACAGCGCCACCTAATGGATAAATTTGGAGTTAGCGTTCTTATTTCTAAAACAGTACGACAACGATTCTCAAACTGTGTTATACGGCTCCTAGGGCTCGTGATAAATCTACATGAAGGGCACCAGCACATCGAACCATCAAAAATAAAAGGTTATTTTAAAAATATGAATGCAAAGTGTGAAGGATATAAGATAGAGAGTAACATAAACTAGATTATTTTTCCAATGACATTTTTGTACGTATAGAAGCAGATGATTGAGGAAATAAATTTTTAATTTGATAAAAAATTTTTTGCCACCAGTTTATTTTAAAAATTAAAAAGGGTAACACGTAATAGCTATACTATTACTTAAAGGTATAACATACTTAAAAATAACATATACAGAATTTAAGATATCCTACTAACCTAGAATTGTGAATTTTGCCAAAAATTAATTAAATTTTTTTGTGATTTTTTTATGGGCCATCTCTTACGAGCTTTTTAAAAACACCATGCTCATTATTTTCCATTCACTAGAAAAAAAAACTTCTAGAGTTTTATTAAAAGCAGATGTACTTCAGACAAGGTGTCGTATATTTAAATACGTTTTATTCAAAATGTTTGTGTGTTTTGAAAATGCTGAAACGAGAGGGAAGCGATTGCTCAAAAGGTTTTGAAAATAATCAAAATACTTGTGTTTGTTTTGTATATTAGTAGAAGTGTTTTTACTTGAGAATATAATCACTGTTTTTTTAAGCAATTTCATATAATAACTAAAACTTTCATACATGCAGATAAAGTGCTCTAGTGTTTGTAAAAATTAAAATATCTTTTATCCTGAAAGACATTTCAAAAGTAAACGGCAAAGCGACACATCAAAATTGAAAAATTGACAATTTGTTCATAAACTTTTTGTACAGAATGGGCCCCGTTTATGTAATTTTTTGTAAATTTTTCCCCATTTTTTTCCCCATTTTAATAATATTAATTGCTTTTTCTCTTCCTAATTTTAACATATTTTCCTTAAAATGTTCTAAATAAATCTAAAGACTGCAAAAATCCTATCTCCATTTTTTTAAAAAAAAGTTGTAGCAAGTAATACCTATCAAGATAAGTACATTAATACTTATCTTGATAATAATTACGGTTTCTAACTAAGGTCGTATTTTGGCTTTAGAGTTTACATCATTATTGCATTCAGTACATTACTATTGTATAGGGGAGGTGATGAAAATTATGATTGAAAATTGGGTTGCAAATATTGAAAGTTTGAGAAACGTTGCAGTGTGGTATATATGAAAAATGTCAATTACAAAGTTGTTCAGCATCATTGATTTTATACCAAAAGACATCTTGCGAAAAAAAATGATATAAGTAAAAAGCACAAAGCACAGATGTGTTTGATTACATTGAATAAAACCGCATTTTCCAGAAATGAGGCTCATATGTCTGTGGTGTCCTTCAAATAGTGTCCTTCATTAACAATACACATTTGGACACGGGGTTTCTCATTTCCTGCTGCACTTTTTTCAACATGGCACCTCATACATTAGCAGAAGCATCCGCAATACAGTTTCCAAGTTCTTGCAGTATTAATGGAGGTGTTACATGCATTGTTTGTCTGATGTATCCCCACAGAAAAAAGTTCAATGAGTTCAGGTCAGATTACTATGCAGACCATTAAATGCAACCATCATACCCGATGATCTGTTGCTTTAATGTGTTTTTCGAATGTACTGTGCGAAACGTGATACCTTGTGTCGTGGGACATCATCGTGCTGGAACCATATATTCCGGAGGTCACTCAACTGTAAATCCTCTAAAAAACTGGGTAGTCCGTCCTTCAGTAATGCGTAGTATCGGGATCCCTTCAACATGCCATCATAAAATGCCGTTCCAATCAGTTTGTTTTTAAATAGTCCACACATTAGCCATGTTTCGATTAGCAAACTTGATATCGAACTTCAACAGCACAACTAGGACTATTCAGCTACCAGAAATGGATATTATGCTTATGGGTATAGTATCACTCACAAAGTATGCCTCATTCGTCCATATGATGTCAACAAGAAACGTTGGCTATACCTTCAAGTGGTTCATTGTAAATTACATCAATCATAACGTCTCTGATCATTCCCTGTTATTAGTGCCTGCACAGATGTCGGGGAGGGGTAAGGATGAGCAGCTAGTTCCTTCAAGATAAGACAAATGCGGTTTTTTGAGAGGCCAAGTTCTGGCCTGATATTTCTTTCGCTGCTCTGATCATGGGTGAGGGCAAGTTGTAAGTCATTTTCAGGTTCGACTTTGTGCCTACACTTTTTGTTTTGCCGGTTCGAGGTCTGTTGCCCACATTGCTTGTCTCCCTGGACTTTTCACTTTCTGTACGATAACTAGCCGCGAAGAATGTTGCCGTGCGGGAAGACGCTAACAATATTGTCGCAGAATCAGGGATGCTAAGGAGAGTGACATTTTCTCTTATTTCGCGTTGTGCCGCGTTCCTATCTTGAGTATTATGCACCAAATAAATATGCATTTTGTGCCTGTTCTATTTTTAATATTACTTTAATAGAAGTTTCTTCTTTTACTAAATAGATGATGCTCACCTACTTTGTATTTGACTTTTTTCAAGTACCTAGTAGTATTTTAGAGAAAAGAACACTAACATCAAATTTATCCATCAGATGTCGTTTCAGGCAGTTTTTATGTGTTGCCTACGATGATTTTACTATACTTAGGTCTAACATTTATGATTATAGCTGTTGTTGAAAAACAGGGGGATGACAACAGACTTTTTCCATCAATAAAAGTTAAATAAATGAAATAACCAGCTATGTGATTAATAAACTACTTACCAAGGAGAAAAATACGCATTAAATTATACAAACATTTTCCATTTTTTTTGCTAAGAAGTTAATCAAGTTATCGTATGATAAATATTGAAAAAGCTCCCCCCCTTTTTTTTATGCATAAAAGGAAAAGAACGCTTCGAATTAGCGTTTTCAGGAGAATTTATAGAAGGCTGTGCCTGAGTGAGAGCAAAAATTTATTTGAGTATATATATGCCACATGCAAGACTAGACGTCACATTAATAAAGGACAAAATTTATAAAAACCATAATAAAAACCTTGGCATATTTTAAAAAAAATAATTCAGAAAAATTAGAATGAACAATGATGGAAAAACATGCCCACATGCCACTAATAATATCAAAAGATTCCTCTTTCCTCAAACTAAGATGAAAAAAAAAAGATTAAAATATTTTAGAAAAGAAAACAATTTTTGATTGTGAGATTTCAAAAACAAAATAACAAAATCTATTTGAATAACTTTCATAATGTTTTATGTAAGCCCGTTTTTTTATTTCTCTTTATTTTTTAAAATTTTATATTGAATTAAAGATAAATGTATCTACTGCAAAGAAATGCAGGCATGATTTGTGAGAAAAAAGTAATTTGAAGTAAGTTAAAACAAATATAATATAAAACTTATTTTCATTTTCTTTATTTTTCATATTGTTTATTTAAATAAGAACTATCTTTCACTTAAGCTATGCATTTCATGGATAATAAGTAATTCATTGGTAAACCTTGAATAACACATAACCCCTCCCTCCATCGATGTTTAATGAGAAAAGAATATATTGATTTTTAAGGAAGTAATACATACCGTTAAGTGCAGCATAAACACACACCTATAGTTTCAAGTTGTAATTTTTATATTGTAGGTATATTCACCGTATAATGTGCATCCCCTTTTTGTACGAAGGAATATAAAATTATGTGCTGTGCAGCCAGTTATTCGAGGTATTATCTCAGACTTTTGAAAAAGTATATATATATACTTCGAGTGTTACAACTCTTTAAGTTCATAATGTTTGCCATTTCTTTTAAATAAATAGTATTACAATGTATGTCCAATTATTTCTGTGCTCATTCCTATTTTATTTTTAAAGATATAATTTTAATACCTGACGTATAACACACACCCTTGAATTTCAATCTTATTTTTGGTATTACAAGTGCGCGTTATGCGCCGGATTTTACGGTACCTGTTATTCTTATTGCATCAATATTGAATCAAAGATACTGTGAAGAATGTTATGCATTTTTATTTCACCCAAAAAATAATTCCCCTTTTTTGCTGTAGTTTTTGTTTCCTAAAATAAATTGTGGCCGTGGTAGCCGAGTGTTCAAGGTATCGCATCATGGCTGGCCTTGTCACGAGTTAGATCCCAGTACCACTAAAGACCCACCGTGTAAGGGAGAGATGCAAGGGTTAAATCTGTCGAGAGCTCAAATGTCCTCCCGTTGGTTTGGTGAGGTAATTAGGAGAGGGGGTGCCAGTTCAGGTGTCGTCCACGTCACTTGACCATGGTTCAAAATTACGTGGTCCGTCGCCAAAAGCCCTCGTGTAGCTGAACAGTGCGACGTTAATATTCATTCATTTATTCCTAAAATAAGTTACAGGTTTTAATCAGTTTCTCACACACACACACACACACATGCTCATAAACATAATAACTCTTAAAATAAACCAGAAAAAATAGTTCCCTGTGGAAGTATTGCTTTGAACAAAAAACTTTTGTCCCTCATATTCGGTCAAAACCGCAGATCTAAGCGAAAAGAACCTTTACACAATCATATTTTATCATGCTATCTTATTCAAAATTGAATAAGCAGATATTTTGAAGAATTTTTTAAAATATATAAGAATAGAGAGTAAAATCAGAAAAAAAAAGAAAAAGAAATCATTGTAAATAGCATTTTTTGAGGACGTTGTTCATAAAATTTTTGGGGCGAGAATACACACACACAAGGATAATACATCTCGTATGCATCTTTTTGTCATTATATCCAAAGCACTATTCCAGCGGAGAAGTGACAATTTGGTGTGGAAATTGTCCAAACTTCTCACTAAAAGGTCTCCAAAGCATGCAGCATTAATATAAAGCTTTACTGAAAATTATAAATTTGGAACTGAAAGTTATAGTATTTATCTTGTGTTGCAAAATCAAAAATAAAATTCTTTAGGCACCGACGAGATTCGAACTCGTGATCTCCTGTTTACTAGACAGGCGCTTTAACCAACTAAGCCACGGCGCCACCGATGCAAGTTTATTATATATTATGAAACACAGTTATTTACTTTGAAAGGGAAAAATCTTTGATGTGTGTGTGCCATTCTGCGAGTTATAAAATATTTATAAGCTTATAAAACTCGTAATATGTTACTTGAAGATTAAATACCAATTTTTAATGTCAAACATTAACATACTCATTCTTTAAAAAACTTGAAATCTTAATATGTAAATAGTATATTATATTTTTAATGGAAAAGGTAGAAAAAAACATGTATTATAGAAAATTTCCTAATTTTTCAGCCGCTTTCCGTTTTTTTAAGTACCGTAAAATCCGGCGTATAACGCGAACCGCAGTATAACGCGTACCTATACCTTTCGAGCTGCATTTCTTAATTTTTAGGTATATTCGTAGTATAATGCGCACACCCTTTTTTACGAAGAAGCCTGAAATATATGTACGCATGCAATACTCTTATATTTTTGACAATTATTCGAAAAAAAAAAGATACTTCTATCTATCTATCTATCTATCTATCTATCTATCTATCTATCTCTATCTATCTATCTATCTCCATCTCTATCTATCTATCTATCTCTATCTATCTATATTTGATATACAACCATTTAAGTTCATAAGGAATGTCATTTCTTTTAAATAAACATTATTTCGATATTTGAAGAAGTCAAATTTTTCTATGCTCATTTTTTTTTACTTAAATACCCGATGTATAACGCGCGCACCCATAAATTTCGATCGTATTTTTTGTGCGCGCTATACGCCGGATTTTACGGTGTTTATTTTGGAGGTAGAATCTCAATTATCACTAAATCTTTTGGATTGCAGTATGTTTTATTTATACATAGCGATAAAATTTATGCTGCTTTGATATTTCGAAAAATTAAACATATATATATATATACATATATATTAACGCAAACATAATTGTTTTCCTTTAAGTAAAACTTCAAAAGTTATTAATCCCTGCAGTTATCTATAACAAATAAGATGAAATTCATCTCTTCAGCAGAGAATTATTATACTCATAATTCATTTAAAATGAAATATTACTTTGTATTGAACAATTTTTTTACTTGCTGAGACATTATATACAGACAAAACAGAAAACGTATTTAGTGTATTCATTATTAATGCTTCTTTAAAAAATCTAGTTTCAAATAAATTCCACTCTCATTTATGCTTAATGCATCATTAATAAATTATTTTATTTAAGATGTCTCGAAGCAAATGTTTTAGACAAAGTCTGAATCAACTTTCTTTCAGAAACTATTTAAGCAAGAGAAAACTACAACATGTATGTATTAAAGCTTTTGAATCATTATTCCTCAAGCAATTAATTTCAAAATCTTTTAGAACAAACTCTCTAGGGTGCATTTCGGAAGAAGAAACTTTCGCATGAATAGTTAAAGATTGTGTAAAATCTTTTAATGCGAGAAAACATTTAGCCTTTGGAATTTAATGTAAGCTAGAGGAAGCAGTTTACTCAAATAAATTTTGTTGAACAAAGTAAAAGGTTAATGAATATGTTGTTTACAAATTTACGAAAGAAAATATAGCAACATTTTCACTGATAAGAGACTTGGCCACTATTATTGTTTTTCTTTAAATTCTGTAAAGTATTTCTTAATTTATATTAGTGACCTATGAATAAGTAAATTATACTGTATAGCATTTTTTTTGTCCCTAACTAGCTAATTGTGAAAATAATTGTTTATCCTTCTTATATATATTATAAACAATAGGAGGGTTTGAAAGATTTTTTGACAAGTGTTATCTATATAACTAACCTCTTGCTTTTTTAAGCAATCAACTAACTTTCTTGCCTAAAATATCAAAAATAAAAGAGATTTTTTTATTACTTATAATTAAGCTTAATACTCGCATGCGAAAAGGGAAGAATTTTATTTTAATATTCAATTCTAAATTTTCGTACTATTTTTTATTTTATAATTTTGGAACAGAAAAACTCCTAAATGTTTGTTTTTTATTAGTACACTTTGCATGCTATGAAGAATGTTTCATATATCTTAAGGCTGTTTTCGGCTAATGTTAAAGAATAGGACCTAAATTCGGAATGTTTTTTTCAGATATAAGAGTACTCAAACATTAATATTATATTCTAGCTTCACTATCCTGTAGATGCTTACTTTATCATACTATTCATTTTTATCCGAGGAGACACATTCTTTTATTTTATAAAATGTGCTTCACATTTTCTTCTATACCATAATATTAATGAGAAATCCCTTTACCTGTTAAAAGGAAAAACTAATTATTTGTGAAATATTTTGAAATTTTATAAAAACACTATTATAAACAAATGCAAGGGAGTTACTATGTCACACATTTTTTAAAAATAGATGGTAATTTTCTGTCCGAAAATGTGTTCCGTGTTAAATTCACGCTATTGTGCGTATGGTGAAAATAGCCTTAAAAGAATAATTCTCATACTTCCAATTCAATTTCATGTTCGTACAATTTTTCCAAATGATTGAGAATTTTGTGTATGAGTGCATATATATATATGTGCACAAACAATTTGAAGTATGGCGTAATACTAAGTTTTATCGGCTTTCTTGAATTATCTTTCCATTTACGTTTCTTCTCAAGCAACAAATTGAACTTTGTATTTCAATCCCTGTTGATTATCGAATATTTTCAAGGATCTAAATTCCTACCTTCAATGAAAACTTTTTGCCTTCATTTCAGAGAAAATCCCGGATGAGAATGTTCATCTGTTCACACTGCATCTTTTAAAAACACTAGCCCTAATAATCTCACTATAAGAATTAAAAATATGCGGAAATCAAAGATAGAAAGAAGAAAATATCACTGCCCGTATAGCGTACGGACAAACCGGCTGTGGCCATTTTTCGTTAGCCCGTACGGTGTACGAACTACCGAAAGGGTTACAAAAAGACGAGTTTACTGAAACATTTATTCTGCTTACAATAAACTGAAGAAGTAATTGTATTGCATTGCTTAGTACCTAAAAATAGAATTATGTCAAGATAGATTGGAAAAAAAACCCTTTAATTTAAGTCACGATGATTAAGTAAATTCATTTCATTTAAAGAAATTATATATAAACGGATAATGACAGAAATAAATCAGGAAACTTGAATAAGTTACGTAATCTAGTGCTTCTCAAACTTTCAATATACGTGACCCACTATTCAATCATAATTTTCATCGCGCCCCTCTCCATACAATAACAATGTATTGAATTCAATAGTACTATTCTCGTTCAGTCAAAGCATTAATTTTCTGGACGTATATATACGTCTCTTTCTGAAGTATGAACTTTGCAGTGCTATCCATAAAATTATTCCGAAATCTTTGGAATGCAATAAAAGGATCTTGATAGTGATTGCGAAGGATTTACTTATTTCAGAGGATTTGCTTATTTATTCCTTTTCTCCTCCCCCTGCCCCTAAAAGCGCCCATCAAAATACGCTCGATTATGAGGAAAACGGGGGCATTGGGGAGCGAATCCCGTAACTTTTAATCGGCAGTTAAGGAATTAAATATAAACCGTACAAATTACCAAGATTAATGTTAATACAAATCAATGGTTCACTGATAATTAACAAATTTGTTCTTAACTTAATATTGTTAAATTAATTATAAAATACATTGTACAGTACTGATACATTTATAAGTGTATTATATCAGTGTAAATGTTTAGTTTATATTTTATTATATCAGAAAGTATTTCGTTTGTTTACTTTCAGTAAATTAATTTTTAAATAATCTTTTGTTTTTGATTTTTCAATATGCTTGTGCGCCTCTCGTAGAGTTATCACGCCCCCCAAGGGTGCGTGCCCCACAGTTTGAGAAACGCTGGCGTAATGATTTAAAATAAAAAAAAGAATGAGACTATTAAAAGCGACTGTATCGTGAACATATATTGATATTGTATTATGAAAAGAAAAATCGCAGCATTCATCTCAAAGCATTCCTAAGAGATCTTAGAGAATACTTCATGCATTTTTTTCAATTAGAAAATTTTAAAGTTAAATAATTTAATTCGTTTATTGGCGTTAGTAATCAAATGATGAAATTACGTTTGTTAAAAATAAGAACATAATGCCAATGCATTGAAAAATATCTCATTTACATATAAGTAGTTTTTCTTATAAGTAATATGTTGAAACAAATCTAAATTTAACAATAAATTAACGAAAACAATTTTAATTTAAATGCTTTTCAGAAAATTTAAAAAAAATTCTTCTAAAAGTTAAAAAAAAGAAATGCTTACAATTGAAATAATCTAATGAATGCCTCTGTTTTCTTATTTCTGTTTTTAATTGTGTGTTTACTATTTGTTATTAATGTATTCATGACTTACTGAAAACCGAAAAAACAAAAACAATTATTATTAATATTTAATTATAAGTAACTTTTTTTTGTCTTAACAAAAACCATAAATTAAAGAATTTCTTGGAACAGAATAGAAAATTCAGAATAAAGAAGAATTGCAAA
This sequence comes from Trichonephila inaurata madagascariensis, assembly GCA_019973955.1. Taxonomy (NCBI): domain Eukaryota; kingdom Metazoa; phylum Arthropoda; class Arachnida; order Araneae; family Nephilidae; genus Trichonephila; species Trichonephila inaurata. The sequence continues at coordinate 6,402 of BMAV01025114.1, read as the reverse complement.
CATTGATAGGAATTGTAAATGGAATTTGATATTTCCTAGTTAATATTAATCATATAAATCTCGAAAAAACAACGCATTGCGTGAATATAAAAAAAATCTATTCTTGAATTTTTAAATTTTAGGTTTTTAATTTTTTTTAATTTTTAAAACTTCTTTTGTTAAAAGTTTTAAAAAAAAAAAAAAGATTTTGGATTCCATTTTTTAATTCCATTTTTCCTTTAAATTCAAAGGCGATAAATTTTGGGACATAATTGAGAGGAGTTTTCCCCAGGGGTTTTTTTGGAAATCTTAAGATTTTTAATTTCTAAATTAAATTCTTCATAATGGCTTTTGCCCTTGGAAAACTGTCCTTAGCGGAACCGGACTCAACTTACACCCCAAAAGCAAAAAAATGGCTTGGGTCCTTTGACCCACTAGGGTTTTCTTTTCGGGAACCCCGGGAATTTTTAAGACTTTCTGTACTACATTCTACTCGGGGAATTAAAAGATTTTAGAAATAATCAGAATTTTTACTTAAGACTTTTTAAGAGAATGTGGCCAATTAGATGGAAACCTTTACAGTTTTCAGGAAAAGGGGTTAAAAAATTCTTGGAAAAATTTGAAAATTTATGCCCTCTAAAATAACTGCAGAAGGGTTTTTTTAATGGGTTTGAATGAACAAAATTCAAGAATTTGTAAAAAAAATATAAAATATTTTCAATCAAAAATTTAATGAGAGACGCAACGTTAATTTAATAGGATAATAATAATGAATTTTGGAGAAATACAAAGCAGTTGCAGTTACTGTCAATTTTCGCTATTACCTGTAAAATTTTGGTTAGAAAGCCCAAATGGGCCAAGATTTTTCTTTTAAGAAGAGAATCAATACCCAACTCTACGCACTCGAAAAAGAGCATAGAGTTTTGAAAAAAAGCCTTGACTTGGACGAAAAATTAGGAAAGCAATTTCTCTAAAAACAAAAGTTTTATGTTGTTCAAACAAAAAGTACTAGTTTCAACAAAATCATGAAACAATAGTGCAGTTGTTCGATTAAAGAAAATCCATCACCAAACATTTTAAAACAGTGAGGTTTTAAAACAATTCTCCAACGGAGGGAAACCAAGAAGGCCTTTCTGCTGCCGGATTGCTCTACACAAAGCTTAGAACTAGGTTGAATGATAAAAGTATAAATTGCTTATGCTTTTTGAAATCATATTTTAAAAATGAATTATCAATTTATTATATATTTTTTTGCATTTTTTTAGCTCATTATATAAATAAGTATTAATTTTGGAATTTATATGTATCCTTATTTTATATATAATTATTATAGATTTCGTTTAAAAATAACTTGTTTTTAATTTTTTTGAAATTTTGATGTATTTCCCGGAAATTCGGGAAAATTTCCTGTTACATTCGAAATGGAAGAACCAGGAAATCAGAAACCCTAGTGACCACTATGCTACCGCAGCCACAGTTGGAAAGTCAGAGACAATATGATAAGTGGAAAGCCATTTTGCTTCTTTGATTTGAATTAGAAACATTCCTCGTAAACATTTGAGGGTTTTGCCAAACCATTCACCCGTCAGGATATGATTACGTTGTGAGTAAACCTCTAATTTTTAAGTTGTACTTTCATAAAGAATTTAAGATCTGCTTCTCCTTAGGTGTACTATACATTCTTCACGATGAAACTTTTTTTATTAAGAGACTTTACTTATACAACGTGTTGAATTTTCCTTTTAATAATTATAATTTTATGTTGGTTAAGTGAGATTTAATCACATATAAAAGGAAAAGTTCTATTTTTTCAATAGTTTTAGTACTATACATTATTTATTAATCCAAACTTCTACGATTGTTTAAGCCAAGAAATCAGAAGTTACTTTGGGTACTTAAATTTTAGTAATTTTATATTTATTTTTTAAATGCGTCGTTAAATTCAGCGATGGGCATTTATTTGGAACCTGAAAGTTTTTTTTTTTAAGTTGAGGTATTAAAAATTATAATCATTTCACTTTTAAGAATTTCTTTTATGTAAAAACAAATTACGAATTACTTTTATTTGGGAAAATACACAAATATTTAAGAACAACAACAAAAAATTGTATTTTTACTTCTTACAAGATAATTTTTTAGACTCTTTACCTAGAATTAGATTTAGAATTTGAGCCGTTTTCTTTGAAAGTTGTGTAAGTGCCATTTTTGACAAAAAGATAGTTTAATAATAAATTGAAATATAATGAACTTTTTGTCTATAAACACAATTTCAAACAAAAATCCTTCAAAATATTCATCATTTCAACAATGTGATTGTGAGTGAGTGAATATTAGCGTCACACTGTTTAGGCTCGAGGGCTTTTGGTGACGGGCCTCGTAATTTTGAACCCTTGTCAAGTTACGAGGACGAAACCTGAGCTGTCACCCCTCTCCTAACTACCATGCCGCATCAACGGGAGGACATTTAAGTTCTCGACAGATATAAAGTGCATCTCACCCCTACATGGTGGGTCTTCTGCGGTACTAGGGTTTGAACTTATGACACGTGCCGCCCATGAGTCCGTTACTTTGACAACTATGCTATTACGGCGACTTGTCAATATAAATTTACTAGTTAATGAAATTACAAATATAATTACTTTGAAAGGGGTGTAAGTACATTTTCCACAAAGACTTAATATTTAATTTAAAAATTATATTACATAATTTCTCTGCGTCATTTTTATATGTGTGTCAACACTGTTAATAGCATAATAATTTCCGTTCGTGCACTGGAATTTTGATTCTTACCTGGTTTATAGCTGAGTATAAAATTTAATAATGAATTCTGTTTGTTCACCTAACTTGAAGTGGCATTACCTGAAGAAACATTAAAAGAAGGCATTTTATTTTGTTTTTAACACATTTAATAAAGAAAATTGGTTTGATTCAATTGAAATCCTATATTTAATATTTCGTCAATGTTTGTTTTTCATATTTTGTTGACTTTGAAAATGGTGTAAGTCTATTTTAGATCATCGAAAGCATAAATTCCTTTTAATAATACTTTAAAAATAATTAAGATGTAAAATTAACTAAATATAATATTTAAAAAAACAGATCATGAGTGTATTAACATATACCGATTCCTTTTAAACCATTCAAATACAAACCCTTGGATATCTCCATATACCATAAAATGAACTTAGACCACTTTCAAAGAAAAAGCTCACTTACCAAGAACACTCGATTATGTCCGTTTCAATTTTTAAATTAGTCTGAATTAAAACGTGTATTTAAGGAGATTTTCAATTTCATTTTGAAATATATATTAGACTTAAGAATGAAGAAAATATTTCTGACATGAAAGAATCTAAAATTCCTTAAGGTAAGATAACATTCCACATTTCAAAATACGAATTTAGATTTAAGATGAGATTATATTAAAATGCCATATATCAAGTTGCTAAGAGATTGTCTGGAGCACACCATTTTGGGCATATGGCTCCACTAGCTTATGAAATGCAGAACATCTGTGGAAATTACGTCACAGTAATTCTGCCTCATGAGGCGCGATGCTGTTATATATGTAAACTGATTTGGCAGTTTAATTTTGCTTGAGCTACCTCATGACACAGATATTCGCATTAGAGACTAGAACATATAACATTTTATCGAATTGTTAAAAAAAAACTATGAAAGGAAAAGGGAAATTCAAACGTAACTTCTTAAGCTTAACAGATATAATGCAAATTGAATCTAGAATTTAGTTTGCATGAAAAGTTTCATTTTTTCATGATAATGTATATGTTTTTTACACCTTTTTCATCTTTTTCAATTACTACTATTAGCTTGCACTGTCTATATATTTATTTATTTATATATTTGTATATTTATTTATTTTGGTGGAATTTTCAATCATTAATTATTTTTAAGAGTTGAATTTTAAAAAACAATAATTTAATTAAAATTAAAAAAAATTTTATTAAAACTTTTTTAAAAAGAATTAAAAATACAGCCACGTTGGTGACTTAGCGACCCTTTTGGGGCTTTGTAAAAACTTGAAAATTTTTTTTCTAAAGATTAAACCCTTTCAGTTGACTGAAATTAAAAGGAAATGATACTTTAATGATTTTAAAAATTAATTACCATTAATGTTGTGATTCTGTCCATGTATATCATATTTATATTAATTGTAACTATTTAATAAAAGTACCCAAAAAAATTTTTTTTCGTTGTTGATCTAAGAGGAAATTTTAAAACTTTTTAAAATTTTTTTAAAGACAAAGATTGTAGCAAGATATCTCCTGAGCTTCACTTAAAAACCTTTAACGGGCAATTTATTTCTAGTAAAAGTACAGTAAAATATTTTTTCAAATTGAGATTAAAGAAAATACTCATTTAGCTTATTAGATAAAATTAATTTAATTTTTATCACCACTTTTTTAGTTTATATTTACTAACGCCACTTTTGGGGGCTATTAAGAAATTAGAAACTTAATACTTTTTACTTTTTTTGTTTCATATTTATGAAATATAGTTTGTTAATGCTACACAAACTAGAAAAACTAGAAATTTGGTGAATATAAGAAAGCCTTTCCGTGCCTTCTCAACGCCCCCTAATTTTCTCTGGGTCTTTTACTCCCTGAAAGTCTCTAATGCCGACAAGAGGGTGCTATCGCCCACGTTGAGAACCTATGGTTTAAAAAATCAGAGAAATATAGAACAACTAAGCGAATACACAATTTATTCATTCTACCCAACAGCAAAATTTTTTAACACAATATAAATATAGGGAAAAGTTAAATAAAAATAACATAAAACAATAACCTATTTCCAAAGAAAAATCATCTCAAAATAAGCAGAGATTCCAAACATAAAATTAATTCTTCAGACGCCTCATTCTGGGAAAGAAAATTATGTTTGCACAGATTTTTAAACAAAGTAAAGTTAAAGCACGTTTTCGTATTGCCTGAGATGTAAAATGAAATCCCATTCTGTTCTGAAACTACTTATTCTTACAGCACTCTAATGTCTAGACATAAATTGTGAGAAGTAATAAAATTTAAAAAGTTTCTAGCCTCCACTTCATTTAGACAAAAAAAAAAAAAGATTGAAGTAGTATGCATGCAGCTGACTGTGCAAGTAAAATACAAAAAGTCAAATAACAGATTTTCCACACTTAATTTTGTATTTTTTTTAAAGCTTTTCATTGGACTTACACAATTTTTAAGAGAAATAGAGCTTAGGAATTTAAATTTCGTGCATTTGTCAAGCTATAACCATTTTTTTTTTCAAAATAGTTTCAAGTAGAACTTTTTAAAAAATGTTTTTTAGTTTATTCTTTAAACTGTAAATTTTTAAGGATAGTAGCAAAAAATGTTGCAGACAACGTTTTATTTTATTTTGTGAGGAAATAAATGAAGTTTCAAATGTTTAAAATATAAATTTTCAAATGTTTTTTTAAAACCCACGTATGAAACATAATTTAAACTTCATAAATATATAGATTTATAAAATATTTCAAATTAAAAATATTCCTTCTTAATACAAGTTCGGTAATAAATCAATCACATAGTCATTCTAGATAAAAAAAATAACGCTTTATTTTAAATCCCTAGATTAAACGTAAATTACGCTGAAAAGATATTTATTCTTTGTAAAAAGAATCATTTAGGAATTATATTAAAGTGAGAGTTATATTAACGTCACTCTATACAGCTGTATGAGGGCCTCGATGGACCTCGTAATGTTGAACCATGTTCAAGAGACACCTGAGCAGGCACCCTTCCCTCAAAATTCCACGCCACACCAACGGGAGGATGTTTGTGCTTCGACAGAACAAATATGCAGCGGCCTCCTCCACACGGCGGGCCTTCAGCAGCACTAGGCTTGAACTCATGACTCGCCAGCCACGAGTCAATGACCTTGACCCCTAGATTACCGCGTTCACACTTCAGGAATGGGATATTTTCCGTGCCAAAGGAAAAATAATTTCTTTCTTTCGTATATTTATTCATAAAAATTATGCTTTTCTCAAATTAAATCTTAATAAAAAATTGTTCTTTAAATTTTAGACAATGTTTCCCGTTAATTTAATGTTACTTACTTTTATAGTTCAATTGGATTAAAAATAGCTTTTTCCCTTTACGATTTACTTTGCAATATTTTAATATCGTTACATTGTATACTAATACATTATTGACCGGAGCATTTTGTTTGCTTGGCATACGACTTTTGAATTTTCAGTAAAATTGCTTTTAATATATCCAGTCAGTCACGTAGAGTCTTTGGCCAAAACAAGGGGGGGTCCTGGGGTCTGACCCTCCCCAAACCGTCGATTTTTAGATTTAATTTTATATAATACGTAAAAATTTTGTTAAATATTTGTTATTAATTTAATTTTTTTTAATTAATGCTATATTTTAAAAAATTTTTTTTTAT
>BMAV01025113.1:0-72188 GCA_019973955.1 Trichonephila inaurata madagascariensis | reverse complement strand
TTTTGGGAATAAGTGAAAATATTAGATGAGATGGAGGGGAACATAAAGAAAAAATAACAAAAGTTGGTATGTTTGGACTAACAAAAAAACAAACTGAGAGACAACTTGTGCAAAGTTAGTATTCCAAGAGGGCTCGATTTAATTTTTTCAACTAACCCAGAGGCTGTGGTGCTCATTATTGACGGGTAGCATTATTTCAAGAGTAATTTTGGATATTGAATAGAAATCCCAGGAATTTTTGTCAGTTTTTGTTTGAGTTCACCACACTCGAGGTACCTGAGCAGGTGACGTAGAAATAATTGTAGGTTCTTTCTCGGCTGTCGGAGAGTTTTCAGATTGAAAATTTGTAGTGTTAATTCCATACGCTTGAATGTCCATTTAACTTAATGGCTTGTAATTCAACTGTTTCCGTGAACCACGGGTTGTTGTGTGGAATTCTGAGGGACTGTAATGAAGGCCAGGGTTTGTTTAGATGTTTTCTGGAGTGTGTGTGATGGAAACGCTATTTTGTTAGGCTTAGGGTGGTAGATGGGAGGACAGAGCCCAGCTGCAAAGTGTATCATGCAAGAGGGAGTTGTTTGTATTTCCCGTGGCCAGCTTATGCGGCGGGGTGTGTGAATCCATTCCATTGATCCTTTCTTGAGCCAGTTCAAATACTAGAAGACGGTTGGGATTCGACCGACCTTATAGTCTATAAGGAGAATCTTTCCAATAGGACAGCAGACAGTTTTAAGGAAAGGACAATCCGACACAAAAAGATTTGGGAACGGGCATTAGGTCAACTTGGAGAACGAAAGGCAGGGTCCGTTTGACGAGCAAGAGTCTAACACCCAAGCCTGTTACGACAAGAGAGCGAGACCGAAAATTCAGGGCTTCACATCGCACTCACATGCAACTAAGTTGAGAACTTGGAGCCAGTGGATCTCTACAGGAAGGGGGCAATTCTTTCGGGTTCTTTTCAATTTGAATTCGATCACTCTTTAAAACACATTGTTTAGAAACTGTAGGGATTCGCTGCAGCGCTTTTCACTGATAAAGAAATCGTAGCAGTAGGTATCTTGTACAAGCGTGCAGAATAAATGCTGCTACGAAAATTAAAAGTTTTTGGAAACATTTGTTTACCACGTATGAAAGAGAATTTTATCTTAAAAAGTTCCTTCCACATAATACCTTAAGGTTAACATATATATTTCAGTCCTAGGTCGAAATCCGAGTGCGTAGGAGATGATCCGAGGAAATGGCAATCTGGCGTATCGAAGAGACAGTTGGAGTTGCTTTGCATTATCGATGGCTCTTCCATGACGCTGCTCAACTTTTCAAGGAAAAAGATTCCAAAGGAAAAACTCTTCACTCAGCAATTTTGGTACCTAAAAGGAACGCAATAGAAAGTAACCAACGTTTTGTGTGAATAGTTATACATTTTAAGATTACGAACCTTTTACTTGTTTAATGTGCAAATAAATTTTATTTTTTTTCTGAACCATTCCATCTGTTTATTCCAACTTAAGACACTTGGGGAAGGGGAGGGCATAAGACCTGGTTTGAGAGCAGCAATTCTTTAGGTGTTGGGACCGTCTTCCGCTGAATGGGCAGTCCATTCGGTGAAAAGTGGGGTTTCAAATTTATGCTTAGCTCTTTTCTACATTTAGCCTTTAATTTCCTCCATTCACGCAATGGCACAGTTGGAAGGACGCCTCGCTTCTCGTAATCAAGTGGACAGGGTTCGAAGTCGCTGCCGATCAGCTTTTTTCAATTGCTTAATTATTTTTAAAATTAGATTTTACGAAGCAAGGCTTATTATATCTTATGAAGCCAAAAACACTTAGCCCAAAACACTTAGCCCAAAAACACTTAGCCCAAAAAACACTTAGCCCAAAAACACTTAGCCCAAAAACACTTTTGCTCAAAAAAACACTTTTGCCTCAAAACACTTTTGCTCAAAAAACACTTTGCCCAAAAACACTTTTGCCCAAAAACACTAGGATAAGATGCTGTAACGGCTTTCTCCTTTTATAAATTTTTCCTTTCCTTCACAAAATCAGCACTTCTAATAATTTTGAAAACGCTTTCCACTCTCTCCTCCACTTTATTCGCTGATCGCTTTTTACTGAGTGTATAACTCAAAATCCCCTGTTTCGACACATTTTTTCGCTTTCTTTGGCAGACAAGTTGATTTCCCCGGCGCTGCACCTAACATTTTAAATGCGTAACACAGTGCGTCATGGAAAATTCCCATTCCTCTCGCTATCCTGAGCTCTCGAAAGTAAGTGTAGAACAGTGGGACTACTTCTGAATATTCACTCACTCACTCACTTTGCAACTTTTTAAAATAGTTGTATGTTGAAAAAATAGAAATTCTTTATACTGACCAAATTCTCACAACGGATAAAATGGTGAGCATTTTAAAATGTTCGATTCACGGGAAAAAAGTTTCATGCAATTATTTTTATACATGAAGTTATAAAAAAATTTGAATTGGATAAGTATTTATGAAATATTTAAAATTTGGGTATTTTTTAAACATTCGTAAAAAAGCTTTCATTATTTTGATCCAAAATAATAGATCTATGTACTTTTAATTAACAAAAGAATCAATTCTAGTAATGAAGTAATAGAAATAATCCTTTTAAAAAATTTATATTTATTAAAATCAAATTTTTATAAGTAATAAAGAAAATTTACAGATAGCTATTGAAACGATTGCTTTTTTCTGAACGCTTGATTTAAACATAAATATATATATAAGTTTATAAAAAAACATTAGAAAAATCTAGATATATATATATATATATATTCATGTACCGAGAAACACATTAAAAAAATCTGATAAAACATTTTGCTATTTTAATTTTAACGCCATTCCACTGTGTTTAAATAATTTACTAAACACTCCATCGAAAAAAAAAAAGTTATACAAAACTAACATAGAATGAAGAAAACTATCAGTTGTCTTGCACTCTTTTAAAACATTTTGTCTAAATGTGTAATGGAATACTCCTATAACCATTTATTAACATAAGTTATGAAAGCAGTAAAATGTCCTTTCAAAGACAGTGACCTTCTATCACAGATGTGCAAACCTTTCACCCGTGATCCTCAGATTTAAAAGTTTGTGTAACCTTGGCACAAAAAAAAAAAGAGCTTTCAAGAAATATTTAAAAGTTTTTGCCAGCATGATTTTTAGTGAACAAGCTTTCAAACTTAACACATCGATTGGTAATCAGTGGCTATCAATACCAGGTCCTGACCCCCAAAAGCCCTTCAAATTTTTTCCGATTGATTATAATTCTAAGTATATAATACGTAAAAATTTAATGAAATATTTGTTATTAATGATTCATTTTATTAATAAATGCTAATTATTTATTCAATACTAGTTTTTATTGGTAAGTTTTGTTCTCAAAATCGACAAAATCAAAAAGGAGCATGATATTAAAGAAGGGTGGACTTTCCACCCTCTCTGTGACCCCCAAAAAATTGTTTATGTGTATGCTTACTGATTGCAAGCAACGGTTATTTTCAAACAAAAATAATGTTAAAATATTTCTCAAGTAAAAAAGGAAAACGAAAACAATTTTTTGAAAACCGTAATTTTTAAGCAATTTTTTCAATCTCATACAGATTGCGGATAATATCGTACTACACATGGGGAAAAAAAGTTTAGTGAGATTTATATAAATAAAAAAGTTATTTAAGTAAAATTTTGAGTATTTTTGAAAAAATCATTAAAAAAATTGACATTTTATTTTTTAAATGACACGTTCTAAAAGAGAAAAGCGTGAATTTTTTTATTGTAGAATATCATTTCATTAACTTCAAAGAAATTGCAAGTGGAACGATTTAGAAACCATTTTCATAAAAACGTATCGATTTTAACTCATTTTAATGAAAAAATCGTAAAAAATAGAAAATCTAATTTATTTTGTAAAATAAATTATGCCGTATCGTGGCGAAGTAAATGTTCTTTCCGATTCTTTTTTTGTCCGAGCCTCAAAAAATTTAAATGGAGGTTTAAAAACGTCTGAAAAAAAAAAATTAGGGAGATTTTAATTCGTAAGCCTCCCCGGTGGGGAAAATGCACCACTATGCTTGTTAAAGGTTTGGATTGGAATATCGAATATAAAATGGTCAAAACGGGATTTTGATCATTCCCGATCTTTGGTACCTTCGGCAAAGTTTCGAGTCGTGCGGTTCGTGAGAAGATACACCTAGTCCAGTGGCGCATAGTAACGGACCCCCAAAGCCCCCTTCCTTGCTTTTTCCCGATTGATTATGTAATATTAAGTATATAGTATGTAAAAATTTAATTAGTATTTATTATTAATGATTAATTTTATTAATTAACGCTAATTATTTATTCGTCAGGTTTTTTACCGTGTTTTGTTCCCGAAAATCGACAATCAAAAGGAGCATGATACAAAGAAGCGGGTGAATCTCCGACCCCCCTTGAAAAATTCCTGTGTGCGCTACCGAACTAGGGCTTACAAATGCATATTAGATACGTTTGTTTACCTACGAATTTTAATAGGTGATGCTTAAAAGGACTGTTAGAAATATTATACATCAAAAATATTTTAAATCAAGTAAAAATATATAGTATACGTATTTCACGTTATGAAACTATTTGTAACTAATTTATATAAAATATCATTTAATATTCATTAAAATATAAAAATATGTTTATAAAAATTTTAGTATAAAAATTTTCATAATTACAGTAATTTTTACTTTACAAAATAATTACATAAAATATCATTTAATATTTAATAAAGCTTTCCTAAATAAATTTAATTTAAAAAAAATAATTAAATTGAAAAAAAAAGTTGCTCGAAGCGACTCGAACCCTTCCTCTTGATTAGTAAGTCCTACCAACTACGCGAATGGAGGATTTTAAATGTAATTGTATAAAAGCGAAGCATGAATTTCGAAGGCTATTTTCTCCGAATGGGCAGGCCATTCGGCGGAATGACATGGCAGAGTGAACACTCTCTAAAGGAGTACAACTATTACACAATCTCGACCCCAAATGAATATCCTGAGTCGTGCCCTCCCCCTTGTTAATTTAAAAATCTATACATAGAGGCAATAAATAACAGTGCAAAAAACACCCTTTTATAATCGAACTCAGTTGTAACAATCTTTTAGTTGCCAAATCTAGAAATGAGTAGCTAGATGCGGTATGGGATCTGACAATGGAAAATCGTGAGTCCTGATCAGAAAAATGGAACAAAATTATGAAAGGATTGTATTATCATCGGATCTGAACAAGGGTGTGACATTTCGAATGAATCGGACCTTTCAAGTGGGTCGAAATCGGGTTCAAAATTCCGTTCCATGCGAAGTTAATAAAAGCGTTAAAAAGACCGCGCGCGGTACGAAAACTCCGAAACTATTCAACCTACAGAATTGAAATTGGGTATTGAATTTCATAGAGTACAGATCCACTACCAAACGGTTTTTGTGAAAATTGACAACCATTTTGCGTTATAGATTAAGTACTCCTGTATTTGAAATATTAAACCTACAGACTTCAATTTGGGTAGTCGGGTTTTTCAACAGTAAAAGATACGATACAAAAAGGGGTTTTAGCGTGTAACAATAAGGGCATTGGAGAAAAATACATTCCTGACTATACTCTCATGAACTGGAGTTCGTCTAAGAACTGGTTTTGTGAAAATCCTCCACCAAAGGAGGGGGGTAGAGGAGAATTACAGATAAATATACTTAAAATTTGGTAAGCATGCTTCTTTTTGTTGAAAATCTGCAAAGTCAATTTTGCTAAAAATCGACCCCTATGGTAAGAGGATATACAAAATATCTGTTTTGGCAATATGGGTACGCATGTTCCTTGAATGAAGGTAGAGATCCACTGTGAAAAGTTATTTTGGAGAAAGTTCAACTCAAGGAGGTTGCAAAGAATTAATAGATAAATATTCACCTCTTAACTATTATTAAACCTATAGATTTCCAAATAGTTACACCAGAAGCTATTACAAATTGGCTCAAATAGATTATGAGGGGTTATGATAGAAGAGAATCCCGTTTTCAAAAACGACTCTGATCGACAGACTTAAAAATTTAGCCACACAGCACGTTCCCTCATAGAGTAGAGATCTACTGAATCGATTTCCTCTCACGCAAATCGACTCCCAGTGTCTTTTATAATAATACCCCCATTTTATTAACTACTTGCTGTTACCCACCCGCTTCACTGGGTATTTCACGATGTTGTATAAATATATACTGTTTACACACACACATACATACATATATATATGAAGTATTGTAGTAGCGTTGGCCGGTGTTGGTTTGTTGTCATATCTGGTTTATTGAATACGTCTTCCGAATAACTTTTACCTCCTTTATTATGAAGCACGCATCGATAGATAAAGTTCATTACCAGGTACATTTTCATATTGAATAAGCAGCGACATGTTGATGACACAAAGACAAAGAGATGCGGTTATTTCATTCTAACATACAAGCAAGCGGACAAAGAAAGGGCGATGACACAAGATTTTGCTTTTTATACCAGCAGTGCAAGTGCGTGATTACGTAATAGTAGTTCTGCTTGATAGAATGGCGGGACAGGGATTTCTCGGACTAGCCGATTACGATTAAGATTGCAATGTTATTTTTAGACAAAAGAATTAAAGGTTTTAAATATATTAGTACAAAGAAGTTCACACATAAAAAAGGATACTAGAGGGAATTATTACATATAAATAATTGATATCTAGCATTAAGAATTCGATTGTATTGAAAAATATATTTATAGCTGTAACTTCTCGTCTCTCGATATAAAAAGGACATAAATTATAATATCTAATTTTTATTTATATCTAAAATAGAGCTTGACCTAATAATGAAGGGGATTTTCAGCACCTCTTCACAGTGGATCTCTCAATTCATAAAAAATAAAATGTGTGCTAAATTTCAAGTCTAAATCTAACAGCAAAACTGAATTTTTATCATCGATACCCCTTGGAGTAGCCTTCTAATTCAACAAAGGAAGCATGCAAAACCAAATCTTTTATTATTAAAAGTCCTAGCAGTTCGAAAAACGGGAATTTTGTTCATCACATGCCCCAATACCCCTGAGCTGATTTCCGCAAATCCATTCTTATGGAACTAAAGAAACGTGCTCAACAAATTTCAGGTAAATGTGGGTTAAATTAAAAACAGAAATTTTTCTATAACTCTCCTTAACCTCTCGCAACCCCAATCCTTTGGGGGTCCGTTTTCACAAAACTCTTTGTAAGAGGAACTCTATTCCATGAACGGAACATACTTTCTAATTTTAAAGCAGACGGGTCTAGTAGTTAAAAAGCGGAAATATTTATCTCTCAGGCCTCTTTAATCCCCCCTAGGGATCGATTTTCCCCAAACCTATTTTGTAGCGCATCTCTACACCCTGAAAGGAATCCGCTTAGCAAATTTCAAGACTGTACATCTAATGGTTTAAACAATGGAAATAATCACAATTGCAGTAGTTCTTAACCCCCGGTAACGCCCCTTACTGATTCGCGAAATCCTGCCTTAGCTGATGCCCACCCATGAGGAAATAAGCCCACCCACTTCAAATCAGTAGGTTTCATTTAGTTCTAGATAAATGTGATTAGTCAGTGCGTCGCTTTCTCTCCCTTTATATAAAAGATTAAAACCTACAACCTTGAAATTTTAAAACAGTATGTTACTTTTACCTGTTAAGAGACTCAGCTATGAGGATTTTCAAAGCTTCACTCCTATGGGTGTGAAGAGATGAGAATTAAAACCCCTTTTTTCTACTAATAGACCAGCAGCAGTAGACTGGAAATTAGAAAGCAATATACTAAAAAGCCTTATTTATGCAAGGCAATTTAGAATGAATATAAAATGAACACATAAAAAATACCATGCTTCAACCTCTATATTAATTTCGTGCAACGAACGGTGACCGGCTGTATATAGTAAAGTAATTTAAGTTGGTATACCCGCTCTCAACAAGTATTGGAAAATTAAAACAATATAGACTGAAGGATAAAGCAGTTTTTGTCGAGTTAATTTTGGTGGGAATTGTAAATTAAAACAAAAGAAGTGCCTTTGGCCCGTGCCAAATAAAACCATGTTTGCTTTATTTTAAGTCTGTAGTATAACAGCTGGAGTAAAAGATTATTTTTTAAATTTATAACGCCTGTAATGTTGAATACGTTAATAGTTGGGTGCCCCCTATATACAGTAATATTCAATTTATTGAACAATCTCTATATGCCAATAGTCCGTTCAAAACAGGTCTAAAAAACAGTAGGGTGAAACGAATCTGCAAGCGGGGGGAGAAGACGCGTGATATTTGACACTGCCTATAAGTAGGTCAGATGAAAGGAAGCTGTTGCAAGCAAGGGGTGAGAAGGACGCATGACCTTGGCACTGTCGATTGAAATAAAGGATCCCTATTTGAAATGGATATTGTTCACCATTTCATTGATTTAATTTATTTTCGCGGAACCCTAATTCTTTTTTCTGAAGGCGCAGGAAAGCCAACAAAATTATTCAGCTGTCAGAGATTAGCCGGAACAAATACACAAAATTTGCAATTTATTTTTTCATATAAGTACCCCTCATATACTTTTAAATGCATTTAGTAAAAAGTTGTTACTCTAAATGGCAAACAGACACTTTATTTTTATTTGGTGCGTATGATATGTAAAAGTTTATTCTTGGCCCAATGCTACATATTTTGTAGCACTTGAAAAGATGTTTTCTTTTGTAATGATCTTATTACACTTTTTCGAAGCCTTATACTGTATAACTTGAAATATTCAAACAAAATAAGTCTAATTTGCAATAAACTTCTGTTTTATGCATCATAATGCGTCACGTGATCCTATTTCACAAGCTACCCCCGACAATTTACGTATAAATGGTGCAGCTGAACCTGCAATGTGATGAATTTGAAATTTAAATATTTTCCTTCGTAAAAATCGGAGAACGTTTCATTCGTTGCGTTCTTTGACCTCGAGGTAGATTGGGAGTCCAGAACCGAGAAAGTATTCGTTTCGAAAATTTCAATGTAGGGATACTTAAGACTTTAAAAGGGGATAAGATTGAAGTGCTTTCAAGAAAATCATACTCTGTAATATCTCCTTAGATTTAAATATGTGAAACATATTACATCCCATTCTATAATGGGGGGAGTTTCAGAGAAGTTTTCTTTTTCCCAATATCTTAAACACATCTACACCCTAAGACTAGAAAGAGGGAAAAAACCATATGAAAGACCATATTTTTAACTATAAGCATTCTTTTTTAAAAAGATCATAATTTCTACAATTCTTCAAATACGTTACAGCATTGAATATTTCCCATAAGAAAGTTGTATAACGACTTCTTCGCAGCACAGGTTGAATGAGATAAAAACAACTTGCAAAATGAGACTCCTGTCCCGACACCGTTATGCCTTATCGCCGAGCTTAAATGAATCTGTAGAAATTTTTCACACACACAAGGTTGCTTTCCTGAAAACTTACACTGAGTTTAAACTCCTGTAGTGTCGAAGTAAATTTTCAAATAACCCTCCTCGAATTAGCTACGTTGAACTACATTTCCAAGAAAACGAGGAAACATTTTTGAAATATTAGTATACCACATAAAAAATAATAAATGTGTCTTTCATAACAGGAAATTTCTGTACATTCCCAGCCATAAATTTTTCTCTCCAGCATATAAAAAGCATTGCACGAAAGTAAAAAGCCACAGAATGTTAAATTTAGAATTTAAAAAAAAAAAATAGAATGAAGTATCACAAGGAATGGATGGGTGAACCAGAGTAAATAGAAAGAAACTTTCCAAACGTGGAACTTGGCAAGACATGTTTTCTGCATCTGAAACAGATGTTTGTGTCTGAAGGACCCGACAGAGTCTGGCCTGAATAAATTCTGAGAATTTGGGGCCTGGTGCCAGGAGTTGCCACCCATGAAATGGTTTCTAACTTGGGGACTTGTGCCATCTGCAGCAAAAGCTTAGCTGCTAAAATGTGTGTGCAGCTCCCTTACATAAAAAAAGTTTATTATTCTGCCATACCTTACCCAGATAAAATGCCTACTTTTCACACATTTAGTTCATTAGCTCTCTACAGTAAAACAAAAAAAGTATCATGTTGAGAACTACCTTTTAAGCCAATATCTTAACCACAGTTACAGTTGAAAGAGAGGACTAGCTTAATAAATGTTGACAACTTTTTAAAAAGAGATATAAATTCTTCAAATACATAATTGAATTTTCACTTCTATTAAAAAAAATTAAATAACTTTTATAATCTCACACATTAGTACACAAATCATACTTAGTAATTACAGTTGCATCAACATGAGTAGCATACACAGACAACTTTCCTGGGGAAGTATGTAATGTTAAAAATAAAAAAGATGAAAGCACAAAGGAGCTCATCTTTATATAAAAATCTGTTGGTGTAGGGAAGAGATTTCCTTAACCCCACCTTATATATGCCACTGAATGACACAAAATTTCAAACATCATTACTGTGTACACATCATTCTTCAAAAAAATTCAAAAAAAACTTTTAAATGTGAAGACCCAACGTATTCCCCACAAATTTGGTATATATTTGTTTTAAAAAACTATCCTAATAATCCTACCCAAATAGATTTTAAAGAAACGTTTTGTTACTAGAAAATTGATAAATGTGGCTTCTTTTCAGAACAGTAAGTTCCAGCAAAATAAAATAAATTTTAGCCGCCAAACTTTACTTAGTAGGTAAAAGAACAACGGACTAAATTTGTGTGGTGGAATCGTGGGGCAACTCGACCCTCGACCTTCTATGTAGGTGGTGACACCTTTGCACGATCTAATTTTTGCTTGCTGCAATGTTGTAAGGGAGAGAGCTTATATCCATTTTTTCTTCATAGGCCGAATTTTCTAAGTAGCAAAGCTTGTGGCATTGATCTTTTTAAAACAGAAATGTAGTGATGTGAAAAATAACCTTATTTCAATATAGTTTACTAAATAAAAGTTTCGCGGTTCTTGAAAATCCATTTCAGTGGCTATTGTTAAAAGGAATATTTAAGTTTTTAATGTGTTCCACAGAATTATTTGTTTGAATTATGCATGTTTAATTTGGAATGCATTTTTTATCCAACAATAGATCTAAAATATTGATTACTTTGTATTCCATTTCATTTCAGAAATTACCTGCAAATGTTCCGAGCATATGTTCCACCAGACTATTTTAAGGAAGATTTCAGTGCAATTGAATGCCATCTAAGAACAAATACATTAAAAACTTTCCGATGAACTAATACATATATTATATGTACCCTGTCCTTAAAAAATAAAACTCTTCCAAAAATTTTTACAAAACAGTTTGACGTGCATTTCAGAACACTCAAGACACATAATTCATACCTAAAAGGATCTTTACATGCATATTATGGGGCTCTCTAAATGTGTGAATATTTTATGAATAGCAGAATGTTACATAACATTATTACATCACGTCACAAAGTAAAAAAATGTTTCTAAAAAGTACACTATGTAAATCAATGACTCCTATAATGGGAGGGGGGATATTTTGGCACTTACGAATTAGCATCACTGCAGCCAAATTGGCAACACACCTAATTGGAACGCTTTCCACCATATAATCTGGATCTATCGGAGTGTTTTTCACATTAGAATCTTTGCTGTTTTGATACTGTGTGGCACCGGTTTGGCTGCAGTGACACTAATACACAAGTACCAACATTTTTCCCAAAGGATATATCTCGACATGAATCTGAAACTTTCGAGCCAACCCACTCCGACGATATATTATGCACTAGTTTCCTAAGCAGTCAATTTTACTGCATGCTTATAAATAGTATTTCTGTAGTGCATAGTATTGTTGAAAACATTATTCTATTTACTGTGTAGTATACGATTTATATGTAATTCATCAAGTCAAAAATACATTTTTAACAAAGAACAATGGTATCGAGTTTCTAAAAATCATTTCATCTTTTTCAGTGATACATTTCCATTAATCATATTTTATTATAACGCGGCAAAATAGTAAGAATTCATTTGGTGTTAAATTTATAAATCAATTATTGGAAGATAAAGCAGCTTAATTGGCATATTTTTAAATGGTTTAGAATCATTACCACATTGTAAAATAAATGGAACTGCTTTAAATTGTAATGTGTTTGAATCCACAAAATGAATACACTGTTTTAAAATAAATGAATCAAGTTTACAAAACAAAATTCTATAATAATTAAGGCTTAATAATGTATACTCATTGAAGTAAGAAAATGAAAATTATGACAATGTTAACATAATATATACACAAGATAAACTTTTTAGAAGAGAATAAGAAAATTACTGTCAAATTGAATACATAATTGCCTTTACTTTCACTTACACATCCAACATTTGATTGTGTGATAAATAACACAAAGGCGTGTATCTGGGTTTTATACATTTAAAAAAAAACTGAATAAATCAGACATAAACAAAGTCAATAACTGTAGGGTTCTAACAGTTTACAAGAAAATTGATTAGAATGGAAAAAATAACTCAGCCTTTGGAAGCTCCCGGCACATACATACTTTCCAATACAGGAATTTGTAAAGGTGCTGAACACCAGAAACCACAAAATGCAACCACTACACTTTAAGAGGTTTAAGCACACTTAATATAAATTAAAACAAAAAGTTACTTTAAGAATATGAACAAGATTACTTCTACCTAACGGATAGGAATACCAAGTGTAAATTTAAGATATGCCCAGTATGTATATAAGAAGGTAAAATTCAAACCTTAAGATAAGTCAACAGTGTAAAGCGCATGTATAGGTATTATACAATTAACAGATGCTGTCCAATGCTTTTATTCACGCCCCACAGGTGTGAATTGTTCCACTATTCTTATTATTCTAGCCACAGCATTCTAAATTTAGGATCCAAGAAAACTAACTATCACAAGGTATAAGAGAAACAGTACACATGTATTGTTTCAAAACAATTGATATAAAACAACTACATATTTACACTCGACTTGAAAATATCAGATTTTAGTATGCAATAATGCTGTACTAAAAATTCTATAAAATCTTTGCAAAACTACTAATTATATGCGCAACTACTCTTAAAAGCTTTTATTTCTGCTTTCAATTGAGCATTAGTAGTTATTGTATCACATGTTTGAAATGACAAATAAAACATACCCAGCTACTGTACAATATAAGCTCTCCCCTAACAAACAAACTCTTCTTTTCCAGATTTCTTTTCGCTGCTAAAAGAAATGGTCTGTCTGATGCATAAACAGTTTTTCAAAAAATGAACACTGGTAAGACTAATTTATTATTTTACATAAGAATGGCATTAGATGAGTGTATTGTTAGAAAAACATACCTAATTGTACTTTATATTGAAGATAAAAGCATTTTTAAAACGTACTTTTTGATTTTTTCAATCTTCATTTCTAAATTAGTTCCTGTTGGAGTACAGAATTCATTCTTTCCACTAAAAATGTTTCATCAATATAATTTATGTATTCATTTGTTACATTTATAGAAATACTTTTTAAAACACACAAATACTATTACAATAAATTAGATTCTGTTTAGTATTAATGTAATTTTAAATACATTTCTCAGTAAGTTACCCAACAGATGTAAACCTGCTAAATAACATACCTTCTACCATTTTAATGGTGGTCTTCAGCCTCTCTTTTCTCAGTTATAAAAGCGAAGTACTACTTTTAATGTATTAATCCTTTTTTCTCTATAAACTCTAAAAACAGGGTTAATGCACGTTATGTAATTCGATGCAGATTCAATTTCTCTTACATACTTATTAAAGTACCTATCGGTGTAAATAAACATTAACGAAGTTTCAGTTAACTTACATTTTATGCTGTACGAGTAATTTTATTTCAAAATGGAAAATAATTTCTTTTAAACACTTACATTTTGTAAAAAGTATTCTTCGAGCCACAGAAGGAGAGGGTGCGTTCCCGACTAAAAACAGTAGGTATAAAACTTGATTTGATAACAGAAATTTGAAGATCGAGTTGGACATCTTTTTTTTCTTCCAATTCGGATAGTTCAACCGTACGACTCGCAATATTTAACACATTTGGCTTCCAACTGCACTTCATGAAAGCATCAACAAGATGGCTGTGGTGTTTGAAACCGGCGGGTAACAAGTGACGTCATGTACATGTGATCCGGAAGTGAGGTAAACGCAGCCATTCCATTGGGCGGTTCTTTTCCACCTCCGGTCGAGACTCCAACGGTTCTGAACTTATATGCTTCTCCCCCACCCGCCCCAATTTTTCATAGCATGTTTTCGGCTTCGATTGTCCTGTCTGTATAATCGCAGCACGGAAAGCGCTAACGTTTCTGCAGCGGCGTAACGTGCATTGTGTGTGGGGGCAGGAACTCTAGTGGCCCAAAAATTGACTGACGCTAAGTACGTATTTGGACTTAGGCCCAAACCTGAATTTGCTGGTGGGCCCTAATCTGCGTTACGCCACTGCGTCACTCTTTCGCACTTAATATGTTCCAAGTTTTTTCTTTCTCTCTCGTCAATTCCCGAGCCCCACCCCTTGTCGAGAGGCTGTCCCCCGATTGGTCGGGCGTACAAAGCACACAACAACCTCACGTAAATACGCGTTCGCTCCGTGAAACTCTGTGTCACGACGACAGTCGGAGGAGTGCGGTAATGACCTCTCCCTGCAGTCGGCATATCCACTTTCTCCCCTTCCCATTTGCGCTTCCGGCAGCAGTAAATTTAATCTAATAACCAAAGTACTGGCAATTTATTTTATTTAAAATACTAGTCTTTTTAAACACAAAAGGGTAAACCAAGTTTGAATGTCACACCCCTTTAATGCTGACAGAAAGGAGATTAAGATCTCAGCAGATCAGGTGCTCCAGTCCAAACATCCCCAACATCTCGATGAGTTGGAACTCGAGAAATTTATCGAGTGAAATAAATACGAAAATGCAAAATAGTATCAACTCTCTCAGACCCATTTACGGATCCAAACAGGGAAGAGTTCAAATAGGCCTTCGGAAATGAACACGTACAAAAATACCACAAAAATTAATCAAATTCATCTGAAAAAATAAAACATAAGTCTGGAGACAGGTAAGGAAGAATAAACGGGTTTGGGAAAGCGCGGCCCGGTTATCTTTAATAAAATGACGTAAAAGAATAATGTGTGGCTCAATATCGCGTGCAAGAATATATATGCGATGAGGAACTTCTTAAGACTTGGGCCCCCGTCCTGGCCCAGGCCTCCACTCGTTCTGGACTCGGCCTTAATTAGATCACGATTCGAATAATTTATGGTCAAATGTTATTCCCGGTTGTATTCATCGAAAAACAGGGAATTTCGGAAGATATGTCAACTGGCTACATGGGATGACGTCGTGTATGTATTGGCCTAGGCCTACGATCATGACTCATTTAATCAAAAGACAGCAGTCGGTCAAGACAGTTAGTTACTTGGTTCCGTTTTTTTTTTGTACGAGTATTTAACACTGTGTGATGTCTACTTTTAAGTGTCGTAGGTGAGCCTGGGCTGCTCGCCTTTGCGTGAGTCTGAAATCTCGGAGTAGTTCCTACGACGTCCCTGTATGCGTTCCTATGATTTAAATATAATTTTTTAGGGGCAAAAAACAATCATTTGTTCACTGAATAATTGTCATCAAAAAATATATTTCTTGAATGATTCGATTTTTCTATTCTTTTTTAGTGACTTTATTTCTAGTTGAATGTTGTTATTTCTAATGCTCCTGTCTCGTGGTGTCAGATCGAGGCCCACGAAATTCTTTGCGGTAAAGGGCTAAATGCACGGCTGTTGTTAGCCTTAGCTTTGATACGATTTGGCTCGGTACCACCCGAATTTTGAGGGAGAACACCCTGGGGAGACCTCCCACCTCTCTTCCCCTTCCATCAACCTCACGAGAGGACTTGCGCCTCGAAGGCTATTTAGAGTAGCGGTTCTTTGGCTAGCACCCGGAACGAAGCGATTTTTTTTTGCAAAAAGCTTTGGATTGATCTTTTAAAACAGAAATGTCTGGTAGTGATGAAAAAATAACCTGATTTAATTATAATAATTGGATAAAAGTTTCGTGTTCTTGAAAATCCATTTCAGTATTATTGTTAAAGGAATATTTAAGTTTTTAATGTGTTCCACAGAAATATTTGTTTGAATTATGCATGTTTAATTTGGAATGCATTTTTTATCCAACAATAGATCTAAAATATATTATTTTTGTTTTCCGTTTCATTTGAATATTTTTTAAATGTTCCGATAAAAAAGTGTTCCCCCAAAGACTATTTTAGAAAATTTAAGTCAATTGAATCCATCAGAACAAATAATTAAAAACTTTCCAATAAAACTAATTTATTAATGTACCCTTCCTTAAAAAAACTCTTCCAAAACATTTTTACAAAACAGTTTGACGTGCATTTCAGAACACTCAAGAAAGATAATTCATGCCTAAAAGGATCTTTACATGCATATTATGGGGCTCTCTTAAACAGGACTATTTTATGAATTTAGGCAGAATGTTACACAACATCATTGCGTATCAACACAAAAAAAATGCTTCTAAAAAGTACATTATGCAAATCAATGACTCTTATAATGGGGGGAATTTTTTTGTCACTTACGAATTAGCATCACTTCAGCCAAATTGCCAACACACGAATTGAACGCTTTTCCACCACAATCCGACGGATTGGAGTGTTTTTCACATTAAACACATTAGAATCTTTGTTGTTTTGATACTGTGTGGCACAGGTTTGGCTGCAGTGACACTAATACACTAGTACCAACATTTTACCCGAAGGATATATCTCGACATGAATCTGAAACTTTCCAGTCAACCCACTCCGACGATATATTATGCACTAGTTTCCTAAGCAGTCAATTTTACTGCATGCTTATAAATAGTATTCCTGTACTGCATAGTATTGTTGAAAACATTATTCTACTTACTGTGTAGTATACAATTTATATGTAATTCATCAAGTCAAAAATACATTTTTAACAAAGAACAATGGAATCGAGTTTCTAAAAATCATTTCATCTTTTTCAATGATACATTTCCATTAATCATATTTTATTATAACGTTAAATTAGTAAGAATCATTTACACAATTTATAAATCAATTATTGGAAGATAAAGCAGCTTAATTGGCATATTTTTAAATGGTTTAGAATCATTACCACATTTAAAATAAATGGAACTCTTTTAATTGTATGTTTGAATCCACAAATGATAACACATTTTAAATAAAATGAATCAAGCCATAAAACAAAATTCTATAACAATTAAGGTTTAAAACCGTATACTCATTGAAAAGTAAAAAAATTAAATGACAACAATGTTAAGATAATATATACACAAGATACTTTTTGAAGAAAAAAAGAAAATTACTGTCAAATCTGAATAATAATTCCCTTTTTATTTTTTAATTTTTTCACATCCAACTTTTTGATTGTGTGATAAATAACAATGAAAGGTATCTTTTTAACTTTTAAAAAAAAATTGAATAAATTTTCAACATAAAAAAAGTCAAAAACCCGTAGGGTTTTTGTTTACAAAAAAATTTGGATTAAAAATGGAAAAAATAACTCACCTTGGAAGTCTTTTAAAATTTTAAATTAAGCAAAATTTCCCAAAAGACAGGAATTATAAAGAAGAACACTAAAAAAAAACAAACAAGTAACCACTACATTTTTAAGAAAGGCAATACCCAAAATATAAATTAAAAAAAAAATTTTAAATAATATGCATTATTTCTACCTAACGGAAAATACTAGAATAATTTATGCAATTTAAGATAATATTAGTAATAAAGGAAAAAAATAAAAAACCAAAGATGTCAACACCCACAAGTATGGGACTTTTTTTAACAGGATGCACGGGTCCACGTTTTTATTTACGTCCCAAGGGTATGAATTGAGCCCCAATTCTTTTTCCTAGTCAACTTCTAAATTTAGATCCAAGCAAACAATTATAAACAAGGTATAAGAGAAAACAGTACAAGTATTGTTAAAAAAATATCAAAAAACCCAAAGATTACATTCATTTGAAAAATCAGATTTTAATAATATGCAATACGTAATTAAAAATCTGATGAAAAAACAATTATGAAACCATTCTTGTGCTTTTTTTCTTTTTGAATTAAGCATCAGTAGTTATTGTATCCCATGTTTAAAATGACAAAAAAACCCAGCTTCTGTACAATATAAGCCTCCCCGAACAAATTTCTTTTCCAGATTTTTTTTTCACTGCAAAAAAAAATGGTTCGCAAAAAACATTTTTTTAAAAAATGAACACTGGTAAGACAAAATTTTTATTTTCCATAAGAATGGCTTTGTTTTTGAGGTATTGTTAGAAAACATACCTAATTGTACTTTTTATATTAAAAGATAAAATTTTTTTTAAAAAATTTATTTTCTATTTTAGTTTTTTTAAAATTTCATTTCAAATTAGTTTTTGTTGTACAAAAATTCATTTTTTCCATAAAAAGTTTCACAATATAATTTATGTTTTCCCATTTGTTACATTTATGGGGAAATATTTTAAAACACAAAAATACTGTTACAAAAAATTTAGTTTTCCTTCCAGTTTTAAATTAATTAAATACATTCCCCTCAGTAATTTCCCCAACAGATGTAAACTCAAGAAATAAAAACCCCTTAAACCCATTTTGAATGGGGTTTTTTTTCATTTTTTTTCAGTTAAAAAAGGAAAGAAATTTATTTTAATGAAATTCCTTTTTTTTTTTCTATAAACCCCAAAAAAACAGAGTTGTTTTCAATATGGGGTTTTTGGTTCTAAGGGTGTAATTCGATACAAATTTACCTTTTACATATACTTAGTTAAAAATACCTATTGGGGTAAATAAACATAAACAAAGTTTCAGTAACTTACATTTTATGCTCTACATAATTTTTTTTTATAATGGAAAAATTTTAAAAAACTTACATTTTGTAAAAAATATTTTTTCGGGGCCCAGAAGGGGAGGGGTGCGTTCCCGGGCTGAAAACAGTAGGTTAAAAAATTATTATAAACAAAAAAGAAATTTGAAGATTGAGGGGAAAATTTTTTTTTAATTCGGGTAAAAACCGTAAGATTCCAAAATTTTAAAATTTGGTTTTCCCAAAGAATTTTCCCGGGAAAGGGATCAACAAGATGGCTGTGGTTTTGAAACCGGGGTAAAACGACGTTGGGGACACTGATGCGGAAGTGAGGTAAACGCTGCCATTCCATTGGGGCGATTTATTTCCCTTTTAACCACCGGTCGAGACTCAACGGTTCTAAACTTATTCCCGTATCCCCAAACCCCCCCGTTTCCGCATGTTTTGGGTTCGATTGTCCCCCGGAAACGCAGCACGGAAAGCGCTAACGTTTCTGGGGAGTAAATGCACCACAGCATTGTGGGGGGGGCAGGAACCTTTTTGGCCCAAAATTGACTGACGCTAAGTACGTATTTGGACTTGGGCCCAAAACCTAACCCGTGGGGCCCTAATTTTTGTTTCGCCACTGCGTTACTTTTCGCACCTTTTTTTGGGGTTTAAGTTTTTTTCCTTTTTTTGGTCGATGAGTTTGAGAAATAATCGAGGAAAAAAAAACACGAAAAAAGGAAATAGTATCAACTTCCCTTTTAGACCCATTTCTTACGGATCCAAACAGGAAGAGTTCAAATAGGCCTTTTTGAAATGGACACTGCACAAAAAACTACAAAAAAAAATTTAAAAAAATTTTTAAAAATAAACGTAAGTCCCGGAGACAGGAAGGAAGAATACACGGATTTCGGAGTTAAAAAATTTGGGATCTTTAATAAAATGAAGTAAAAAAAATAATGTGTGGGCTCAATATCGCGTGCAAGAATATATATCGGTGGGGAATTTTTAAGATTGGGCCCCGCCCTCCCGGGCCCCCACTGTTCTGGACTCCCCTAATTAGATCACGATTCGAAAAATTTTTTGGTAAAATGTTTTTCCCCTGTTGTTTCATCGAAAAAGGGAATTTGGAAGATATGTCAACTGGCTACATGGGATGACGTCGTGTATGTATTGGCCTAGGCCTACCATCATGACTCATTTAATCAAAAGACGGCAGTCGGTGGGCCATTTTTTCAATTGAAAAATATTCCCTTTTTGGGTTTCCCGGGTTTTTTTTTTTTTGTATATACAACACTGTGTGTTTCTATTTTTAATTTCGTAGGTGGGGCCTACAGCCTACTTTTGCGTAGAGGCCCAGGGTCTCGAGAAGTCTTACGACATCCCTGTATGCGTTCCAGTTTAAATAAAAAATTTGGGGGAAAAAAAATCTTTTGCCTGAATAAGTCATCAAAAAATATATTTCGAATGAATCGATTTTTCTATTCTTTTAGTATTTTTTTTTAGTTGAATTTTTGTTATTTCTAACCCCCTGTCTGAGGGTGTCGATGGGGGCCCCACAAACACTTTGCGGTGGGGTTTAAATGCACGGTGTTGTTAGCCTGTTTTGAGGGGGCTGGTATCACTCCAAATTTTTTTGAGGGAGAACCCCCTGGGGAGACCCCCCACCTTTTCCCCTTCCATCAACCTCACGAGAAGATTTGTTCAGGCTCTTAGAGTGCGGGTTCTTTTTCGTTCACGGCGGCCCCCTTTTATGAATCAAGGTGGCATCGTGGACACCAAGTGTTTGTGAATATATATTGTTACTTAATATTCTTGATCAAAGTACAAGTTCTAGTGGAGTTTCTTCATCGGGACTTCTTGTAAAAGAAAAAATCTCAACGTTATACGAGAGACTCCACGGATCCCCCAAAAAGCCGGAACAGTTTTAAAAACCGCTGGTTTAAGTAACCCATACTTTCTCCGTGTCGAACCAAAGGGCCCCAAAGCAAAACAGTCAGCGTAACTAACCACTATACTGGATGGGCAGCACCCGATTGAATATATCGTGTGCCAGCAAAATATCATTAAAAAGTTTAAAAGGATTTTTTTTATCAGACATAACATACGCGAACATTTTTAAATTTAAAAATAAGTGCAATGTTCTAAAAGAAAGTAAACAAAGGTTTTATCCCTATTTATTCAAATGTTAATTACATATTTTAGAAATCTAAAAGTCTGCATTGATTAACATTCCACATAAAACGTTATTGTTCGACTCTAACTTTCGTTGCGATTGGTATTCTGCCTTAAACTTTACATTAACATATATGTTTCAATTAAGCGCTCGTTCGATTTCACATCACAGCAATGACTTGCTTTAGAATGCAAAATTCTACAATAAACAAGATGCTCTCCGGTTTAGTGACAGCCCTTTCGCACACATTTTGCCAAAACTAAACTGGATTCCGTGGCAGAGATCCCTTAAGAATCATTAAATTTTTTTTTAATTGTCTTTTTCTACTTGCAATAAAATAGGATGACTTTTAAATAATCGGTACAATCGCTAGGAGCACAAAATGAAGAATAGTTGAATTCGATGAAATAAATTATTTTCATTCGAGGTGCAGAAGTGTTTCATTCCCCTCATTGTGTTGTTCGTTTTATAATAATCGAACTAGGAAGGAAAATTATAAAACTTCCGGTTTATAATATTTAAAGACAGTGAAAAGTGTGAAAAATATCGTTTGTGGTTTCGAGAGTAAAGTCTTTCGCAGAATACATATACTCCGTTGGACAAATTTCCTCCAAAATAAACGGATCCGTATGCAAAAAACGGGAAAACACCACTGTTATTTGATTTCTAGTAAACAACGCTAAAATCCAGAGGCGTGCATTTACACACCTCCACACGACTCCATCGACACTACTTTATTTGATTCGCACAACAACGGAGAAACTCTTTTTGGAAATCTTAACGAAAAACACCCCAGTTCGAAACTGTACAACCACCTCTCTCTCGTCCTTGGAATATTCTAGCTTCTGATAATCCCTCTCACCACTATTGAGTTCTGGGTTAAGCATAGCGTTTGCATTCAATTTTCCTCATACAGGCGTAATTTCGTTACGTGTACTTGACACCGAACACAATCCAATTATTTTTGACTTTATAACTAGTAATTTCTTTCCACCGGTAGATGTTTTAAAATCTACCAACTGGATAGTTCCCCGCATCATTTTGGGAAATCCTAATACTCATAACTTGGACGATGCCGACAAGAATTTCAACTCTATGATTGCAAACGGTAATTCCATTGCCACAGCAACTAAACGAATTCACACCTTGGCCTCCCCAAAAATATTCAACAGATCAGGAAGACCGAACATAAGTTCAGAAAACTCATGCCCCTAAAAAAAATGTAATTGTTCTCATTGGATGGATCGGAAGCGAAATCCACACGCATGAAAAATACTTATCCTCACATTATCATTTAAATAGAAAATCAATCCACACATCCCTACCTCCTTTCTTGTTCAGGAGGGATTGCTTATTCTGATTCGAATGCTGAGAGAATTCGAAATCAAAATTCCGGAAAATTTAGAGCCATATATATATATATATATATATATATAAATGACGGAAAGATAGAAGACTCCGTTTAAAACTTGTAAGGCAGGGATGGCGAACCAATGGCACGCGTCATAATTACTTGGGCACGTCTTCGATCAAAACGGTTAGCATTTTAGTTCAAAATAACAAAGTTCACTATAAAGTATTACGAATAAATCGGGTTTTACAAATCAGTCGCGTTTTTACAGACATTTCAAACATGCCAACATTTGAAAGAATTGAATGTAAAACCTCAGGACACTAATAAAAAATATTATCTTCAAGAGGGATCTCAATGCTTTTGACGCTAAATTGCATATTTTCAGAAACGATATTATTACAAGAAACTACTAGTACTTCCCGAGCTTGAAAAAATCAGACGAAGAAAAAGTTATTCAAGAACTTATTTCCATAGTTATTATGTACCCTGATGTGACTTCATTTGATAAACTGAACTTGTCCCAATTCGACTGGAAGAAATTGAAGAATTTGAAATGCAACTGTGCTTGATTTCCAGTCTAGTTCAATATGGATTCAAAAATTTATTAAAACAAGAAAAATGTTGGAATTGATTGAAACAGAAAATTAACAAGCAATATAATTAAAAATGTCAGTAACGAAATTGTGGAAACATGGAATTCGATTCCAGATACATTTAACTGTTTGAAGAAGGTGGCTCATGCTTTTTTAACCATATTTTTATCTACCTACGCCCGAGAATCTTTATATTTTCAGAGATGAATAACATTTAAGACTCACCTAGAAAACCATTTGGCAGGTGACTCTAATTCAGCATGTGTTCTGCTTAAAGTAACATCATACAATCCTAATGTAAGTTATTTGTCATCTGATCGGCATCAATAGAAGTCACAATAATGTTACTTTAATTTAAATTACACTTATATCCAAAACATTTGCTGCTATACAGTGCAAAATGTATATAAATAGTTTCGAGTGATTAGTATTTAATTTTATTATTATCTCAAAAATCACAAGTCAAAATTATTTAACGGCACATTTATACCCCCTTAAACACTTTTTTAGAAAAAATGGCAGGTTGATCCATAAAGGTTCGCCACCCCTGTTGTATGGTTACTTCTCCATTTATATAGTTGAAAACTAAAATCACAAAGAGAAAAAGCAATCCGTCTAAAAAAAAAACGAAAGAAATCCGTTACGATTATACAAACGCGTATTTCCTGCTGCATATTATTACACTTCTGAGGTCGTAAACCATTTTGCAATTCGCAGTTAAAATGACACATTCTGAGACGTTGATGCAACATTATCTTGTTCTTCATTTCTTTTATATTCAGAGACATGTCTGAAGTGGACAACTCTTTAAAAAAAAATTCTTTCTCTGAATGAGTTAATAAGAAAAATTATCCAATATCCTTTTGAATGGAATAAAATATTGTTTTTGAAATTGTTCTAACTAAGTAGCGGTAAATGAAAATGGATCCCCGATAGCGAGCACTGGAATAACTGAAATATATTTCCGAATGTGGATGAAAAAAACCCTCCACAGTAAATTTTTGAATTGAAATTGAATGTTTTTTTTTCGAGGCTAATTTAAAATAAATTTTAACTGTTTGAATGTTAGGAGCTTTTCTGGTTTTCTTTTTTTCTCTTTATTTTGTCATTTTTAAACATTCATAAAATTTGGAAATATGCAAAAACACTTATGCGAAATTCAAACTGTTCAAATGGAAAATAAAAACAGTTTCAGAATAATATATGTACTGCCATAACTTATGTAACGTTTTCTGAAAATATAACAAGAAATAATGATTACGTATAAATTGATTACTTTATAGAACTCCTCTCAAAAAATTTCTTAAAAGAAATCGGACTTTTTAAATCATTACGTGGAGGAAAATAAATAGAATGTTGTCATTTCGTCTTTGAAGAATCGTAATCGAAATCTAATATTTGGGAATGCAATTCTCGTTGAAAAGCAGTTCGCATTAAAAAAAATTATAATATTTCAGGTTGGCAGGTTCAAACGGCAATTGGATTTTACGGAATGAAAATGCAGCAATCAATTTCATACGAAATTTAAAAATGGAAAGAACAAATTAAATTTTTTCTATTTCATTAGAGTTAGCAAAACGCAAAGTATATTGTTTAGAAAAAATATCCCACTCATGTGTGGATTAACTTTATAAAAATATTTATATAACTTGATCTTTTACCTGAAATTCACCACTAATCACACCAAAAGACGAGAATAGTTTTCTCAATAATTGTACGTAGCGAACTTACAAAATCAAGTGACAAGGTTGATGCAATTGTAGAACCGTTCATTCGAAACATAAATAAATCATTAAAAAAGATTAAATTCTGCAGCTATTTCTGTTACTAAACCACAAAAATCCGAAAATGATTTCTTTTCATAAAAATACTGATTGAATTAATTAAAATTAATCTTGAGCAGAAATAGTGTGTGAAATTTATATTACAGGAAATATTAAACTACAAGAAATTCGTTAAAATTCGAATTGCTTCTTTTATTGTTGTTTCAATAAATTCTAATTAAAAAAATAATACTATGCGCTGAAACGAATCAATGTTGTTAATCGTCATCGATCGTTATAATATGACCGAGTATCCAAACAAATTCAAAATCGTCTGCACTTTTCTTAAATAAACATTGTGTGGTTAAAGTATTATTCCGATTAATATTCAATAGCAATGAAACACATTTATTTTGTTTTTTAGAAAGAGAAAATTGTGCAAGGAAGAAATTTCCGAAGTAGTAGTATATGGACAGGAAAAAAAATAATAAATAAGTAACAGGGAAAACGAATTATTTCTACGGCTGTTTAAGTGGACGTAAGGAAATAAAATATTTTCATTATTATTCTATCAGCTCCAAAATAAAAATTTAAAAAAACTTCCTGAAAAGCAATTTTAAAAAGACAACTCTGTTTTGACACGCATAGAGTAATCAAGACTTGGATTACGTAAAGAGGTTTAGGAGAATGGAACATATTTGGAATTTCACATACGCAGCAGAAAATACAAAATGATTCAAAAGTATTATTTTAGTATTAATATAATTTTACCGCAAAATTTTTATTATTCCATAATTCTGCGGGGTTTTTTTCTTTTTTTCTCGATTCCATTAAGAAATATACATACTGAGAAAAAACAAAAGGGAGGGGGCTGTGACTTGACCATCGGTCGAAAAGGAAAACATGGAACAATGCCAATTAAGAATCTTGCCCTTAACAGATACCATTCGGCACAAAAACTACTTATGGTCTAGATAAATTAAATAACAATAAACAAACTATCAAGAAATAAACAAACACAAGTTATTGCTCGACCTTATTTCTTCAACACACACAAATCGAAGGAAAATATTTTTTTTTCAAAAAAGTATTTCATTGGAATATGTATTTTATTTATTTATTTATTGTTATCTGCTTTTTATGTGAACAGAAAGTATACAGCGAGAGAAAGAACTGGGGTCACAGCAACCCAACAAATGGTATTGAAACAGGAATTTGAATAACTTAAAAAAACTAGTAAAACTGAATGACCTTTATAATATGTGGATGTACGTATACTTAAATCTAACTAATTTCAGATCCAGTAATGATTATTTTGTAAACTAAGTTGTAGATAAACTATTCATAACTTTTTTGCGAATCATTTTATAAATAAATCCCTTTCTTTCTAATCGTGCACATTTCGCATGATATAATTTAGTATACTGGATATCAATGCGAAATGTTAAAATAACCTTTTCCATATTTATATGTTTTAGGAAACAGAATGTGTAATGAATTAATATTGAGCAGGTCAGCAAAACAGTAGGAATGACTTTCAGATTTACAAGGTCAAAAGATTAATTTGATTTGAAACGTTCGTTGGAAATTTATAGCACACCCAAATAGGAAAGGAAAAACATTGATTATATTTAGATTCTCAAAGTAAAAAAACAACAAAAAAAACAAACAGATGTTCTCATATCGAATTTTGTTGTATTATATAATACATTAGAAAGTTCTATGATAGAAAGAATGTTTAAAAATATTTTTTCATCATAATACCAGTTGTAATAAAAGTAATCAACTCTATAAGTGCAAGTTATTTTAATACATGAGAACTTCCAAATTCATTAGAAGAAATCAGATGACAATATTCTGTGATTTCAACAAACAACACTGTTCGATGGATCAATTGCGGTCAAGTTCTGAATCCATTTCTCAATTTATTAAGCGAAGTAAAGATCTTTTAATTGAAAAAACAATAACTTTGACGCTGGCGTAGCTAGTTCTGAGAGGGTGAAATTCCTTTGACGCCCTTTTTGGTGGACTCTCAATATTTTATGATTTTTTTCTTACACTTTTGGGGCCCCGTATCATTGATCCCTGAGCTTTGATGAGTTTTCATAAACCTGTTGGTTTTTTCGAACTCATGTTTTTAATAACCATTCGGCATTGAAATGAACTTAATTGAAAACCTTTAAGGAAATGGTATGATTGTATTACTAATGTAAGAAAACATAAAAAAATATTTATGTCGAAATTTGACAGCTTTCACACACACAAGAAAAAATTTGGAAATGAAAACAATGAAATAGTTTTCTCAACAGCAACAAAATTTTTAAAACGCAATAACTTTTTTCCGAAAAAACACACGTTTGTTATTTGTTTTGATTTTTTTTTATTTACGCTACACTTTAAAGCTACAGTAGGGCTATTGGCAACGGACCTCTTCGTTTTGAACCTCTGTCAAGTGACACATAAGACAGCACCTCACTCTACACATATCTGTCATTAGAATTATTAGCAAAGAAAATATATTTGTTCTTTTCTTTATTTTTCGTTCATTCAAATACTCAATGCAAGTGTCTTCTGGCACAGTTATTCATGTGTGTTCTAAGTAATTAAAAACTATTTTTATAGACTTCAATCCCCTTATTTTTTGTTCTTGATTTGCAAAGCAAGAAGGAAATGTAACTTTTTTAGAGAGTTTTAAAAAATGAAAGCTAGGGAAGAAAGTCAACAATCGCATTTTCTTTGATGGCAAATTTTTTAAATATCGGTACCCTCTTTTATTCCCCTCCCCTCACAGAATGGACTAATGACCCACGAATTAACATTCACTAAAATAATGAACAAAATTTGACAACACTTCTCAAAAAGTTTCGCCTCTTCCGATTACAGAAGATGAAATATACACCATGTTTTACAGCACAGACAAACCTTAACCGTTTATCTACGGGATTGTGATTTACTGCAAATTTTTTCATGCAATATTTTGTTTTAGATCACTGCATTGGAAATTAAGGGATATACAGAAATAAAATACTCAACTTTGGGAAATTTAATTCGTTAGATCTAATTAATTAAATTGGTACTTTAAAGTACCGTCAGCACACAAAGGTCTGAAGTATTCTGACAGTACGAAAAGACCGAATGACTTTTTTAACCCAGTTTTAACTCATAAAAATGCTAAATAACCACAAAGAATACTCTCTCTCTCTAATATTTTACAGCATAAAAATTTATTTTTAAAGATTATTAAATTTTTAAAATTTATTTATTTATTGAAACATAAACTTAATTTGATGATATTCAAAGAAACAGTATTTTTTTCATTAATACACAGAAAATCATTACACGTTGTGCATTTTGAGTGAGGTTTCGATTGAATTTTTTTAAAGCACTGCATCCTGGGGTAAGAATGCTGTATTTTCTTAACATGTACTGCACTTTGAATTCAGCCTCTTGATCGTCATCCTAAGAATCCAACGAAACTTCCAACACATAATTTGCTGGGACTACTTCATCAGAAAAATCATCTGTTAGTACATCAATGATTTCAGATGGTAGGTTCTATAAGAAAATCCAAAGTCTCTTGAAGACTGAGCTTCTTTTTTTACAGACTTTCTAAAAAAAGGAAATAATAATAAAACTAATGTATTAGCACCATTAAATTCTCTAACTCTACTGTAAAATCTCTATTACACATAAAGGAATTAAAATGATGTTATATAATTTTTGAAATAAAAATACGTATTTCATTTAATTGTGTGGCAAAAAAAATACAAGCTTGGATACAAAGTTACAAATTTTTTGAAACCATTAAGATAAAAATTTTTTAAAAAAGCAAAATAAACGAGTTAAGCAAAAAGAAACGCTAAAAAAAGGCATAACTCTATCGCAGAAAAGTGATGACGTTTCAACAGAACAAAAATCAATAGTAAACTACACGAACGAAAAAAACTAAGTTCTTGCTCCAACATCCAGTGTGCTGTCGGTACTTATAAGTAAGTACTACAAAGTTATTCAACTGTAAAATTAATTATATACACTGTTCACTTAAAATGAATAGTTAAATCGTTTTCTAAGGTCTTCCTTAACGTGTAAAAGAAATAAGACACTTACCTTTTGACAGTATAACTACTTTTTCGGAACAAAAAGACAATCTTCGCAATCCGATCAAAACGTCAGCTGAAAACGCAACTTCTATAAAACTATTCGCCTTCCCCGCTGAAATACTCCTCATAGAACCCGCGGTGCCATATATCTTAGAAGAACGGATTTCAAAGAATATTTCTGCTAAGTATATCGTCAGAGTATGCGTGAAAATAGTTTTTCTATGTAATTTCAAAGTGAGTGGTACTTATAAGTACCGTCGGTCGATAAAGGGTTATGTGTGTTTTAAACCAAATAAACAACCTTTTTACTTCTCAATTAATTGTGGTTTATATTCAGTTTTAATGTTTTTATTCATTTAAGAAGAATAAGTATTTTTGTTATATAAATGTTAATGTCTGATAAGGAAAAGCGACTCTCTTGTTACTTTATACATCCTTAATGTCATAATATGAAGAAAATATTTGTACATTAAAATTTAGAACAAATCAAGATTCAGAAATCAGGAGTTTGCTTTGGTGTAAAAACATCAGAATAATCTAGCTGTTGAAGGTAGGGGGTCTATCTCCGTAATTTTCATTTGAGATACTAGTTTTTGAAATTAGTCTTCACAATTACACTGTGAGAACGTTGCGGTGATTGAAAAAAAGAAATTGTCCTGTACTAAAGTGACCAGACGTTTTTAATGCATGTTAATGCAAATAATGCATAACAAGCTAGGGAACGGAAAGGGAATATACGGTTTTGGCGGTCATGTGGCTATTCCACAAATTATTTTTGTTAATTTTATAATGATTAACTTCAAGAAACTAAACTAAGCTCAGTGGTGCAACAGTCCAAGAGGTCCAAGGCCTATTGTGCCCATCTCAGATTTCGTGACCTTACTCACTGAGTTACATGAGCAGATATTCCAGTCAGGTGATCAGTCTGACGCGAAGCCTCCAGTGTTCAGTTTCCAAGCAAGCTTGGTACTCATTTATCGACAAACTGAAGGGATGAAGTCTAACTTCAAGGAAAAAAAATATTTCGAGAACTGATAATCGAGAACTGCTCATCAAAATTTGCAATGTTGGTCAGTTGTTAGGATTCGATCACCATTGCTTGGATTTAATGAACAATGATATTTTTTTTTCTCGTTGGCAACGACGAAAACATTTTGTCACTGTCTCTCAGGCGACATTACAATGATATTGAATATTTTCATTGGGTTGCATTAAAAGAAACTTAATTAGAATAATATTCAAAAATCATTCGATCATATTACTCAAAATTTCCCACATCGTTATGTTTCC
This sequence comes from Trichonephila inaurata madagascariensis, assembly GCA_019973955.1. NCBI lineage: Eukaryota > Metazoa > Arthropoda > Arachnida > Araneae > Nephilidae > Trichonephila > Trichonephila inaurata. Next base: position 42,003 of record BMAV01025113.1, on the reverse strand, counting down.
GAAAATGATTTTTTAATGAGATACCATTTTTAATAAAATGAGTGATAAGGAGCAGGCCAAATCTTGGGCATCAGAAAAAATTACAGTAGAGAACAAATGGTTAGTTTTGTTTGGTACATCATTTTGAAACAAATCATTTTCCATAAAATAAATGCGCTAAAAATTTTGGAATACGCGCAGCCCTTACCAGGAACAAATACTACGACTGAACGCGTTTTTTCTTAAATAAATAAAGTGTGGACATTAAAAAAATCACAATAAAGTATTGATACTCAAAGCCATTTTATATATGAAATATATTTTAACAAACTCTTGTGGGAAAATATCATGACGTTTTAAGCAACGACAGCAAACAAACAAACAAACAAACAAAAAATTCACTGAAGTGAAAAATATACTAAAGAATAAAATAATACTAGTAAAGAAAAAATTATTTTATTCTTTGTACAGTAACTATACATAATTTTTAATGTATTATAGCCGCAAATTGTGCTTATGTTGAAATTTTAAAAAATATATTACAATATTAGTTATGCGTTCTACGGATATTTTTGTTTCTCCATATGGACCAAATTTTTAATCAAGAACCCCCCCCCCTCCCCAGTCAAAGTTTATCAATATTAAAATCTGATCACCTTATATGCAACAAGAGAGAGAGTATCCGTTTTTAACCAGCACCACATTTAATCTAAATAATGAGGAAATGAGAATTTAATTAATTATTCGGAGAGGGGAAAGGTAATTTTTTTTCTCCGAACACAATGAATATTCGATTTCAGTATAAACTATCATTATGGAAGCTCAACTTCATTATAAGGATCCCGAGATTTGAGGACGTGAACCTGTGTGAATGAGTGTTTTTACTTAAAATTCTTTTACATTAAATTAAGAAAGGAGACGTAATTTTTTGTAAAGAAAAAAAAAAGAATTCAGAATAATTATTTTGAAAATACTTTTCTCACAAATCTCTCGCTAGACTGCAATTCAATCTTCTGAGATCCATTGCTTATATAGTAAGGTATAAATAAACTGCCAATATATTAACCCGCTTCTCAAGTCGGAACTAGCTGAATTTACTGTCAATCTTGGGTTATAGAGAGGTAACGAAACTAATGACTTTTGTCTCCATTTTCCTCGTTAGTGAAAGGTTGTTGTTAATTTTAAATAACTCTTTAAAAAAATTCTTGTGTAATAAAAAAGAATATTTTACATAGACGTTATTCTGATGAAGTAATTCGAAAATGACTGTGCTTAAAATATATACCAGTGAAAAATAAAGAAGTTAAGGATATATTCTTAAATAACTGTAACGAAAGAATTAAAGCCCCCAAAAAAAAAATAACAAACACATAAAACCTGCACTGTAGTAAAGTCTCCATCGAAAACAAAGTTTTTTGTTGGGAAATCATTCAAATCCGTTGCTTTTTTTTTCTTGCACATTGAAAATTTACAAGATTGAAATTTGTTTCAAAATTATTATTGATTATTAGATAGTATTCATAATGGTTATAATAAAATCTCTTTCTGCATGGTTCCAAAATTTATAAGCCGTTTGCAATAGAATTTATTTTTGAAATTCAGCGTTACTAAATATTTGTAAGGACGTAAAACGAATTATTTCCACTGTCTATGAGAAATCGTATATATATTCCACGTAAGTCCAAAAATGAACACTCAGAACAAAAAAGAAAAAGCAAAAATACCCCCGAAGATTTTACCGACCCAGTGAGAATGAAAAAAAAAATAAGCAGCGTAAAAACACAAACGATCATTTATTTCTATGTCAAAACTATTTTATTCAATAACCATCAGAAAAAAAATAATAAAATTCACTCTTTCTCCAATCCAAATCCATTTGCTTTGTCTCCGATCTCTGAATTCCATACATTTTAATTTAACACTGACGTCACGTCTGGTTTGCACACACATTTATTACAAAAACTTTTCAGTAGAAGTATTGTCCAAAACAGTTTTTGTTTCTCGGAAATCAATTGTCATAATACTGACTGTGTCTTGCATAGTATTATTTTATTTCTTTCATTGAGCTTGATTTAAAATTCAATTCGCTCGAAAATTAACTACGCTGTGAGAGAGAGAGGGACGAAAACACGAATTTTCGCAACCAAATAAAAGAAGAAAAACGTATTCAACAATATTTGTATTCTTTTGTTAAAGAACAAATTATAAAAAAAAAATTACGTTGTTAATTGACATACCGTACAAATCCAGACAGTTTTGTTCGTATATAAAAATAGAACTTTTTGTATATAGTTTTAAATGAGTTGTACATGTCGAAAAAAAAATCATTTCAGTAGCTATTTTATCATAACTATTTCACCAATAGACACACCTGTTTTTTCCAGCAGCAGTTAATTTACGATCAATCCCAATAAAATTATTTTTTATATATTTATACGGAATGCCACCTAATAACACTTACAGAACTAATCAGCCTCCCAAAAATTAATTTGAAATTATTATTTCCAAAAAAACATGTAAACAAATTGAAACTTTTTTTTTGTACTTCGTCCAAATTTCATCCGCACCAAAAGAAAAACTCAAATCCATTCTTCCTTGAATATTTTCCTTAGAAAATACGTACACGTATTCTGGTGTGGAAGTGATTACAATTTAGTGAAAGTGAGAATAAACTCTTTCCAAGAATTTCAGACATAGCTCTGTTTTTTAAATTACAGAATTAAATGGATGAATTTCCAATGAATTCTTGACTTCTAAGTGAATTGGAAAATCAAATATAGAAAATCCTCACATGAAAATACGTTTTAAATGTGGTTTGTAATATATTTATTCATGAATTCATTAAATTAATTTTTTCTATTATTTAGTGCATCGTAGAAAAAAGCAGGAAAGATATATTTTTTTCTTCCTTGCTCAAACGTTCGATGAATTTTTGAAATAATTTTACAGTTTGAAAAAGTAACTCTGGTTTATAAACAACGACCCCTGCGTTATAAAATATTTCAGAAAATAATACATCACTAAATATAAAATTAGGACGATGATGTTACCCATTTGTTTTACAGTTTTTAAGAATTTGTGTTCACTTTGATCCATTGTCAATATTAGTAGTTTTTACGTCGTTACTTTTATTTTTCTTGTTTTATATAAACAAATTTAATAAACTCTTTGTGTTTTTTCCTTCTTCTCCTCCCTCCCTTTGATTTAAAAATAAGGTGTGCAATTCGTATCTTGAAAAATAAATTGAAGCATAAATAAAATCTTGAGTTTTACGCACAAAGCCCTTTCATCATGGCAATGGTTAAAATAATTGGGATTTACTTCGAATGAATGCTTTATTTATTTATTAATTTTTACTTCAGAAATAAAATGGTTTATATACTCCAAAACGAAAACAAAAGTCTATCTAGCGGAACAGAGTAGATCTAGATTAGTTAATATTTTATTTGTAAGAACAAAAATTGTATTGAAAAAAAGTGTTATCATTATTAATCATTTGTTAACATAACTCATTAATGAAAAAGAATTTTCTTTAAAGTTCTTAATTATTACTCTTAATTCGTTTTGTATTGTTCCTTTTTTTTAGTTAATTTCAAAAGTATTATTTTTATTTACATTTTTTAAGTAGTTATTTAGATCGTAATATGTTTTCGAAATCTTTTATCGATAGATAAATAATATATTGTTAACCGGTTTTCTCTAAAATTAGGCGAGATAAATGGCATGTCATTTTTGTTTTATTTTCAACTTTAGATAATAAACCTCACGCGAAAACAGAAAATTTCAGGTCTTTCTAGTCTGTCTACAGGAAATAAATAAAAAATGCACTTCTTTAATGTAATTCAAAAGCCGCGTAAAAAGATTCTTTCGAACAGAAATGCCATAAAAATGCACATTTATTCAACTTATAGAAATATTTAAAAAAAAGTGCTGCTTGTTAACACCATTTTAACTAATTGCAAGAAAATAAGAGGAAAAAATCAATATTTGTAATAAAATCAGGTTACCAAACGATAATTTAAACTTAGCTCGAAAACTAATATATCCACAATTCTTTCTCTTTAAAAACCTTGAAATGCAAATAAAACGACAAGAATCCGAATTAGTTTCAAGAACAAACTGAAAAAAAGAATAATCTTAAACATCAAAATTACATATATATTACAAGACACTACAAAGAAAAAAAATATTTTCTTTGTACCATAATCGACTCTTAAAAATTCCGTTGGAAAACAAATAGTAATATGTGTTGAAAAAAATCGATGATGTTTTTAATCGTCAAAAACGGTCGGGAATTTAAAATTTCAGAAACGTCTGCTCTTTTAATTCTTTTTATAAATAAATATTTCTAATATATTTATAATCTAAAAATCTAGATTATTATTCCAAAGAAATGCAAAGATTATGTAAAATAAATCGAGATAGAGGGATATTTTCGACAATATTTTTTTTTTCATTTTACATAATAAAATCATAACGAATATCCTATACGGATTAAAATAATCGTAACTCAAATTCATTGCATTATTTTAAATTCATATTTAAAAATATAGTAATGCCTATAATGCATTCACATTTTTATGTACATCGTTTAGTACAGGGAAAAATAAACTTCTTTTTAAGAAAGGGCCCGAAGAAAAAAAATTTGGGCGGAGCAAAATCATTTATTAAAAAACGCGAAAAATATTTAAAAATATAAATTTCGAAAATTATGTAATATTAATGTGATAAATAGAGCCATGGTTCTGTATTCTAGATGGTTTTTTTAATTTTCACTTTAAATACACATGATTATTTTAATAATTTGATGTACATTTATTTGAGCAGGCTCTACTTTGGAATATGTTTAACAATTTTTAATTAAATAATATAAACATATTTTTACAGCTTAATTGTGGACTAAGCGAAATTTGTTCCAATTTCTGTATTTTTCTCGAATATTTATAAATGGAACGTAATTTAAAATGAATTTTTTTCTCTAACACTGAAACTGGAAGTATCTCTCTATGCTTTTGTTTCAAATTCCACAAAAACTCAGATAAAACTTCCAGGTGGATATGGTTTGCTCATCAGTAATCAAGCCAGAAGAATGATTTTGAGATAAATTAACGATAAATCGTCAAAATCCGTATAAAATATTTTGCTCTTTTCCCACTGCGCAGATTTAAAAAAATAATTAAGTTTCATTCGAAGTATCTCTTGCTGTATTCTAGTCGAAAGTAAAAAAGAAGGAAAGAACTGCTAAACAGTAGGTTATCGAAACATTTCTAGGCTAATTAGATTTTTTTAATATTTAATTCAAATGCTGTATTTAAAATTCAGATTGCTTGACTATATATTCCTAATGGAAAATTATAACCAAGGAAAAAAACAAAACAAATTAATACGTTGTAATGCTTTCGGGATCGCTAACCAACCATGTCGCTTCACCTGCACTTTGCAAAAACAAAAACAAAAAAATTCCATAGTGAAAGCAAACTGGGAAACGTAAATCTATCAATTTATTAGTATTATTTTTTTCCGATACTCAATTTCAAAAAAATATCATTTTCAGTTTAAAAAAAAAACCGCACTGAACATTCATTTCTATGTATAATAAAACTTACAGAAATCTCAAATATAAATTCCATTTAAAATCATATAAAATAATATCACTTTCCGTCAAGAAACAGGCCGCGGTAGCCGAGTGGTATAGGTATCGGATCGTGGCATGCCTTGTCACGAGTTCGAGCCCAGTACCACTAAAGACCCGCCGTGTAGGGCAGCGATGCACGTTAAATCTGTCGAGAGCTGAAACATCCTCCCGTTGGTGTGGTGTGGTAGTTAGGAGAGGGGGGTGCCAGCTCAGGTGTCGTCCACGTCACTTGACCATGGTTCTCAAAATTACGTGGTCCGTCGCCAAAAGCCCTCGTGTAGCTGAACAGTGCGACGTTAATATTCAATCAATCCGTCAAGAAACAAAATTGAATTTTTCCCTCGTGTCGCATGCTAGCGAAATACATACATGACCAAGCTTGGATGAACTGAATCATGGTGTTCCATTTTGAACACTGAAAAAAGGTAATTTCATATATATAATTACTGTAACAATTTTTAAATAAAACGAAAAATATTTAATAAAGAATCAATTTTGAAACATGACTTCTGTGTTCCCGCTCATTAGGAAAAGAACTGTCCGGTACATTTTGGAATTTAGATCAAAGTCTAATTAAATAAAACATTTATTGCACAAATTTGAATAAAAATTACTAAAATAAAAGCAGAAGATTGGAGAAAAATATCACTCCTAGTTTATGCAATTATCCAATACACATTGAAATAATAATTAATAAAAATGAGATAAGAAACTAGAAATTTTTGAAATGTCATTCCGATGGCGTAAATTTTAAATTAATTTGTGAAAATAGCTGATGTGGTAGTTCAAAAAAAAACTATACTAAATACAGTTAGAATCTTTTAAAAAATCAGAAGAAAAAAATCATCTCGAATATGAAAGGGAAACTGTAAGAAATTTTAAGAAATAAAAACATATATTAATTTAAATGATTCAGTCAAACAAATGGAAAACTATACTCAACAACTAATTATTGTATAAATAAAACACTGTTTACATTGCATGCATCAATAAACAAGCTGTTTTAGTTCTGGATTATCCAAGCAGTATAATAATTGTTTAGAACGATTTATAATTAACCATTTCATATTGCAATCTCTTGCAAAAGTTAATTCCAGATTTTGTTAATTCATTTCTAAACATCCATGCCAAATATAATCTCGTTTAATAAAAACGTTATTTGGAATAAACTTCTAATGAGAGTGAATCTTAGAATTAAAAAAACACTCACTCCTGCAGACCTCTTAAAAAAAAAGAAAATCAAAAACATCTCACAAATTTAACGGGATTATTAAAATTTTTCGCTTCCTAGAAGATAATTTGGAATGAACATCCAATCTTACGGATGGCTAAAGTGGCCGCGGTAGCCAACTGGTCAGGGTAACGGACTCGTGGCTCGCTTGTCATGAGTTCGAGGCCAGTACCACTGAAGACCCGACGTGTAGGTACGTTAAATCTGTCGAGAGCTCAAACGTCCTACCGTTGGTGTGGTGTAGTAGTAAGGAGAAGGGGTGCAAGCTCAGGTGTCGTCCTCGTCACTTGAACGGGGTTCAAAATTACAAGGTCCGTCACCCAAAGCCCTCATGTAGCTGAATAGTGCGACGTTAATATTCACTCACTTTACGAACGGCTACGATGGAAATGTTCTGGTATTGTCACAGAAAAATTGGTTTCTTTGCACCATTTTCCACGCAGGTCGATAATTTAATTTCAAAGCAGAAAAATCAAATTTAAAATAAAGGTCAAACAATATTGGGGGATTCAAGTTTTTTAAGGAATAAAGAATACTGGAATGGGGTTTTGTTTGCATTTTAAACTAGTAAGAACTTATTGCAGGAATAATTTTGTTAAAAACATCTACGGGTGTTGTAAAGCGTACCCAGTAAAAAATTATATCCGAACACAGATCTATAACTCCTGCAAGCAGTTGTTTTTTATATAATTGCATTCTATATTCCCCCCCACACACACATAATCATTAATAAATAATTCTCTTCTAACAAAGCGTATCTTCTCTCGATTTCTGAATTGTTAGCTGATTTTTTTCCAGTGCGGTTTTCGATTTCCACACTACCGAACATTCAAAGCGTGTAACATTTCAAATATTTCTTATCTGAAGGGTAAAGCATTTTCAAACGAGATATGGTTACGAATTCATTTATAAGCCGCCTTACTAACGTATTACCAAAAAATGTGTTTGTGGCTATTGTGTATATAATATAAAAATATATTTCCCCTGTTATAATGGAGAACGAGAAATCAACTCCTAAGAGTGGTCAAGGAAGCCTAAAAGGGAGTTGGAATTTATGGGCGAATAAACCTGAGTGACTCTTATTTCATGCATGATGCGGACTCGAATGTTTACGCACGGGTGCAGTCCCCTAAACGCCCGGCATATAGAGGGGCTGGACGTTACATCGTTTGAGGCTCAAAGTCCTCCAGTTGACGGGGTGAGGAAGTGTGGAGAGTGAAATACCAGCTGAAGTGTCGTCCTCATCACTTGACCGAGGATCTAAATGACAACATCCGTCATCCATAGCCCTCGCGTTGCTTTAGACTACGATTTTTGTAAAAATAAACCGAATCGATAAATCTTTCATGGAAAGAAAGCAGCAGATTGGGTAAACCTAACCGAATATGAAACTAATCCAGGCACATCTAAAAATGGGACACTATAATCTTTAATTAAGATCCAAGATCATGAGCAGGTATTTTAATAGACTCTGACAGACATTCTTTTACTATAAGAAAGAACTTCAAAATCATTGGAAAATTCAATAAGAGGACACGGGTCGAAGGTTTAGTGGATATTAATGCAACAGAATTTTCAAAAAATGTTTAAGAACGAGAGAAAGGAATAATAAACCTCACACAAAAAACCATATTCAAAGCTCAAATCTTGGATTGAATTTAGCCAGCGATTAGAATGTTTCAAAACGAGATTGACAGTGACTCCCGAAGACTTAATATTGTACGCATTTTGTCAACACTAAAAATGCTTGCTCGAAATTTTTTATATCCCTTTCATGGTAAAAATGACAATACGATTTCATAAAAAGTGTTTTTTGTAGGGGGGAGGTAACTATTCAATTACTTTCCTTTTCTTTAATCCGTACGCCGTGTCATAGTTTGCCGACCCCCTGTACTGGGTCTAGTATCTGGTAGGTGTTGTTTTTCAGCTCGCGAAAAGCTGTGAATGATCAAGACATAAACAGCTTTACTAATAATGCGCGTTTTGGCATTGTGAGTCGTATCAAACACTTGAGCTGGATCATTGCAGCGGAGAATGCTATTTTGTGTACATGCTTTTATACCCCCAAATTATTGGTGCGGTTATCCATATGAAAGCATACCATGTTTTCTGTTGTATGCTGATTCTTGGTTTGGTAAATCACAACCCCTATCGGCGATTTTCGGAACTCTACCCCCAGGAATTTCGATACCAAGTTTGGTGCCCTTTTGGTTGTTAGATCCAGTTACAGGCGACTTCGAATAGTGTCAGTTGAAAGAAAAATCATCTTGTATTTCGATTTAGAATTTGAAATTTAATTACATTAAACGTTCATTTTTAAGAAATAACACAGCATTATTTTGATTGCGGAGAAAATACTTTAAATACAAAAAAAAAAAACGTAGGATTTAAGGGTATACGAAAAAAGTTTATGCTTTCGAGAATTTAAAAAGTTAACTAGCGGACAGGTATTTTTTCAAAATTAGAAGTAGGATGTATATATACGTAGCTGGCTTTGTACTAAAAAAAATATTTGAATCAATATGTATTTAAAAGTTGCTGTATCAAAATTTCGTATTAAATATACACAAAAAGAAAATTTTATACACAACGTACTATAGAGCAACACAATAGCTATTGGCGACGGACCTCTTCATTTTGAACCTGGGTTAAGTGACGAGGAGGACACCTCAGCTAGAAGCCCTCTCCAAACTAACACACCTCACCGACAGTCCAGCTCACCACACCGTTTTATTGGATTCCGTGCACACAGGCTTGTGTGGAAGTTGTGCGGTTCCGCCGGAAAGTGTTGCACGAAAAAAAGAACTACACCTTTACAATAATTGAAAAATGTCTTCGAAATGCATGTGAAATGTATATACATTTTTTTCTGCAAGCAACAACTTTGCAAATATTTTTTTAAAAAGCGGAGTACATTTAAATTATAAAAGACAATAAATAAATGGAATTTACAAGTATTCGAAAACCTCGGAATGTATAAAAATTTTTCAGGAAGAAAGTACCCCACTTTTCTAGGAGTGGAGACGTCCTCGTCGCGGAGGCATGTCTGTAAATTTCACGAATTTATGTGAACATCTAATTAAATAAAATCCCATCGAGATTTAACCTGAAATTTAATCGCTTTTTTGTTATTTTTCTCAAAAAATCTAATAATAGTTTCTTTCAAAAAATTAAGTACGCAGTTTATAGAAATAAAAAGTAGACTTAGAATGAAACTTATGGGGAAAAGTATATATTGGAAAGTTTTTTTATAAAAACCTCATGAACATTTATGAAACATTTTAAAATATGAGCTTCCACTCTTTAGAAATTTTTAGTCAGCTTTTTACACGTAAAAATATTAATAATATAATGATTTATTTATAAAAATGCATCTAATTGTGTATTAAATATGCACATGTCTAACTATGTATTTATATGCATATATTAATTACTACATTTACTATTTATATCATTTATATTTTTGTGCATCTAATCACTCATCCCGAAATTCATTATAAAAAAAAATACATATTATGAATGCACTCATTTTCGCTGTTTCAGAAACAGAAAATGTTTCTAGAGTCATATATAAATTAAAAGGCAATGAAAAAAATCGTAATTCAAAGCTCCTTAACGTCTCCCAAATAGATCCCATTTTGAAAAGTTAATGAAAAAAAACCAGCTATCCTTTCCTTTTAAAACATTGTATATAAAATATGCTGCATTTCTATTTACATTGAAAGAGAAGTATTGTATATATTTGAAACAAATGCTTGCAATCAATTCATTACTCCCTGTATGTCGATGATTCAAACATTCCTTCCAGTGAGTAAGTACAAAACAAAAAAGTCGTTAATATTCATGCCACTTAGTTATGAAATAACATCTTAACACAGGTAGACAAAACTCACGCCAACTGCAACGATTTCTAATTGTATTGCATATTTCGTTCCAGAATTGTGTTTAGTCATCATTTTATGGTGTTCCGTTGGAGAGTAAAGCGTGGAAGCGTACATGGAATGACAGTTAAAATTAATGAGCTGGCATTGGAATCTGATGTTTGGATTATCTTTTCTTAAAAATTATTAGCTATTTAATTTTGACTGGAGTATGTACGTTGGGCAATTAATACACATTAAACCCAAACAAAATATACTTTTTTTTTCATTGAATGGGAAATGGGGATCATTTATGTATTTAACACATTCTCTCAGGGTTTTTTTTTCAATAGGCTTGTATATTCCAATATGAAATTAGTTTTCATGAACAATTATTTTGTTCCAGTTAAAAATTGAAATTATGTTAAAGAAGTAGTTTTTAAAATTTTGAGAGAAGAATCATTATATAAAAGTTAAGTATATGTTTCGAAGCTACTAGAGTTAATATATATTTTTTTCAAGATAGGAAGAAAATGTTAACAGTGATGCCAAACAGGGGCGTAGCTTTTGCCGTCTCAGGCGTATCAATGAAACGGGGCCTCCAAGCAATAGGAGCCCCAACATGCGCAACTAAAATCTCACTAACAAGGCTCTCATACCTACAAAAGGGCCCCAAAGGAATTTTGATATTGGGCCAACTTAGAACTAGCTACGCCAGTGGTTCCAATATTATTACAAATTATTTAATTTCAACCAACATTCAACAAATAAATGCAGAAAAAAAAATTAACTGTACAGAATTGTGTTTGACATAAAAGTGAAATACTTAAAAGGTAATCATGCTCGACTTAAATACACGGCAACATGATTTGAGTATCCTAAATGCTAATTTTTATCTTGATATTAATGAAAATCACGAATGGTTTGTAATCTATACTTTGAAAATTAAAAGCAATTTCAGGAAATAAATCTTTTAGACAAGGGAGGGGAGTAGTAATCTATACTTTATTTAGAATTTATAACTTATTTCTCACATTCCATTTTGTAAGCAATGACAGTTAAAAAAAGTTTATAAAAAGTCAAAAAAAGTTTATAAAAATAGTATAGTATATTAAACGATCGCTGGAATTTATTAACTAAAATTGCTCAGTATAATGAAAAATTCAAACAATGCACAAATGAACAATTTTTACTTCAGACAACATATGTGAGAACCAATTTCTCATCCACCTATATTAACACAATTATCTGAAAACAATTTAAATGTTTAATTATTTTAAAGCCATGATGTGCTACAAGAATTCACCAACAAATATTCCATGAAAGGCTAAAATGTAAATGCATCTAGCCTTACAGAGAACATCAGCTAGCATTTTCAATTAAACAAATTTTTTATCATAAATGAAATAAACAGGAAAAATAAGCAATATTTGAGGACTCTACTTAGCTTTGACTGGTAGTATTCTTGTCGTTCAAAGCACTCATTTGTATTTCAGCACACATTCCTTTCACTGTATACTTACCTGTTGATTCTCTTGCACGTCCATAAACATACATGACTCGGCTTCTGTCTAAATAGTTATCTAGTATCGGCATTAGTTGACATCAATAATCGAGATATTAAAAATATATGGCTATTAAATACTCAAAAACACTTTTTTCAAGTCTGAAGGAAGTAAATTGTATTGAAATAGTAATTCCACTGGCTGAAAAAAATCCCATTCCTCCCCCGTTGTTTATTGGAAAGGACTAATGTTCAAAAAGACTGTTAAGCGATGTCTAATGTGAGATTTCGTAATGGCTTAAGTATTATACACGTTTACAGTCGTGAGATCTGTACTTTTTTATACAAGGTTATTATTTTTTCATTTGAAAATTGCAATAGTTTAATACAGGAGTCTAGTGTGAAATCAGAAAGTGAACCAAAGGGTTTTTAAAAATAAATTGAAACTTTGTAATTCAAAAACTGTTGAAAAGGCTGGTGCTTAAAAAAAGCTCTCTAAAATTTCTGGTGGTACGAGGTTAAAAACTCATAATAACCCACAATCCACTGGTTTTATGGTTACATTCTTTATGTGTGCTCACAGATTATTCAAACTTCAATTCCTCATTCTCTGTCTAGAATTAATTTAAATGCTCGAGAATAGCAATCTGCATTATGTGCTTAGAGCGCATTTATATGAAAAGCATGGGCGTTGAATGGGCGTTGTGTTTTGGGCATCTGGACTGTAAGACAGTCCTCAATCCCATATCATGATAAGTCTATGAATGCAGAATTCCATCTTTCCTTAAATAACTGCAACCACGATTTATCCTGAATTAGCGCATTTAAAAGCTTCTATTTACCATTAAGTCTGCAGAAAGTGCTTCGATGATGCATTATATAAACTATGTTGTAACGCTTGCGATCGTCGTACCAAGGCTTCTTTGCACACATGGAAATAAATTCTTTCTAATGACCAAAGTGCCTCGTAAAACACTGCAGAAACACTTCACTTGACATTACAGAACTCATAAATTGCTTTAGCAAATGCCTTTTCATTTGAACACTCTGCTGACAACTCAATAGTCACGTAAACACCAAGCCTCTTGACTACATTTGTAAGTCGATTCACGACAGGATTTTTGAGGATAAACAAAAAAAAATACAGCCGAAAGGGGAGATCTTAAGAGAAAGACGCAGTGTCCAAAAACCTGTTGTTTTTATCTGCAAGTACTAGATGAAGTTGTGTGAATAAATTGCTCGTAACTGAATTATTTTTGCTATGGAGTTTTCTATCATACGAAATCCTTCGACAATTGGTTTTCAAATTTCGAAAGAATTATATCGCTGTATTGATAACTAACTTTTACCTATAGCAGAGAAAATAATCGTATTCCTTAGGGGAAAAAATATGAATAATCTTTATTTTAAGTCGTCTTTTAAACGTAACTCTAAGGTAAAACTCAGCTTGAATTTTAAGATTGACGTTTATACATTTGAAAATGCCACCCATCTGGTACAGTGGTTAGTGACGCTGACTGCTGTGCCGTTGGGCCTAAATCCGAGTTCTGGAGTAGACGTGGATGTTTCTAAATGTATAGTGTCTTTGCGGCATTGGGGTACACAAAATAACAATCGAGCCGCAAGTCCTCTCGTGAGGTTGGTGGAAGGGGTAGAGAGATGGGAGGTTCCCGATACCACCATGGTTTTCTCTCTCAAAATAGGGGGACCCAGCCAAATCTTACAGTCACTTGCATGATGCTCAAAGCTACGGCTAACGACAGGTGTCAATTGGAAGTTCCTTGCTACAATGACCTCATTCTGCCACCCTCAAACAGGTGGTAATCAATGGCGTAACGTACACCCCACATTGTAAGGAGGGGGGAGCAAAAATTATAATTTCGCAATCCCTTGTAAGTTACGGCTTAGAGCCCAAAACCTGACTTTGCAGGGTGCCCTAATATATTATTTGATCATTTTAGATCTTATTTGTTAGTAAGAAAAATAAATATGATCCTTAAAACAGCCAAATACAGAAAAACTAAAGGTCGTCATACTAAAAGTATTTAGACATTATCTGATAATATATGCTATAGTAAAACTCAAACTCAGTGGCACAACAGCCCATGAAGTTCACGGCCTACTGTGCCCATCCCAGTATACGTGACCGTTGGGCGCTGAGGTGCATGAGCACGTGTCCCGATCAGGTGGTCATTCTGAAGCAATGCTATAGTATAAATCATCTGAAACTTGACAAACTTTTGATGAAAAACTGCAATACTGAGATCCTACAAAAAGGTCAATCATGTCACACTATGACATTTTTCCAACTCGAAAGAAATTACATTTTAAAACACAAGCTATATTTTCTGAATTACCGTAGAAAGTTCCTTGTGAAAGCTGTTTGAACTATGCTGCTATCGAAGATCACCATTCCATGGGGTACTCTTTAAAAATGGAACATATATGCAAGCCTTATAATCAAAGTTATGGAACTGTTAACTCAAATTTTCAAGAGTTGGGAAAAATCTCGCTTGATATAAATAACAAGCTGGTTAGTGCCTTATTTTCCATAAACAGAAGCCATGATGTTTTTCTTTATTGCTGAAAATTCCGACAACGAATAAAAGATATTTGTCTTCTGCATACATCATTCAATTATAAAAAAGAAAGCAGAGGCAAAATGTTTGAAATGCCCTCACAAGCACCAAGAGAAACTCACACAAATTCGACTTTTCTCTAAAAAATACAGAAATCATTGAGTCTCGCATGTTGACACTTAACAAAGAAAGATCATATATATATATCTTAGGATTATGTATAGCTACTGAAATCTCTCCTTAGTGAACTTATATTTAACTTTAAGAGAAGTATTGATAAAGTACTATCAGAATCGTCTGTGAAATTTATGGGAATATTATAAATGGAAAAAATGACATGTTGATGACAAGAATTTTCATGGAACATCTGGAGTCATGGAGATACACGCTGCTCTAATGAGCTGGAGAAAATCAAATCATGAATGCCAAATGAAACTTGTTTCCTTATTGGGTGACTGCGACTCAAAATACTTTGAATTTTTAGCAGAAAATAATATTTATGGGTCTGACGTCAAAAAAGAAAAGTTTAAACCATATTGCAAGAAGCCTGGGCACATTCTTATACAAAAAAGTTAATGAATGGGGAAGTGTACTTGATAAACATAATGAGGAAGCTTTATATATTGATAAAAAATATCAATAAACAGTAATGCCATTAAAAGCCAATGTTCCAGATAACACAAAAAAAATTTTAATACGTTTTACTCTTTTCATAAAAATTTTTCACATTATTGAATGGGTCATGGCCGGGTCACTCATAAACGCCCACTGGGCCGCCGGTTGAGTATCGATGGTTTAGATATTACATAGAAAACAGCACTTAAAAAAAGCCTATCAAACGGAACAGAGTAGATCTCAGTTAATTAATATTTTATTTGTAAGAAAAAAAATTATATCTAAAAAAGAGTTTTCATTAGTAATCATTTGGAAACAAAAATCACTAATAAAAAAGAATTTTTTTGAAGTTTTTAATTATTGCTCTTAATTCTTTTTGTATTATTCTTTTTTTGTAGTTAATTTCAAAAGTATATTAGTTTATTTACCTTTTTGGAGTAGTTATTCAAATAGTAAAACATTTTTGAAATCTTTCATCGATAAATAAATAAGGTATTATTAACCTATTTTCTCTAAAATTAGCCCAGATTAATGGCACGTTATTTTTGTTTTATTTTCATCTTTAGATAATAAACCTGACGCGAAAACAGAAGTGTAGGTCTTTCTAGTCTGTCTACAGGGAATAAATAAAAAATACACTTCTTTAACGCAATTCAAAAGCCGCGTAAAAGATTCTTTCGAAAAGAAATATTACAAAAGACACCTTTATAGAAATATCTTTAAAAAATGCTGCTTGTTAACACCATTTTAGATAATTGCAAGAAAATAAGAGGAAAATAACCAATATTTTAAGAAAATTAGATTACCAAACGATATTTTAATCTTAGCTCGAAAACTAATAAAGCCATAATTCTCTCTCTTTAAAAACAATGCACACAATATGCAAATATAACGAATATAAATTGAAAAAAAGAAATAATAATCATAACATCAAATTTACACGTACATTACAGGAAAAAATAAATGTTTTCCTCTTTTAACTACAATCGATTCCCGAAATTCCATTGTAAAACAAATTAATATTAATATGAGCTGGAACAAATAGATGATGCTTTTAATCGTCAAAAACGGTCATGAATTTAAAATTTTAGAAACGTCTGCTCATTTAATTCTTTTTTAATAAATAATTTTAACCTAAAACTAGATTATTATTCCAAAGAAATGCGAAGATTATGCATAATAAATTGAAGATAGAAGGATATTTTCTATACAACATTTTTTTATTCTTCTTTTACGTAATAAAATCATAACGAATATCCTATCTGGTTTAAAATATCTTATTTTAAATTCATTACATTTTAAATTCATATTTAAAAATACAGTAATGCATGTAATTTATTCACATTTTTATATTCATCGTTTAGTAGAGTGACAAGCAAATTTCTTTTTATGAATTGATCCTAAGGGAAAAAAATTGGGCGGACTAACCTAATTTATTATGAAACGTAAAAAAGATTTTAAAAATATAAATTTTGAAAATGATATAATATTACTGCGATGAATGATGGGCTGGGGTTCAGTATTCTAGTCTTTTTTAAAAAATTCAATTTTAAAAACACATGCAGATTTTAAAATTTTTCCAATTGTTGTGTAGTCTTAGAATATTCATAAATGGATCGTAATTTAAAATGAGTTTTTTCTAACATTATTATTAAAAATGTATTGAAGAATAAATTAAAAACACACGTATATTTAATTTTTTTCTTACGTAAAGTTGGAAAACTGTGAATAAACTAATAATTCAAAAGAATGTTTTTGCATTACGGTACTAATTTTTTTGAAATTCTTCATGTTTAAAAACATGTAAATTTATTTCTGTATACGAATAGTTAGAATGAATTAATATTCATATTCATATAATTTATAAAATTATATTAATAATTATTATTTTTATTACGCATATATATACACGAGGGCCTGAGATTTCATACAGTAACTAATGTACATGCATACACATACACTTACATATCATATGTGAAATATACACATGCATGCATGTTAGTTAAATAAAAATTTTAATGCTACCCTAGTGCCTGCACCACTCTACTTTCATAAGATGGTCATATCATAACTACTTTCATAATTGCATGGACCCTGTCGATTTTCTGCATCATGAAAACTTTGGCAGGGATCGAGCCCGCCAACTTGGGATCACAAGACCAGAGCCTAAGCAACTACGCCACCTGGTCGGCTTAAGGAAAAGAATATGGAGAAAATGAAATATATATAGTGTGCTTGAAAACGGTGTTTTCGAATATTTAAAACTGAAAATTGAGTACCTCGAAGAGTATTTTCTGTAGTCATTAGAGAAAGTTTCTACACAGCTTTACACTTATAAACATATCAATATAAAAAAAAACAGCTATTCATAAAAATGTATACATTTACCCACTAAAAATATATGTACTATTTACGTATTCAACCTCCGTAGTTGGATGTCCTAAAAAGTCTGCATAAAAGACTTTTCTCGGGGCATGGTGTGGAAGTTTTGGGAGTGGAGGAGACACCCTCGTCGCGGAGCCGCCATGTCTGTAAATTTGTCTAATTTAGGAACATCTAAACAAATAAAATTACTTAGAGATTTAACTCGAAATTTAATCGCTTTTTTGTAATTTTTCTCAAAAAACTTAGTAATATAATTTCTTTAAAAAAAATTAACTACACTTTTTAAATATGAAGAAAGTACACCAAGTAGAGAATAAAACTTTGGGAAATGCACTGAAATATTTTTTCACAAAAATTGCTTTAAAATATTTCCTTTCGTCCATTAGAAGTTTTAGTAAACAAACAACGCTGCCTTGCAAATAATACGGCAGTTGAAACAGTTTTTTCAATTGGTAATGATTTTTGCACAAGTGAGAATTCGAGATGGAATGCTCATAATTTATATAGCTCTAGCACTAACCATAAAGTTCAATATGAAGGATATTACTTGCTCCGAAATTTCCGATGTATTAGAAAAAAGAATGCATTGACAAAAAAATTCATTAAATGTATATATACTCATTTAAATAAATAACTAAAAGAGATGTAAGCGTAATTAGTGTATTTTTGTTTGAATTAATAAAATGTTTCATATATTTATGTTGTAATTTTTTTCTTAAATTTTTCTCTTCCTCTTTTTCATTGTAAAAAGATTGGTCACCTTACTTGTAGGCTCTCAAACAGAAAAGATTTCCCACTGTGAAAAATTAATGAAAAAAAGAAAAAAATCAGCTATTCTTTCCTCTTAAAACATTGTAACTGAAAAAGACTGAATTTGTTATAACATTAAAAAGAAAATATTGCATACATTTAGCACAAATGCTTGCAATAAATCCATTACCCTCTGTGTGTTGACGATTCAAATAGTCACTCGAGTGAGTGCAAAATCAAAAAGACGTTAAAATAAATACCTTCTTATATCAGCCAGACTAACTCAAGCTAACTGTGCCCCGATTTTTAATTTTATTGTATATTTCTTTCTAGAATTGCTAAGTCATCATTTTTTTAGTTTAGGCTTCCATTGGAGAGTAAAGCATGGAAGCGTACATGCGAAGACCGTTAAAATTAATGAGCTGGGATTGGAATCTTATGTTTAGACTATATTTTCTGAGAAATGATTAGCTGTTTAATATAAGACTCGAATGTGTACGTTGGGAATTGTAAGTTACAAAAAACCCAATCAAAATAATCTTTTTATTTCATTGAAAGGAAAACGGGGATCAGCTATTTATTTAACACATTCTCAGTTTTTTCAATAGGTTTATATATTCCAATATAAAATTATATAAACATTTTTTTTATCCCGGTAACAAATTGAAATGATTTTAAATATGAAACTTTTATAATTTTATGAGAAGAATCAACAAATGTTAAGGGTATGTTTTGAAGCTACTCAAGGTAATATTTCTTTCAACATAGAAATATAATGTAAACAGTGGGTGCCAATATTATAACAAATTATCTAATTCCAACCGACATTCAGCAAATGAGTGCAAAAAAAAAAATACATAAATAACCGTACAAATTTGTTGTTTGACATAAAAGTGAAATACTTAAAAGCTAAATCATGCTCGACTGAAAAACTCGGCAACCTGATTTGAGTACCCTATCTTTACTTCTATACTTAATCTTGTTCTTAAAAAATCACTGAACGGTTAGTTATCAAAAATTCTGTAATTCCAAAGAAATACCATGTAATAAGTCTTTTACACAAGGAGTCAAGTAGTAATCTATATTTTATTTGGAATTCATAACTTATTTCCCAGTCAATTTTGTGAGCTATGATAACTTGATTAAGAAGAAAAGTTCATAAAATATATATTAAACACTCGTTCCAATTTATTTACTAAAATTGCGCATTCTAATAAAAAATTCAAGCAATGCACAAAAGAACATTTTTTACTTCAGATAATATTTAATATATAAACGTATATGAGACCATACACAATTTTTCATCCCCAATATTAACACAATTATATGAATACAAATTAAGTGTTCAATTATTTTAAAGCCATGATAAGCTACAAGAAATCACCAACAAATATTCTCTGAGAGACTAAATTATAAATGCATCTAGCCTTACAGAGAACATCAGCTAGTATTTTCAATGAAACACACATCCTTTAGTAAAAAACACAAAATATAATTGGTAAAAATGTGTAGTTTTTAAGGACTTATATCTTTGACTGGTAGTGTTCTCGTTGTTCAAGGCAGTCATTTGTATTTCAACAAATATTCCTTTCGAAAATCTTTCACTGCATAATACGGACCTGTTGATTCTCTCGCACATCCATATAAATCGGTTGCTGCCTAAAAGGTCTTGTCACATTTAAACCAGTCGTAGTGCAATTTGAATTACCTAATATCGGCATTAGTTGGTATCAATAGTTGGGATATAAAATCACATGTGTGTGTGTGTGGAAATTAAATATTTCAAAAAATTCTTTTCTCACAGGTCTGAAATAAATAATATGTAATGAAACAGTAATTCCGGTGGTTGGAAAAAATTCCATTTTTTTGTGGTCATTTACTGGAAAGCAATAGTGTTCAAAAGGATTGTTTAGCGATGTCTAATATGAGATTACGGAATGGCGTAAGTATTGTGCACGTCTCCATTCGTGGGATCTCTACTTTTAAATACAAGGTTATTTTTTTATTTGAAAATTGCAATAGTTAGATACACGAGTCTAATGTGAAATCAGGAAGCGAACGAATGGGCTTTTAAAAAGAAATTGAGACTTAAATTGATATTCAGAAAACTGTTGAAAAGGCTGGCGTTTAAAAAGATCTCTAAAATTTCTAGTGGTATAAGTTTAAAAACTCATAGCAGCTAACAATATACGGTGTTGCAAATTGCTTCTTTTTCTTTTTGTTTCACTAAATTCCTCTTTAAAAAATAATGTTATGTACTGAAACAAACTGATGTTGTTAATCGTCAACGGTCATTATAATATGACCGAGTATCCAAACATTCAAAATCGTCTGCACTTTTTATATATTAACATTTGTGGTCCAAGTATTATTCAGATTAACTTTCGATAGCAATGAAACGCATTGATTTTGTTTTTTAGAAAGAGAAAATTGTGCGAGGAAGAAATTTTTCGTAATAGTGTAAGGACAGGAAAAAATAATAAATAAATAATTCGGAAAACAAATTTTTTTCTGCGACTTAGCAAATGGCCCAAAGAAGAAATATATTTTCATTATCATTCTGTTAGTTCCAAAATAAAAATTAAGAAATTCCTTTTAAAAACAATTTTAAAAAGACTACTCTGTATTCATATACACAGAGTATTCAAAACTTGATTACATTAAAAGGCTTAGGAGAATGGAACATTTGAAATTTCACATACGCATGCAGTATATATTATACAGTTCAAAAGTATTTTTTATTTTAGCATTAGTATGATTTTTAAAGCTGTTAAAGAAGCATACCTTTCTCCACAAAACTTTAATTATTTTATAAAATTGATGTGTTTTTTCCCTTTTCGATTGCATTAAGAAATATGCATAAGAAAAGCTTAAGAAGTTAATAGATCGAAAAGAAAAATATGGAAGAATGCTAATTAAGAATCTTGTCCTAAGAACATACCATTCGGCATGAAAACTGTGGTCTGGGTGATAAATTATATAACAATAAACCAAATATCAAGAGAAATCGCTTACACAAGTTATTCTCCGACCTTATTTCTTCAGCACACACAAATCGAAGGAAAATGTATTTTTTAAAGAAATGTATTTCATTGAAATATGTTCTGTATATTTATATATATATACTTATTGTCATCTGTTTTCTTATGTGAACAGAGAAAATATGCAATGAGAGAAAGAACTGGGGCCATAGCAACCCAACCAATGATACTGAAACAGAAGTTTTGAATAAATCCAAAAAACTAGTAAAATTGACTGACTTGAAAATGTGAAATATATACACATATATATATTTAAAAAAATTCTAACTGTTTTCATATCCAGTAATGAATGTTTTTTAAATCTCTCTCTCTATATATATATATATAATTTGTATATTAACTATTCCTAATTTTTGCAGACCATCTTATTAATCACAATCCATAGCATATTTCTCTTGATATAATTTAGTATACAAAGAGGACCAACCGTCCTCCTTTTACAGGTTCTGTCCTTCCTCAAAAAGTGTCCTCCTTTTCAATATTTTAAAACTGATCTGATAATTTCTGTATTCAGAGATGAACTAAACATGTTTCCAAAACGTCGAAGAATGGTCTGAAACAAATATGACAGGAAATAACAGTTTTCAATGGTATTTTTTGACTTGGTCTCAAGTAAAGTGGGCAAATATAGAAAATCACGTTGAGTTTTTATGGAAAGAAATGCCTGATATTAAAATCGATGACAATTGTCTGTTTGAAGTAGAAAGAAGACTGAATGTACATTTAAATTCTAATAAATTAGAACAATTGGAAAATCAACATGCTGAGAAATCGGTGAAATATGGGTGCAATTACTTAAACCATTTCAAAAATGACCACATTCCATATGAAAATGTAATTATTTTTGTTGAATTTATGTTGTGCTGCCCTGGAACTAATGCACCAATTGAAAGAGTTTTTTTAATTGGTAATGATTTTTGTTAAGTGACTAGTGAGAAATCAAAATTGAATGTTAATATTTTAGCTATAGTGCTTACCGTAAAATTCAGTATGAAGAATATTTTTTACCCGAACTTTTCGATATATTAGAAGATGATATGTTGACGAAAAAAAGAAAAGAGAGAAATTCATTCAATGGAAAAATATTCTTTTAAGATAATAATTAAAAAGAGTGTAAGCGTAATTAGCGTATTTTTGTTTGAATTAATAGAACGTTTCATATCTTTAAGTTGTAATTTTTTCTTGAGTTTTTCGCCCTCCTTTTCATTGTAAAAAAATGGTCACCTTATTATTAATGACGTAGCAAGGATATCTTCAGTAGCCTTAAGTCTTTTTTTAATATGGTGAATTTTTTTTCTGTTCTTCTAATTTTTGAGGGGTTACTTTAATAAAATACATAAAGGGGTTAACTTTCAAAACCCTAAGTGCAATTCGTAGGGAAAGCCAACCTGAGTTTACGAAACAACCTTATGATATAAATTAGAAGGTAATTTAAATGATGTTTTATTTAGTGTTTATAATAATACAGAAAAATTGACAAAACTGTACAAGATATAAAACATCTCGATTATTTATTGAACTGTCTTAAGCAATCCAAAATTGTATGATCCATCGTTATTTTGTACAAAATCCTTAACTCCATGAATTCAAAAAAGTAGACAAAAAGCGTACGATCTATCATCTCCTATGGAAATCTTAACAAAAAAAGGCTTCTTAAAGATCTTCGATGGGACATGTCTTTTAATGAAAGGCTCTGTGATGCAAGAGAAGTAACAGACGAAATTTAAATAACTTTGAGTTGACGCAGCCGTGTTCACAAGAGTTCGATAAATATTCATACTGACTGTGAAGCGCGAGGTATTCCGATCCTAAGTTAATACTAATAAAAGAATTTTATTTTTTACACGATATCAAGCAATAAATTCTTTGAATTCAGTGAGTATCTGCAACAATCACTTTCTGTACAGCGTAAATGCAAGACAAGAGAAATAGGTTCTTTTGTTTAAAAAAACGACTAACTTATTTCTTAATTTATTTATTTAGGTGATCTTTCTGAATCACAAGGGCAATTGAACTTTACCACACGTTTAGAACCGCCTGTCAGAAAGGAGCCCATACATTGCTCTCGTGATCTACCTCCAATCAAAGAATAAAAACGATTTCATCAACAGGGAAACAAATTCTGATTAATTAAGAGCATAGCATGTGTACAATCGAGGCTGGCGAATTTATTCTATGAAATAACTGAATTAACAGTAAGGTATAGAAAAAATACATATGTACATATACGTAACTATGTAAAAATGGGCGCAAGAATAAAAGCCATAACATGATACAAAATTGACGTGAGCATAGGTTAATGACACACAAGAGGAACACTTTTAATTTTGTTCAGTTTTTTTAACCGAAGAGTTACGCCATAAAGTAAAACTTATGACACTCCAGTGCAGGTTTATCCACTGGGCGCTTGGGGTAGGCGCCCAGGGGCCCGGATAAACTGGACTTAACCAGATTCTATCAATCAAGTTGCTAAGGCAAAGAGGCAACGTGTCAATAGATGGATGTATCAGATACCAATGTCAAAACAATTTCACACCTCCCCTCATCATATATCTGAAGCTTATGCTTATGTGATCATCTTAATTACTTCCTATGGCTCCGCTGTCCAATCAGAAGGAGGTATCAACTCAGCAATTCATCATATAATAAAAATTATAGTTTCAAAAACCCCTTTTATAGTTAATCGAACTAAATTGTAACAATCTTTTAGTCGCCAAATCTGGAAATGGTATCTGAGTGAGTGAATATTAACGTCGCACTGTTCAGCTACTCGAGGGCTTTTGAGGACGGACCTCTTAATTTTGAACCATAGTCAAGTGACAAGGACACCTGAGCTGGGACTCCCTCTCCTAACTACCACACACCAACGAGAGGACGTTTGAGCTCTCGACAGATTTAACGTGTATCGCTCCCCTACATGGCGGCTCTTCAGTGGTACTTGGCTCGAACTCATGACACGCCAGCCACGAGTGCGTTACCTTGACCACTAGGCTACCGCGGCCACACGCAAAATCTGGAAATGGGATCTGAAATGAGTCGCCAGATGCGGGATGGAATTAGAAAATGGGCGTTAATCCTGAAGATCCTGATCAGGAAAAAGGAACAAAATTATCAAATTATTGTATTGTCATCAGTCCTGGACACGTGAACCAAATTTCGAATTAATCTGACTTTTTAAAGTGGGTAAAAATTGAGTTCGAAGATCCCATAACATACACTTGAAGCTTATAAAAGGGTGTTGATAAATGATGGACAAGATTCGCACGTTGGCTTCATCACCCATACATAATATTTTTCCAGGAATAAATTTTATAACAGAAAATCAGGGATTATATATATATATATATATACTGCGAGTTTAAATATTTCAAATTCTAATGAGGTTTAGTTTATCTTAAATAGAAATCTGGTCGTGGCTCTTCTCTCCGCACATTTCATCCGAAACGCTTGGGAACTGCTAATAATAGAAGGATATATGAAACAGAACTGGGAGTTGTATCGAACAAAAGAACCAATGACTGAATTTTTTTTAAATTAAAATTTATGTAAAAAAACATGCATTTAAAAAAAAACGCTTAGCGCAACATCATTGTTTAAAGATTGAATGTTGGAACTTAAACCTATGAAAATACAATCCTATTGCACTCATTCTTGTGAAATTTGTATGTAGCTTATATTCATTTCAACCACTACGGATAATCTGGCAAGGTTTTAAAAAACAAAACGATTAACTTTCCTACAGTGTATAACTATTCGATATAAACAGGAATAAATGCAATTCATTTCTCTTGTTTGGTAATACAATGAAAATACACATAAACATAAAATTTTAACTTCTTTATTACATTTCGAATAATTATGTATCTAACTCGCAAGTATTATTTATTGCTATTTTCAAGACTTTTTTTCTTAAATTTGAGTGTACTGAACGGTATAGTGGTTCAACCCAAAAAGAAATATACCAAGAAAAAAGAATTCGCAGCATAATTTATCTGGATACAATAACACTAATTTAATTCAACGCTGAAGCAGACTAAGAAATTCGAAACATTTTTCTCGAAAATCAAAACCAAAGGATAATTGCAATCGCGACGTCATCAGCTTCAATTTAAGACTAAAAGTCCTCATTAACAATCTTTTTTAAAGCCTTTCTTAAAAAGAATAATCAGATGTTAAAACGAGAGTAGTAACAAGCACAATTTATGATAGCCAAGGAAACGTGCATTCGTCCGGAAGAATCAGTGCCCCATTTCAATTAAAAATGACTAATATATGTATATAAATGTAAAAGTACGAGTAATACATAAATTCATACACATAGCATCTGAATCGCTACTCAACACCCAACCATTATTTATTTATTTTTTTTATTTTAAGGAAAATCATGCAAGTGCAAGCCATATGAAACAGTTTCGTTAGTACTAAAATCCGAAAACTTCCCATTTGAACAGAAAATTTCGGTTTCATGTTTCTCGGAACTTTTTTATCTAAACGATCGAACAACACACGTCTGGAAAGAGAATGGCTATTTATTAAACCACTTTTCAACCATTTAAATCAATTCAGGTAGCCCTCCTTGTAATTTTTTAAATTTGTTAATAAAGGCACTGTGTATGCGTCTCCTTTTAAAAAAATACTTAGATTATTTAAATAATATCATTAAGAAATTAATTACCATATATAGACATAATACAAATATAACGCTTTGTATACATGCGATTTTATTTTGTGCGAAACATTCTACTTGTTGAATTATTAAAAATTGTGATCATGTGATTATGCATATTCAAATATATGATAAATTACATGGTGTTAATTATGGTATAGTATATTTTTAGTATCTGTGTGTGAAACATTCTGAATACACTGTACCAAGGGTCGGCAATCTATGGCATGCATGCCAGATGTGGCACTTGGAGCAATTGTCAGTGGCTCTCTACAAAATTGTAAGATACATTTAATTTATCAGTCTCTCCTCTCTACGTCTTGTGTATAATCCTCCATTTAAACGTAACCGATTCTTTGCATTAAATATTCAATACTAATCCAAACGATTGTGTAATACTTTTAAAATAAAACGCCACTCATTGCTGCATCGTAAAAAAAAGAAAGAAAAGAAAGTAGCTTATGCTTCCCATCATTCAAGGCTCGAGCGCTGACGGTTAGAGGGGGAAAAAGAAATATATTAGAAATGAATCAAAATCCCACCAAGCGAACGCTTTGCTGCTGAAGTATTATAAACAAAAGTAGAGTTATTCCATCAACATGAGTAATTTGGATTGAAAATAAATTGGATGAAAAAATACTCGCCTGTGAGATGTTATGGGACATGAATCTAATTTCATAACAAATGCCTTTTTGAAAGATTAAGAGCAGCTGCAATTCTTTGAGAGTTGTGTTCTAAAAGTCACATACTATTTTATTTTGTACTCTTTGGTGGGAATCTACCTAACAGATATAGGTATTAGAACCATTTTTTTCCTTCTTGTTCGGAAAAATTTAATTTTTTAAAAAGGGGTTAAAAAAACCAAAAGTTTTTTAAAAAAAAAAAATTTTTTTTTTAAAAAAGGGGGCCAAAAATTTTTTTAAAAAAAAAATTTTTTTCAAACATCAAAATTAAAAAAAAATTTATTTTTTAAAAAAAATTTTGCAATTACTTACACCTTTTAATTTTTTTCCAAAAAATTTTGGGTTTTTCCCAATTGAAAAATATTTTTTTTAAACTTTTTTTTTTTTTAAACAAAAAACTTCGGGGGAAAAAAAATTTTTCATAGGGAATTTGGTGGTTCAAATTTTAAAACCCTTAAATTTGTTTTTCAAAAAATTTTTTTTAATCAAAATTTTAAACTGTTGATTTTCCCAAAGGACCCAAGTCCAAAGTTTAAAAAAATTTTTCATAGGCCCTTTTTTTAAACAGCCCAATTTTTTTTGGTTTTTTAATTTGGGCTTTTGGAAAAAATTTAAATACAATTTTCTTTTTCCCATTTTTTCCATGATGCCCCAAAACCCGTTGAAAACTTATTTCTTGTGATATTTGTTTCAGACCAGTTTTTCGACATATTGGAAATATGTTTGGTTCATCTCTTGGTGGGAATTAACAGATGGGTTTTTAAAATATTAAAAAGGGAGGACAAGTGGGAGGACCTTTTCGAGGAAGGATAGAACTTATTAAAAGGGAGGACTTTTTGGCCCACCTTAGTATTTGTCACGCCGATTCATGAATATCGAGAATGATTTCAGTCGAAAGTAGAATTTCGGCGTTTTGATCCACAATGTTTTTTGTTCCGGTTCAACTAAAAAAAAAATATGGGGTTTAGTTCAAATTTTCGTTCCGCCAAAATAATGGTTTTTTGGTTCCGGGTTTTAATGAATAATTCTATTTTATATATATTCTTTTTGCACTAAAAAAAACAATTCTGTCATAAACAAAAAAAGAATTTCTATCAAAATTTAAATTTTCTATAATTTTTTCGTTACACCCACGTGATATTTTTTTAAAAAAATCATCAATACTTTTAGTTCTTGCATTTGATTTATATATACTTAAAAAAAAACAGTTTCATGCGAAAAGGAAAACCGAAAATTACCGGGGAAAATCTAAATGAAATCGATAAGCAATAAAACGTTCAAAGTTAAAAAAATGATAATTATTAAATTTGGAAAAATACATAAATTGGTTTTTACAGTAACAAAAAAAGACTGAAAATATTCGAACCGAAATAAACTGATATTATTTTCCGGTTTTCGTTCCGAATAAAATAACGGTTTTATCAGGTTTTCCCGGGTTTGTTCCCAAATTTGTAGCTCTGGAATTTTTGTATGATGGACGTTATGAATTTGGGCTTATTTTTTAAATTGATGTCCCGTTGTTAGTTTTTAAATTTTATTTTATCCCGTTTCGAAATTCTGACAATTCATACCCCATTGAATCCATTGGTGGTAAAAAAAATAATGCTTTATGTTTGCGGTTTTTAAAGGGCTTGGACGAATTCTTTTTGGGTTCATACAACAAAAACATGTGATAATATTTTGTGTGTTATGTCCTTAAACGTCGTATGTGGGAAATAAGTATGTAGTACGTCAAAAACGTACAAAAAACGTTTTCAAAAATTTAAAAACCGGGTACCACTTTTTTGGGACTACATATTTAAGCGAACAAATTTTTTCTCATAGAAGTAAATTTTTTATTTCCAAAAAAAGTCGTTTAATAATTCAGAATCATGAGTCAAATTGTCACAAATTATAACCATTATATTGTGATATTGACATATAGCTATATATGGATAAGGTTAGCATTAAAATTTTAATTTTTTAATTAACTATGCTGAATAAACACTTATATTTCTTATTGTTAAAGCTCTGAAGAGTGCCTGTTTGGCTCGGGTGCTCTCGGGAAAATTAAATTCCTAGTACTATTTCGCATCGTCAGAGCTCAGGTGTCTCTCTCTGGGAAGAAAACGGTATTCCACCTGTATGTGGTGCCGCATTTAAAAAGTATACCAACTCCCGGGGAATGCACAAGATTTGCAATGGTGAATACCAATCCGTAGCTCTATTGAAAAAAAGTATTAGAGTGCCTGAAAGCATTTTTACTGTCATTAGAAAAAGTACCTTAAAATCCCGCGTATAGCGCGCACCCATACTTTCAAGCTGCATTTTTTAATGTTTTGGTTTATTCGCCGTATAACGCGTAACCCCTTTTTTACAAATGAGCCGGAAGTGTATGAACTGTGCTCGTATGTTTTTAAGTCATTTATTCGAGTTATTATCTTAGGATTTTTGAAAAAAAAAATATACTATTAGAATCTCAGAACCCTTTAACTTCATTAGGTATGTCATTTCTCTGAAATTTTTATTATGCTCATTTCTTTTTTTTTTTAAGTTATCATTTTTATATCATTTTTTTTATAACGTGCACCTGTAAATCTCAATCTCATCTTTTTGTTATAAATGCGCATTATACGCTGGATTTTACGGTACTTAGAACTCTGTATGCACATAAAAATATCAGCAACACATTAACAATTATTTATAAAAACACATATACCTTTTCCAAATAAATATAAATGAATTTACATATTCAACATCTCTAAACGGGCGTTCTAACACCTACAAAAAAGATATACTATCTGTCTTCCAAAAGGCGTGGTGTGAAAGTTTAGATTCGGTGACTTACTTCCTCGACGCTGATCTGTATTTGGAAAACTAATTTACGAAAAGAGAAAAGCATTAAGACTTTTAATTCGATGGGTTCCTTTTCGAAAACAACTTTTTAATGATTAGTTTTTGAAAGCACAGCACATATTTTTAATGCGAAGAAAATGGAACATAAAGAGTTTCGAGAACTAATCATTTTAAAAATACCAATAAAGAAAAGTTATTTATAAAAATACATGCAATGTATTATATATTATTAAGGTGACCAATTTTTTTACAATGAAAAGGAGGACAAAAAGTTTAAGAACTTAAGTAAATGTCAAATAGATGAAACATTTTATTAATTTGAACAAAAATACAACACAATTATGTTTACATCCCTTTTAATTATTTAATGAAAGGAACATTATTTCATTGAATGAATATTTTTTGTCAACATATCATTTTCTAACAAAATACTGAAAATATCGGAGTAAGAAATATTCTTCATATTGAATTTTACGCTAAGTGTTGCAGCTGATGTATCAACATTCAATCTTGATTTCTCACTTGTCCGAAAATCATTACCAATTGAAAAAACTCTTTCAACTGCTACATTAGTTCCAGGGCAGCACAACGTAAATTTAACAAGAATAACTAAATTTTCATATAAAATGTGTTGATTTTTGAAATAGATCAATATTTTCGCTCATCTTTTTATCAATTTCAATATGCTGATTTCCCCATTGTTCTAATTTACCAGGATTTAAATATACGTACACTCAGTGTCTTCTGATTTCTTCAAACAGACCCTTTTCATCGATTTTAATATATATATATATATATATATCAGACATTTCTTTCCATAAAAACTAAACACAGTTTTCGATATCTGTATGAGTATAAAATACATTAATATCTGCGATAATTCATACTGTACCGACATATGACGTGTAACAGTTAGGCCTAACATCTCTGAATACAGAGATTAACAGATTAGTTTTAAAATATTGAAAAGGAGGACAATAAGGACGCTTTTCCAAGAAGGACAAAACTTAAAAAAGGAGGACGATTGGTCACCTTATTATTAGGGATATTGTTACAGAGAGTCTCGACAGTCATGTGATTCGGCTTGATTTGCATTCAACTCATTCTAGGAGGATCGCAAAGTTACGAATCACGAATCTTATCTTACTCTCCTGAATTTGAACCACAGAATTTAGAGGCTTGGAATCTCTTATTTTAGTTTTAATAATGGGCCAGAACATCACAATAGTTGCTGCCACGAAAAGACTCAGGCGAGAGAACATGCTTAAATATTCAATAAAAGGAGAAAAATACATTTGAGTTACTTCAAACTATAAAACGTACTTAAGATAATCTTTTTTTTTTCAGAGATTTAAATTTTATGTTTTCTGTACAGAGCAGAGTTATCGATTTTCGATAGCGAAGTATCTTATGGAGCTTAATGTTTGTACGCTAATTCAAAGTTACGCAAATTTCAAATATGAAATCTATAAATTGGGGATCCTAAGATAATACTGAATATTGGAAAAATTATTACATCCATCTTAAATGTGTCGAAAAGAGGCCGACGGGGATAAGTTCTCCAGATGGTATCCCCTACGAAAATTTTACGTAGGAAGACTGAAGAGGCATTAAAATGTCTGGATGCGCAAGGAATAAATAACTGGGGGAAATGAAATAAAAAATTACTTTGATTACAATTTCAACCCATATATTGCACGCTCATGGCAACTAAAGTAAAAGGGAAGTTGATACCCAATGGATTTTGTTTATTATAAACATTCGAAAGCATTAAATTAGAAGACGATGACGGCATTTCAAAGAGCAGGTGTTGAAGATGAACGGATTGCACGTGGCTGTCAGGGAAATCCGTGGGAGGAAAACACTTTAAGTGGTGAGAGAAAAACACTCCAAAGAATCCCGGGGGGCAGGGTTCAAGGGAAAATCTTTTCCCCCAGGAAATGTTATTTTGCACTAAAGCACAGTATATTTTAACCGTTTTCGGGGATTCCATTTCGGATGGAAAGTTTTTCAGGCAATTTTTTAAAAAACTTAAGTTTTAGACTATTTATTCAGAAATATAATTAAAAAAGTGTAGACTATTTGGAGAAATAATAAAAGTTCAGATTAAAACATAAATGCGTCTTCAGAAAAAATAAATAAATAAATTTGTGTAAATTTTTAACAGTTTTTTTTCAGTTCGGATTTTTAATTCTAATTAATAACCACAAACCAAAACTTTTAACTTTAAAACAGGCCGTGTTTGAAAATTACTTTTTTTACGTGCGAATCCATTCTCATAAGTGTAAAAAACATACATAATTATCAAATTTGAATGAGTAAATGATGGTATGCGTGGATTTTTCTGTTGATTATGTAAAGCTTTCTAATTTTAAATTTTTTATATGAGTTGTTTCTTCTTTTTCAGTAAAAATAATTGAACAGAGGAAGCATATTTATCAGGCTAAAAGATCTTTGTCACTCAGTTGCAGAAGAAAATATTCTTTCAAGAAATGACGTATCTAATGAAAATTGAAATAGTATACCCTTTTTTCCTTTTGTCGCGCTTCAAATGCTCATTGCTTAGAATAGATGTAGGGTTGAGTTGTAAAACATCGGAAACTTTATTCTTGTGATCGTAACCTATTTGTGTGATTAGATATCTGTCCTTGGCATATTATGCTGTTAATGAAAATAAAAGTTTTCAAAACTGATATTTTTTGAAAAATAAATAAATTTCTAAAAAAAAGTAACAAACAACGTTTTGAAACGGTATTTTGATTTTATGCTGTTTCAAAGGTATGCGCATAAATAATCATTAAATTTTGAAACTTTTTAATTTTCTTATTATACTTAAAAAAGAATATTATACTTACATGTTGCGGTGCTAATGATCTTGTAATATTCTACAATTTTTTTCACATCATTTTCATACATGCATTTTCAAGGAACAGAAGTGTTGTTAGTGTTAGAAATAGTTTGGGTTAAAAATATATATAAAATATTCTAGTTACCTCAAGAAAAGAAAAAAAAAATTTGAGAAATGATTATCGAGAAGTGTTGATCAAAGTTTGCTATATTGACCAGTTAAGATTCGACCGTTCGACCGATTCGATGTTTGGATTTATTGTAAAATGGCATTTTTTTGAATTGGCAACGCTGAAAACGTCTCTCAGAGGACATTACAATGATATTCAATATTTTCATTGGGTTAAAACAAGAACTACTGGAATGATGTGCAAAAATCATTCGATCACATTACTTAAAATTTCCCATGATGATTTTTTAATGAGATACCGTTATTAAAAAAATTAGTGATAAGGAGCAGGTCAAATCTTGGGCATCAGAAAAAATTACAGTAGAGAACGAATGGTTAGTTTTGTTTTGTACATCATTTTGAAACAAATCATTCATCATCACAAATCAATCATAAAATAAATGCGTTAAAAATTGCGGAATACGCGCAGCACTTCCCAGGAACAAATGCTACGACTGAACGCGTTTTTTCTTAATTAAATGAAGTGTTGATACTCAAAGCTGTTTTATGTATGAACTATAATTTAACAAACTCTTGAGGAAAAATATCATGACGTTTTAACAACGACAGCAAAAAAAAAATAAAAAAAAAATCACTTAATTGAAAAATATACTAAAAAATAAAATTATAGTAGAATAGTATAGTATTATTTAGTTCTTTGCATAGTAACTATGCATAATTTTTAATGTATTATAGCTGTAAATTGTACCTATGTTGAAATTTTAAGAAATATATTACAATATAAGTTATACGTTCTATGAACATTTTTGTTTCTCCATATGAACCAAATTTTTAATCAAGACCCCCACCCCCTTTCCGTAGTCAATGGAGTCTTGTTTTACCAATGTTAAAATCTGGTCACCATATTTTATACGAAATAAGAGTATTCGTTTTTAACCTTCACCACATTTAACCTAAGTAATAAGGAAAGGGCAATTTAATGAATTATTTGGAGATGGGAAAGGTAATTTTTTTTTCTTCGAGCGCAATAAATATTCAATTTCAATATAACTAATTTCAGAGCTTAGCAACTAACGTGACCATGGTGAATGGGTGTTTTATTTCAAATTATATTTTACAGGAATTTAAGAAAAGAGAAATAATTTTTTTCTATATAAAAAAGAATTTAGAAGAATTATTTTAAAAATATTTTTTTACAAATGTGTCTTCCCTAGACTGCAACTCAATCTTTGATTTTCCCTAGTATAGGGTATAATTAAACTGAAAAGATATATTTTTCTTCCTTGTTCAAATCTTCGATGGATTTTTGAAAAAATTCTACAGTTTAACAGAGTAATATTTTAGTTTGTAAACAACGTCCCCCGTGTTATAGAATATTTCAGAAAGTAATAAAACACTCAATGTAAAATTATGACAATTATGTTATCTTGTTTGTTTTACATTTTTTTAGAATTTGTTTTCATTTTGATCCATTGTCAATTTAGCAGTTTTTGCGTCGCTATTGTTATTTTTCTTGTTTTATATCAGGCATGTCTAACTCATTCGATATCACGGGCCACACGAACCATTTTATATTAAGTTGAGGGCCGCATGTTTTCAATATTCAAAAAATTAATAAAACAAGATGTTTAGAATGATTATATTCCTCGTTTAATATTTTATTTTATTTTTTAATCTATATATATTTTTTTAATATTTTTTTAAAAGAACAAAACTAAAAATTATTGTTCGAAATACAATTTAATATTACTTTTAGAAAATCTTTGACATCGTTTTTTTTTCTCAAAGCAAGTTATCAAAATTTAGTTGAACATGTGGAGCTGATATAATTTTTGAAAAATGATGCTATATGTTGAACATTTAATCTTGACCTTTCTGAATTTTTGTTATTTTTCATTAAAGAAATAGGTTGCTTGCTTATATATGTGCTTCCGAGCCAAGCCATTATACGCGCAACAAATATTAAAATTTTAAGAAACCAATCTACAGATATATATATATATATATGAATATGTATAAAAATCTAGAGTTTCAACTTCCAAACATTTTTGCTTCAATAAATAATCACAATAGATTTCAATAAATTCCATTTGTAAGTTTTCACCAATAATTTCACTATCAATAGATATAGCTAAAGAAAACGAAATAGTAATTTAAAATTAGAAAATATTCAATGGAATTTTATTTCTAAAAATTTAATTTGGTGAGTATATTGTGTAAGTTTAAATTTAAGTGATTTAATTAATAGATTCCGAAATCTTTCAAAGTGATACAAATTTTCTCTTTTTGTGATAATTTGTCTATAATAATTTTGTTTGAAAGCGTTGATATTATCAAATAGCATTATCACAAAAGGATTTTTGACTTGAAGCTTAAGTAATCTTGACTTGAAATATCAACTAAGAAAGCCAGGTGCTTTCTTTCAGCCCATCTTTTAATTCAGCATCATCTTTTTTTTTAATTTATAATTACCCATCATCTTTTAATTCAGCACATTTAGATTTTTTTTTTGTGTGTGTGTGTTTCCAAGAATATAATGATTTCATCCAGAAATTTAAAAAATAATTTTAACGTTTTATATTTTACTGACTAATGTCCATTATATATACCCAAGTACATGCCCAAGAACAGTACTTGCTACGGAATTATACAAAGAAAATGTTATATTCAAAATTACTATTACCATGCTGTTTGCTGTTTTCTTTTAATCTTGCAACTCCTTTAGAAATACTGGTCATGGTAGGTGCACGCACTATCAGTTGCAAGACAAATCAACTTTTCAAAAAGGAAAACTTACACTTCATCAAGATTTCCAAAAGTGCATCAAAAATATGTATTATGTATAATGCTTGACTATACTCGACTTGACTATTTCATCACCTATGCTGGTTAACGAATATTTAGACTTACCCTTGTAATTTTTTCTTATTTGTGCTGGACATTATACCATATTTACTCTAATCTAAGCCGCACCTCAGATTCTCAACGAGTTTTTTGAAAAATGAAAAGTAGTGTAAAATGGTTTATCGATGTAAAATTTTACGAAATTAAAATAAATTTAAAATGAGAACTATGAATAATTAGTTATTTTATCAGTATTATAAACTTTTAATTGCTGTAAATATCCCATCCAGCAAATTTCTTTCCCTTCAATTCTAAGCCGCACCCGATTTTCAGTAGCACTTTGGAGAAAAAATGCGGCTTAGATTCGAGTAAATACGGTAATTCCTCCATTTTAATTAAGCATTCACTAATAAATTCTTCAGTAAATGGTTTCAATCTGTGCTAGAGATTTTAAGTGATAATATATAACTAATTTTTACTGAAGTTGTGTATTGTCTTCAACACATTTTGGTGGCCGCGGTAGCCTATCAGTCAAGGTAACTGACTCGAGTCATGAGTTTGAGCCTTGTTCCACTGAAGATCCGCCATGCAGAGGGCACCGATGTATGTTAAATATGTCGAGGTTCAAACGTCCTCTCGTTGGTGTGGTGTGGAAGTTAGGAGAGAGGATACCAGCTCAGATGTCTTCCTAATCACTTGACCACGGTTCAAAATTATGAGGTCCGTCGCCAAAAGCCCTCGAGTTGCTGAAAAGTGCGACGTGAATATTCACTCACTCACTCAACAAATTTAGTGAATACATTTTTTTTTTATTTTTGAAAAATTCATTACAATTCTGACAACTCGTCATCACGTAGTTTCGCAACATATTGGTTATAATTTTTTTTTTATTTGTATCATATTGCCTTTTAAAGTTATATCCCTTAGCCCGCGGTCACTCGCGCCTGTTTTTCTACCGTCGTTACTCGCGGGGTGTAGAGAACACCCCAAACTCTTAACACGTGTATTTAAATATGAAATTTTTTAAGCCAATTATGATATATATTTACGAAGTATAAGATGTTTTTTGTATTATACAAACAAAATTGTTAAATTTATTGCATTCAAATGAGACTAGAATTAATTTAAACTAAACCTACAAAATTTTCATTTTGAAGTACACAATTTTATATTTTTTCATAAACCACAAATAAAACGTATATACCAGTAATAAATATACTTTACAATTAATGATAAGGATAGTAAAAAGTAGAAAAATAATATTTTAATCATTTTTCAAACATTCAGAGCAGACTGTATTCATATGCTTTAAGCATATATTTTTCTTACTTTGAAGACAAAAAAATAATTTTTACATCTTTTACCCGTGGACAAACAGTGCAAAGCCCCTTTT
The DNA here is from genome assembly GCA_019973955.1 of Trichonephila inaurata madagascariensis. NCBI lineage: Eukaryota > Metazoa > Arthropoda > Arachnida > Araneae > Nephilidae > Trichonephila > Trichonephila inaurata. The sequence continues at coordinate 5,026 of BMAV01025113.1, read as the reverse complement.
TTGGTAGATTAATGCCCTTTTTAATATATTATGTGTCAGTATAAAGCTTCTTTTGAGTGTTTTGTTAAGGTTTGGGAGATCCGATCTCATATCCCACTATGGCTAAACAAGATCCATTCTAATCTCCTCTAAAAAAATATTGAATGTCTCATTTATATTTTCAGGAAGAACCGAATGATAGGCAAAGGAAGCATTAATTCCAGCAGTATTAAGTAGATGATAAAATATTCGCAATGGCCAAATGTTACATATTCGCGATACATCATATATACTGCACATTTCATCAGTGGTATCACCATCACCTGTATTATACAAATTTACAAATTTCAAGTTTCATCCCTCCAACTTTGGTTACGAAATTACGCAGTCATCAAATTCATTTAGTTCATCTTGACAATCTGTTGATACAGTATCTAATAGACTACGAAGTCGCTATTTCTCCCTTTCCCATGGAGTTTTTGTCATAATTTCTGGAAATGTTTTGAAAATTTTTTTAAAAAAATTATATTTTATAATTATTTTATAGAATTATATTATTTTTATACCACATTTATTGAAATTTTAAATAAAATATTCATGAATATTAATATATATTTGATAAAAAAATGTAAACGGAAAGAGTAAAACGTATTCTTTCGTAGATGCTTCGAGTACGAAAACATAACTTAATCACTCGCGGGGTGTTCTCAGCACCCCAAATAAACTTTTGAAGGTCATAACATTCCAATCGTCCTAGAGAGATTGATTACATCAGGCCTGAAGGTTCAATGACCTAAGATGAGCAGCTACAGAAAAAATCGTGGCTCTGCGCATTCTTTTTAGAATTGTAGGAGGCTTTTCTTGTTGCTGGGGTGTACAGAACACCCCGCGCGAGTGATCGCGGGTTAGCAACTAAATTACAGTTTGTACATATCAGACACACTATTTTATTCTTGTTTGGGGAATAAAAAGTATTGTAGCTCCCATTTTTTTTTCTTATAAATTACGATGTTCATCTTCAGTTCCTTTTTTTCATACTCTGTTCTTGAAGTCTGATTATATTTTTATTAAACGACTTTTTAGTGTAATATGAATAAAAGCCAAAATCTATTTTCATTCTCAAACAATTCAGTAAACACCACACTTTTTCTTGGTCAACTTGGAGGTTTCTTAAATTTTAAAAAGTAAATCTTCAACTGCCTCTGATGCCCCTCTATTCGCCGCCCGCTGATTTTACAGTTCAAAGAGGAATAAAAGTCGGACACACACACACGATGAATTGTAGTACGATCTGTAGCGAATAATATACATAAATGCATTGAAGAATTTAACAAAAGGTAATTAATTTTCATAAAATTAAATGAAAAAATTTAATAAAATATAAAAAATAATTTTCCTTTAAAGACTATTTCTATAATTAAGTAGGACTTTTTTAAAAAGAAGAACAGATAACAGGTTAATATATTGTAAATTTTTTAAAAAATTTTATCAGAAATAAATTTTAAAACAACAAAAACCCTTAAAGTTTAACATTTAAAGTTTTGTAAAATATCTCCGCGGGCCGCAACCTATCTATTGGTGGGGCCGCATGTAACCCGCGGGCCGTGTGTTTGACATGCCTGTTTTATATAAGCAAATTTAATATAAACTCTTTATTTATTTATTTTTATTTTTTTATTCTTCCTTCTCCCTACCTTTGATTTAAAAATAAGGCGTACAATTCGTATCTTGAAAAATAAATAAAAGCATATAACAATCCGGAGTTGTACACTCAAAGCCCTTTCATCACGGCACTGGTTAAAATAATAAGGATTTACTTCGAATGAATGCTTTACTATAAACTTCAGCAATAAAATGGTTTAGATACTCCAAAGACAACAAAAGCCTACTTAATGGAACACAATATATAGATCTCAACTAATTAATATTTTATTTGTAAGAAAAAAAAATTGTATTGTAAAAAGTGTTATCATTAGTAATCATTTGTTAACATAAATCATTAAAAAAGAGAATTTTCTTTAAAGTTCTTATACTCTTAATTCATTTTGTATTGTTCCTTTTTCGTAGTTAATTTCAAAAGTATTATTTTTATTTTATTTTCTTAAGTAGCTATTCAGATTTTAACATTTTATTCATATATAAGTAAGATATTGTTAATCGATTTTCTATAAAATTATTCGAGATTAATGGCATGTTATTTTTGTTTTATTTCCATTTTTAGAAAATAAACCTGAAGCGAAAACAGAAAACTTCAGGTCTTTCTAGTCTGTCTACAGGAAATAAATAAAAAATGCACTTCTTTAATGCAATTCAAAAGCCGCGTAAAAAGATTGTTTCGAACAGAAATGTCATAACAACGCACATTGATTCAATTTATAGAAATATCTAAAAAAAATGCTGCTTGTTAAACCATTTGAGATAAATGCAAAAAAAAAAAAGGAAAAAAAATCATCAATATTTTTAACAAAATCAGATTACCAAACGATAATTTAATCTTAGCTCGAAAGCTAATAAGTTCACAATTCTTTCTATTTAAAAACCATGATATGCGAATAAAACGACAAGATTCCGAATTAGTTTAATAAAAATGAAGAATAAACTGAGAAAAAAAAAAATAATCTTAACTTCAAAATTACACGTACATTACAAGACACTATAAAGAAAAAAATATGTTTCCTTTTTACCATAATCGATTATGAAAACTCCATTAGAAAACAAATATTAATATGTGTTGAAAAAATCGCGATAATGTTTTTAATCGTCAAAAACGGTCGAGAATTTAAAATTTCAAAAACGACTACTCTTTTAATTCTTTTTATAAATAAATATTTCTGATCTAAAAATCTAGGGTTATTATCCCAAAGAAATGCAAAGATTGTGCAAAATAAATCGAGATAGAGGGACATAAACTTGGGCTCACCTCAGCGGGCCTTACCCTACCTTTTAACCTAGGGCTTAGATATTTACATTTTCGGAATGTACTCGAGGGGCCCTTTCGAACTGTGTGTACGCCAGCAGAAGACCACGTCGGGTTTTTTTTGTTAGCGATTGTGAATTTCGCTCCTTTCCGGTGTTCCGCCGCCAGTGGTATCGAAAATTTCTAAGGCAAAAAAATCCTCTTTTCGAAAATAAGGGCCAATGATCACGTAATTTGGTAATTGTGGGCCAAAAAACGTATCCGAAAGATCTGCCGAGCCATTTTTCTCAGAAGACGCGATTTTGGACCTAAAATCACGTCGAAGTAAAAAGGCTTTACTGGAAAAGGGGATCCGACATAGCTCATGCCGGACCACCCGTCAGAGCCAAAATTCATCAGTCAAAATTGGGTATCGTTTTGCCGTATATATGGAGCAGTGTCTCGATGGACGTCCAGAACGCTCCAAGTAAGAAGAGCGCTTAATCCGAAGTGCGGTCTCACGCCACCGGTCGTGTCTTTGTGAACGCGGAAACATGACAACGACATCCTGCAGCGCCCGCGCGGCGGAGGGTGCTCGTCACCCTTTTTCCGTCGAGGCACTACACTGCAAGTCCGGTCGCTTCTTGGTGCACGCGGAACGATGGCAACGATAAAAAAAAACTACTTTTTTTAAAACTAGCATTTATTAAGGGAAAAGTGTTTTGCTTTAAATAAATGGTCGTGTCTTTGTGCACGCGGAAACATGGCAACGACATCCTGCCGCGCCCGCGCGGCGGTGGGTGCCCGTCACCCTTTTTCCGTCGAGGCATGACACTGTGCTGTTGCTTCGACAGCAAAGTTGTTGCTCTGCACTCGAGCCGACAAATGTGTCTTGGTGCACTCGGAACGATGGCAACGACAAAAAAAAAATCCTAGTTTTTTTAAACTGCCATTTATTAAGGGACAAGTGTTTTCCCTTAAATAAATGTTAGTTTAAAAAAACAAAACTGAAAAACACGCTTTTATAGTGAATTGAACTTAAAAGTAAAAAAAAAAAAACCTCTTAATACTAGCTGCATGGCCTGGCGTTGCACGGGTTTCTATACTTTTTTAAATTTTCACTTTCTTTCACAAAATGAGCACTTCTAATATTCTTTTTCAAAGTCACTTCTAACCCTCCGCTACCCTCCGCTTTCAATATAAGAATAAAATGATTAACGAGAAAATTAATTTCATTAGGATATAAACGAGGGGTGCTCTTTGTTAATTGTTATAATTTCTTACTAGTTCTATTCTGAAATGCTGTGCTAGTGTAAAAATGTAGTACAAAGCACTCCCCAGAAGAATGCATGCCTATATAAGGCCGATTTAAAAATTGTTCTACTTTATTGGAAAGAAAAAGATGGCAGAGAAATGTTGGAGAAAATTTCCATTTTAAAAAACATATCGATTAATTTTATGTAAAACGTTTTGAAAATGTGTCGAAAATAGGAGAATCTATCTGTTTAATCTTTCCTCTTTCTGGTAAAAAAAAAGAGTACGAACGTAAATTACTAATCATTTATTAATATGTCTAAATTAATGATTTTTAAGTACTATTCGTTTCGATTCTTAGCATTTCCGTCTAAATTTCAATTATTGTATGGGTATTAAACAGTTTCCATTCACAAAGGAAAAATCGTAAGATGATTTAGAATAATGCTTCGAGAGAATTATAACAATTTGCGATTAGACACAATCGATTTAGACAGTTTTCATTAAACTTCATGTAAAACCAAACGAATTTTGTTACTCTCTATTACGTCATCAACTTAAAAGTAAGAATTGTAACGTCTGCTTTGATAGTCATTTTTTAAAAATACTTAAGTCAAAACATAAATATGAATGTAAAGAGCATAAAGTTCAGCAATTAACAAAAGTTGATTACTTTTAGTAATAAAAAAAATTAACAAACGCAGTGTTTCACAAAATTTACTATCCATTTAAAATTATAATTAGGAAACTAATAAAGGTTTAAGCATATGTGTCTGTAGGCTACTTTGTGTAGAGAGCTACATATTAGTATTTAGTTACTATTTAACCCCAGAAAATCTAATGTGCATTATTACTTTTGAAATGAAATGAAAGATATGCAAACGACGGAAAAAAAAT